>JAKEYF010000062.1:0-303654 GCA_021527775.1 Lactarius sanguifluus | reverse complement strand
GTCTCCGTACCAACAACCACGTTTACCCCCTCCCTATTCGTAAATCCCCCAGACCTACCGGTTCCCAACCCACACCCCAGTCCATGTCACAAACCATGCCTCGGCCAGCACAACCCTTACCAGCGGAGGACCAGCTCCTTCTGGTAGTGGAGGCGCCCTAGCGGTGGCCCGTCAAGTGGAGCAGCGGCTCCTAGCGGCGGAAGCGCAGCTCCTGGAGGAGGTCTCCCGGGTGGCGGCGCTAGTGGAGGAAGTGCGCCAGGCGGTGGAGGAGGTGGCGCATGGTGGCGGAGGAGGTGGGGGGCGGTGGAGGCAGGTGGCGGCTCCTATTCCCCCCCGTCAGAGCCGCACAGCCGCGATCCCACCCGCACCTGGAGGACACAGGACGCTTAGGAGGGAATCCACCCCCCGAGTTCAATGGATACCGAGAAAAGAGCATCAGTTTATGCTTGCGTTCAACCTTACCGAGAAATGAACCCACTGTCGACCACTTGCTATCCCCTACCCCCGCGCGATGACCTTTCTCTCGTACATCCGTGGACCCCTTGTCGACGATTGGGTCACAGAGCAGTTCGCTTGGCTTGAGGACCAGCGAAACACAAGGAGTTCTGATGACTGAGATGAACCTGTGGAACACTGTCTGCGATCGGTTTATGCAATCATACACCGATACAGCGGAACGAACAAAGGCCCGGAAGGAGTTTGCAAACTCTGACCATGAAGGGCGAAGACATCGACACCTATGTGGCTACGTTTCCAACTTAGTCCACAAAGCCGGGTATAACCCCGATGAAGCCACGACCCTGGAAATGTTCCAGGATGGACTCCCAAACCAGTTAGTAATCAACGCCACACACTTCCAACATCCGATCACATGGGATGATTGGAAAGTGGCCGCTCGTCTACAGCAGGCTGAATATCTGGTTTTAAAGGACCGCCTGGGAAAGAACAAACCCCAGCGCGGAAAGAAGGGCGGACACAGCCGAGAGCAGTGGGTCCAGGCCCTCAATCAGAACCGAAACCCGAACGCCATGGATGTTGGACGCACCCGAGCCTCCGTGGCACTTACCGACGGAGACCGGGCCCAACTTCAGAAGGAGGGACGATGTTTTAGATGTTGTGCTCAGGGGCACATGTCGCGTAACTGCCCACAAAAGGGAACGCGCGCGGCTACGACCTCCTCCTTCGGACCCTCCCCCTTTACCCCGACTCCAGACATATCAACTCCCACCATCACTACTGTCGCCGTATCTTCTAATCGCATACTTTCGAATGAAGAGCAGGCGGATGCGCAGATCGCAGCGATGAAGGCGCAGACCCAGGAGGTTAGAGACCTCATGGTGGACAAACTATTCGGGAAGGAGGGTTTTCCCGACACTTGAACCCGGCGGCCTGGGCTAGAGCGTTAAATCTAAACGTGTACACTAGCAGATACTGATCCATGCGAATCCCAGTTCTGTTTAAATCTGCACACGCGACGGCCGAACGACAAGTCCTAGTGGACTCGGGAGCAACTGACAATTTCATTTGTTCAACACTGCTCAAACGATTACAAATAACTACCAGAAACGTCACACACCCCATCCGCATCTGGAACGTGGATGGGACGAACAACCAAGACGGAGAGATCACGCAGTACACCAATCTCACCGTAAGAACAGGGAAGGAGACCAAGACGCTTTGTTTCCTAATCACGAATTTAGGAAGAGACGAGGTGATCCTTGGGTACCCCTGGTTCACGGCTTTTGAGCCACAGATACGATGGGGAGAGGCGACGTTGAACGAGGAGTTTCAACCGGTCGTCATTTCCAGCCTTCATCTGTCAGACGAAGCCACACCTATGGAAGCATCCATAAGGGCATTGGAGACGTATGAACTTGACGAGGAGGCGTGGGAACAGCTCATGGACGATGAGCGGGATCCCTGCATCGCGTTTCTACGAAAGACGACGATGGCCTCGGAATTAGCCCAGCGAGAGGTGGCAAAGAAGCCTGAACGCACATTTGAAGAACTGGTACCCGCGGAGTACCGGTGTCACCATAAAGTGTTCAGTGAGGAAGCGTCCCACCGATTCCCTCCCTCACGAGTATGGGACCATGCCATTGACCTCCTCCCGAACGCCCCGCCAGCATTAGATTGTAAAGTGTACCCGCTGGCGCAAAACGAAGAAGAGGCGCTCACTACGTTCCTCACTGAACAGCTGGCGAAGGGGTATATCAGACCCTCCAAGTCCGCTTATGCATCACCATTCTCCTTCATCAAGAAGAAAGATGGGAAATTGAGACCCGTCCAAGACTACAGGCGGTTGAATGAAATCACCGTCCGAAACCACTACCCCCTTCCCCTCATCCCCAAACTCATTGATCGCATACGAGGAGCCCGATTGTTCTCCAAGCTTGACATTAGGTGGGGCTATAACAATGTACGGATCAAACCGGGAGACGAGCATAAGGCAGCGTTTAAAACGAACCGGGGACTATTTGAACCCCTGGTTATGTACTTCGGCCTTACCAACTCCCCATCAACATTCCAGGCAATGATGGACTACATCTTCCGAGACCTCATCCTACTCGGACTTGTGATCGTCTACATGGACGACATCCTCATTGCCACTGCCCTTGACCACGCCCAACACCGGAACGTGCTACACGAGGTACTACACCTTTGTGAAGAGCATGACCTATACGTTAAGCCAGAAAAGTGTGAGTTCGAGGTATTAGAAATCGAATACCTCGGACTCATCATCGGGCATGGGAATGTCCGGATGGACCCCGTTAAAGTACGGGGGGTCCTGGAGTGGCCAGCTCCGAAAAGCCTCAGAGAAGTGCGAGCCTTCCTCGGCTTCTGTAACTTCTACAGGCGGTTTATCCGGGGATTCTCCACCCTCGCCCGCCCGTTGCATGACCTTACAAAAAAGGACACTCCCTGGCGTTGGGACCAGGACCAGCAGGATGCGTTTGATAATATCAGACAAAGCATCGGCCAAGAACCTACGCTCCTTTTCCCTGACCTCACGAAACCATTCAAGCTCGAAGTAGATGCGTCCAACGTAGCCCTTGGGGCCGTACTTAATCAATTGGGACCTGATCAACGCATGCACCCGGTTGCTTTCCACTCTGAATCGCTAACGGAAGTGGAGCGCAACTACGACATCTACAACCGGGAGCTACTAGCGGTAGTTAAGGCGCTACGAGCGTGGCGCACCTACCTAGTCGGTTCCCCCCACAAAATCATTATTCACACTGACCACACCAATCTGCAGTATTGGAAAGACCCATGAAAGATCAGCCGGCGAGTGGCACGCGAGTTTTTAGAACTATCGGAGTACAACTTTGCACTGAAGCACGTACCTGGTATAAAAAATGGTTGCGTGGACGCCCTCTCACAATGAGCTGACTATAAGGTCGACGAGGAGGACAACAATGACGTCATCGTCCTCCCCGCTGACCGATTCATACGCGCAACCCAGATGTCAATGCACGACATGGACATCTGGACACAAATAGCGCAAAACATGGACGAGAAAGCCGTCCTCGTGTGGGTCGAACCCCACAACCTGAAAAAGCATCAAGGGCTCTGGTGGAAAGGAGACGCCCTCATTGTCGTGGGCGACAATGATCTTAAACGGGGGGTAATTACCTTTTTCCACGACACACTGAGCATGGGCCACCCAGGAATCGCAAACACGCTAGAGTTGGTGCGACGTGACTACTGGTGGCCGAATATGTGGAAGGACGTGGAAGACTACGTTAAGGGCTGTGCGATGTGCCAAGCCAACAAAATCAACCCCCACCAACAAAAACCACACCTTTTCCCTATCACCACAGACCCCGATGCCGAACCATTTGAAGTCGTGACAATGGACTTCATCACGAAACTACCCCCGTCGAACAGATACGACTCCATCCTCACCATCACCGACCATGATTGTTCGAAAGTGGCCATCTTCATCCTGTGTAATGAGACGATTACCACGGAAGGAGTGGCACGGCTCTACCTTCACCACATCTACCCACACTACAGCATTCCCCGAAAGATGATCACAGACCGAGACCTGCGCTTCACGTCTGCCTTCATGAAGGACTTGTGTAAGATGCTGGGAATCCGCCAGAACATCTCCTCCGCATACCATCCGCAGACCGATGGGCAGTCGGAGCGCACTAACCAGTGGCTGGAACAGTACCTCCGCCACTGGAGTAACGTGCAACAGGATAACTGGGCAGAGGCACTTCCAGTAGCGCAATTCGCGCACAACTTGTGGCCAAACACCACAACCAAGCATTCCCCATTCTCGCTGATCATGGGGTGGGAACCCCGCACCACATGGACATCAAAACCCATGTCAACCCCATCCGTTGATCAACGACTAGAAGAGATGGGCGATAGACGCCAGCATGCGCAAGACTGCATCAAGCATGTGCAAGAACTTATGGCGAAGAGGGGGAAGACGCACTTCATACCTTATATGGAAGGCACTCAAGTATGGTTGGAGGGGACGAGCCTCCGGACCTTCTACCCCACTGCAAAGCTCGCCCCGAAGCGCCACGGACCGTTCCGAATCAAGAAAGTCTTATCGGCGGTCTCATACGAACTGGATCTTCCAAAGATGTGGAAGATACACCCCGTGTTCCATGCGAATCTCCTTACACCATATAAGGAGACGGAACTTCATGGAGCTAACTTCACGCGACCTCCACCTGACCTTATCGAAGGAGAAGAAGAGTTCGAGGTGGAGCGTGTGTTACAATCTCGCCTTCACAGCCGAGGGCGTAAACTTCAGTTCCTGATCCAGTGGAAGGGGTTTCCCATGAGTGACAGCTCGTGGGAACCACTCGATAACGTTCGCCACGCACCTGACCTAATCACCGAATTCTACCGGCAAAACCCTACCGCCGAAGGGGCTGGACGAAAGATATAAAAGATGCACCCCCTTCACCCATCCTCACCGTCCATGATCATCCCCGGAAACCTGATGTCAGATACACCTGTCATCACCACTGTGCCCGCTCGCCCCCCTTCCCAAATCATTCTCGATAACTTGACTGTTCCCTCCCAAGAGGCTGGAATCCCGGACATGAACCCCGACGCTGCCTACACCCCATACTCCAGAATCATTACCCCTCCCCCACTGCCTGAGTTCACACTTGAACCCGAGACCTCACTATCCACAATTGCCGAACCACCTGAATCGTCAGAGCCTTCTGAGTCGACGTCCCCGCCTCCACTTGTCTTGCAACCGACGCTCAGCACCCTCCACCAATCCGACCTCCTGTTACCCCCGTTCCCACCCGGCATAGACCATGTGTTCACCCCTCGCCCTACAGTTGAGCTCGCAGTCCCCGACCATCGCTACACCCTCCTCGACGATGAGGATGAGGACAGGTCAGGGGAACCGGGCATCCCATACTCCCCTAACGACCCCACCTCCCCACGCTTCCACCCGCTCATGATTGGAGAGCCAGGAAAGAAGGAGGTGGCACGGTACATCTACTACTGTAAGGATTACCAGGAGGTCGTAGGAACCATGGGCAAGGGGGAACCTTGCTACGTCACATCCGTCTACCTGCATACCGTCCAAGCTAACCAACTCCCACAATACGTCACGGACCAGCAGGTGGACCTATTCCACCCTCACGACCCTCGCCGCATTGTAATCGATGAGGTGATTTCCTCTCTCCACTACCCCGCGCTCCATGCAGACGTCTCCCACTTGCGTACCTGTCTCAAGGCACGAGACGTGCTCAAGGTGCGCCGGGATGACCTTCGCAGGCTGGAGGCCGAGGCGACGAAGGACCAGTTCCACCTCGACATGAACATGTCGAGTGTACGTGTTACGATTTTCCCTCCTTCTTTCTCTCCCTTCCTTTCACATCCCGTGACTCGTATTCTGTGCCGACTTTCCATTGTACTTTTACGATACGATCCGCTTCGATCCATACCTCGGCTCTTATCTCGCGCCTAGCGCATGACTGTTACGACGCCCCATGGCGCGACTTCCAGAACCCGCTGACGACTTCTGATCCACGCGTCGTCCCACGGAATTCCCTTGTTCCCTTTTCATACTCTCCCTTTGTTAGCTCTCTAGGACCCGGATCCTAGGATCGCGCCATATGTTTGTCTCTGACAAACATCGTGTACTAGTATATAAGTCTCACGCTACCTAGCTTGTACGGTAGACTTGACTTCTTGTGTAATACCACACCGCTGTCCATTTCTCCTGAACGATCCCTTGAGTCGCACTTTCACTTGACTCCCCCTTTTGCTCGCCGTTGCGCTTGAGCCAATCCCTGCTATTACCCTTGTGTCCATGGAGGCCAAGTGGTACTTGTTCACCATCGAACTGAGTCGTAACTGACTCACTCCTGTCTCGTTACCGTCCATGACTTAACCGAAGTACACGTCGTACTTAACGCCCCTGTGGTGGCGTTACATTAAGTCAAGTCTCTCACAGTGGCGACATCTAGTCGTGCTAGATCCGGATTCCACCCGGAGTACATCACTTGGCTTACAACTGACGAGCTTTCTGATCGTATCAAAGGAGCAGCTGTCTGGGCGGAAATCAACAACGTTGAAGGATATTATATCTTCAACCCGAAAAAGAAAGAGTATCACCAGATCCATTACCTGGAGGATAAACGTCTCTGGGCTTATATTGATTACTCGCCGAACGAACAAAGCTGGTATACTATCGGACCAGTACCACTTGAGCTGAACGTCGGACCACTAAAGAGTCATAACCCGAAAGGGATTGACATTGACTCCGACCCTGATAATTCACCTAGTGTCTCCATACCAACAACCACATTCACCCCCTCCCTATTCGTAAACCCCCCGGACCTACCTGGTCCCCAACCTACACCCCAGTCCATGTCACAGACTCATGCCTCGGCCAGCACAACCCTTACCAGCGGAGGACCAGCTCCTTCTGGTAGTGGAGGCGCTCCTAGCGGCGGCCCGTCAGGTGGAGCAGCGGCTCCTGGAGGCGGAAGCGCAGCTCCTGGAGGAGGTCTCTCGGGTGGCGGCGCTAGTGGAGGAAGTGCGCCAGGCAGTGGAGGAGGTGGCGCAGGTGGCGGAGGAGGCGGGGGCGGTAGAGCAGGTGGCGCTCCTATTCCCCCCGCCGGAGCCACACCAGCCGCGATCCCGCCCGCACCTGGAGGACACGGACGCTTAGGAGGGAATCCACCCCCCGAGTTCAATGGAGACCGAGAGAAAAGCAAGCAGTTCATGCTTGCGTTCAACTTATACCGAGAAATGAACCCCACCGTCGACCAGCTCGCTATCCCCTACCCCCGCGCGATGACCTTTCTTTCCTACATCCGCGGACCCCTTGTCGACAATTGGGTCACAGAGCAGTTCGCTTGGCTCGAGGACCAGTGAAACACAGGCGTTCTAATGACTGAAATGAACCTGTGGAACACCGTCCGCGATCAGTTCATGCAATCGTATACTGATACAGCGGAACGAACGAAAGCCCGAAAGAGTTTACAAACTCTGACCATGAAGGGCGAAGATATCGACACCTATGTGGCTACGTTCTCCAACCTAGTCCACAAAGCCGGGTATAACCCCGATGAAGCCACGACGCTGGACATGTTCCAGGATGGACTCCCAGACCAGTTAGTAATCAACGCCACATGCTTCCAACATCCGATCACATGGGATGATTGGAAGGCGGCCGCTCATCTACAGCAGGCTGAATATCTGGTTTTAAAGGACCGCCTGGGAAAGAACAAATCCCAGCGCGGAAAGAAGGGCGGACACAGCCGAGAGCAGTGGGTCCAGGCCCTCAAACAGAACCGAAACCCTAACGCCATGGACATTGGACGCGCCCGAGCCTCCGTGGTGCTTACCGATGGAGACCAGGCCCAGCTTCAGAAGGAGGGACGATGTTTTAGATGTCGTGCTCAAGGGCACATGTCGTGTAACTGCCCACAAAAGGGAACGCGCGCGGCTACTGCCTCCTCCTTCGGATCCCCCTCCTTTACCCTGACTTCAGACGTACCAACTCCCACCATCACTACTGTCGCCGTATCTTCTAATCGCGTACTTTCGAATGAAGAGCAGGCGGATGCGCAGATCGCTGCAATGAAAGCACAGACTCAGGAGGTCAGGGACCTCATGGTGGACAAACTATTCGGGAAAGAGGGTTTTCCCGATGCTTGAACCCGGCGGCCTGGGCTAGAGCGTTAAATTTAAACGTGTACACTAGCAGATATCGATCCATGCGAATCCCAGTTCTGTTTAAATCTGCACACACAACGGCCGAATGACAAGTCCTAGTGGACTCAGGAGCAACCGACAATTTCATTTGTTCAACACTGCTCAAACGACTACAGATATCCACCCAAAATGTCTCACATCCCATCCGCATTTGGAACGTGGATGGGACGAACAACCAGGACAGAGAGATCATGCAGTACACCAATCTCACCGTAAGAACAGGGAAGGAGACCAAGACGCTTCGTTTCCTAATCACGAACTTAGGAAGAGACGAAGTGATCCTCGGGTACCCCTGGTTCACGGCCTTCGAGCCACAGATACGATGGGGAGAAGCGACGTTGAACAAGGAGTTTCAACTGGTCGTTATTTCCAGCCTTCATCTGTCAGATGAAGCCACGCCTATGGAAGCATCCATAAGGGCGTTGGAGACGTACGAACTTGACGAGGAGGCGTGGGAACAGCTCATAAATGATGAGCGGGATCCCTGCATCACATTCCTACGAAAAACAACGACCGCCTCAGAGTTAGCCCAGCGCGAGGCGGCAAAAAGACCCGAACGCACATTCGAAGAACTGGTACCCGCGGAGTACCGGCGACACTGTAAAGTGTTCAGTGAGGAAGCATCCCACCGATTTCCTCCCTCACGAGTGTGGGACCATGCCATCGACCTCCTGCCAAATGCCCTGCCAGCGTTAGATTGTAAAGTGTACCCACTGGCACAGAACGAAGAAGAGGCGCTCACCACGTTCCTCACTGAGCAGCTTGACAAAGGGTATATCAGACCCTCCAAGTCTGCTTACGCATCACCGTTCTTCTTTATCAAAAAGAAAGATGGGAAGCTGAGACCTGTCCAAGACTACAGGCGGTTGAACAAGATCACCGTCCAAAACCACTATCCCCTTCCCCTTATCCCCGAACTCATCGATCGCATACGAGGAGCCCGATTATTCTCCAAGCTCGACATTAGATGGGGCTATAACAATGTACGGGTCAAACCGGGAGATGAGCATAAGGCAGCATTTAAAACGAACTGGGGACTATTCGAACCCCTGGTCATGTATTTCGGCCTTACCAACTCCCCGTCGACCTTCCAAGCGATGATGGATTACATCTTCCGAGACCTTATCCTGCTCGGGCTTGTGATCGTCTACATGGATGACATCCTAATCGCCACCACCCTCAACCAAGCCCAACACCGGAACGTGCTGCATGAGGTACTGCGCCTCTGCGAAGAGCACGACCTATACGTTAAACCAGAGAAATGCGAGTTCAAGGTGCTAGAAATCGAATACCTCGGACTCATCATCGGGCACGGGAATGTCCGGATGGATCCTGTTAAGGTACGGGGAATCCTGGAATGGCCAGCCCCGAAAAGCCTCAGGGAAGTGCGCGCCTTCCTCGGCTTCTGTAACTTCTATAGGCGGTTTATCCGAGGATTCTCCACCCTCACCCACCCGCTACACGACCTCACAAAGAAAGATACCCCCGGGCATTGGGACCAGGACCAGCAGGATGCGTTCGATAATATCAGACGAAGCATTGGCCGAGAACCTACACTCCTTTTCCCCGACCTCACGAAACCATTTGAGCTCGAAGTAGATGCGTCCAACGTAGCCCTTGGGGCAGTACTTAATCAATTAGGACCTGATCAATGCATGCACCCAGTTGCGTTCCACTCTGAGTCACTAACGGAAGCGGAACGCAACTACAACATCTACGACAGGGAGCTACTAGCGGTAGTTAAGGCGCTACGAGCCTGGCGTACCTACCTGGTCATCTCCCCTCACAAAATTATCATCCACACCGACCACGCCAATCTGCAGTATTGGAAAGACCCCCGAAAGATCAGCCGAAGAGTGGCACGTGAGTTTTTGGAGTTATTGGAGTACAACTTCGCACTGAAGCACGTACCTGGTATAAAAAACGGTCACGTGGACGCCCTCTCGCGACGAGCTGACTATGAGCCCAACGAGGAGGACAACAACGATGTAATCGTCCTCCCCGCTGACTGATTCATACGCGCGACTAGTGTTTGGAAGTCCAGTCTCAAGACTGAAAAAAGACCGAGACTGAACCGGACTGGGACCGATCCGGACCGGAAATTACTAAGACCGATCAAGACTGCTAACCGCGGTCCGGTCTCGGTCTTGGTGCGTTGCCGAAAATCGGTGGACCAATGCAAGACCAGTCAAGACCAGGCTCAACCGGTCTTTTCTCTTTCTCGCACTCAAATTATTCTCACATGGAATTGATGTAGTATTACAGCCTGAGTACTAGTACATGATGTATATACACTAGCTATAGTCATGAAAATCTTTCCGAGTTGTTTGAATCACGTCGTGTTGTCGTCGTTGTCGTTGTCGTTGTCGTCGCTCATCATCTTGAGGTCATGGTCGTGGTCTTGTCAATGAGGTCGTCGTTGACTCGTCGTCGTAAGGTCATGGTCATCTTCTTGAGGTCGTGGTCGTGGTCTTGAGATCGTGGTCGTGGTTTGAGGTTGTCATCTTGAGGTTGTCGTCATCGTCTTGAGGTCGTACGATGACCGTCGTCGTCGTCGTCGTCGTCTTGAGGCCATCATCGTTGTCTTGAGGTCGTCGTCGTCGTCTTCAAGTTGAGGTCGTCGTCTTGGTCGTCGTCTTCAAGTCGAGGTTGTCGTCTTCGTCTTGCCGTCGTCGCCTTGCCATCGACTGGCGCTCCACTGTTGTGGCTGGTTGAGGTATATTTGCAGCTGAGGTATTTGACCAGAAGGATATAACATGTTCTTAACTGTGAGATGAGCGAGTCGGCGAAGGAACCAGACAGCGTAAGGTGACTAAGACTCGGGCTGGCAATCTCCCAGGCCGGGCACGTTCAAGCACGCTTTAGGAAACCAACCATGATACGGCTTGGCTTAGCGTACTCACTGGCAGGACGGCAACGACAGCATCAACGACCACCAACGCCACATACCCGAGGTGGCGACAGCGATTCAACCACGGTAATGCAGGATTGTCTGACGGTGGGGTGAAGACGACAAGGCCAGCGGCGACTAACAATAGCGACGGCGGGGCAACCTGTCAACTTCCTCAAGGACTCGGATGACATGCCAACACCAAACGACAACGACGACAACTCGGAGGCAACAGACGACGATGACTCAGAGGCAACAAATGACAACGACTCGGAGGCAACAGACGACGACTCAGATGCATCAGACAGCGACTCGGATGCAACGGACGACAACTCGGATGCAACGGACGACAACACGGATGCAACGGGCGACAACTCGGATGCGACAGACAATGCGCAACGACGGCGGGGGGCGGTGACGACTCGGATGGGGCAGGCATTATATTAGACTACTGTACATTGTTCGGTAACTAGTACAGTCCTTGCTATGAGAAGTAGTTATCTTGGCCTACAAGACTGGTCTTTACCAGTTGTAACCGGTCTCAACCTCAACCAGTTGAGACCGGTCTCGTAACCGGAAAAAACCGACATAGACCGGTCTATGTCGGTTCAGTCCGGTTATTTGTGGCCCAGAAAATTCAGAAGACCGGTCTCGGTCTCGGTCCGGGCTCTCGGGTCCAAAAGACCGGACCGGACCGGACTTTCAAACACTACGCGCGACCCAGATGTCAATGCACGACATGGACATCTGGACACAGATAGCACAAAACATGGACGAGAAAGCCATCCTCGTGTGGGTCGAACCCCACAACCTAAAGAAGCATCAAGGTCTCTGGTGGAAAGGAGACGCTCTCGTTGTCGTGGGCGACAACGATCTTAAACGGGGGGTAATTACCTTTTTCCACGACACACCGAGCATGGGCCATCCAGGGATCGCAAACACGCTAGAATTGGTGCGACGTGACTACTGGTGGCCGAACATGTGAAAGGACGTGGAAGACTATGTCAAAGGTTGTGCGACGTGCCAAGCCAACAAAATCAACCCCCACCGACAAAAGCCACACCTTTTCCCCATCACCACAGACCCCGATGCTGAACCATTTGAGGTCGTAACAATGGACTTCATCACAAAGCTACCCCCGTCGAATGGATACGACTCCATTCTCACCATCACCGACCACGATTGTTCAAAAGCGGCCATCTTCATCCCGTGTAATGAGACGATTACCGCGGAAGGAGTGGCGTGACTCTATCTCCACCACGTTTACCCGCACTATGGCATTCCCCGAAAAATGATCACGGATCGAGACCCGTGCTTCACGTCTGCCTTCATGAAGGACTTGTGTAAGACGCTGGGGATCTGTCAGAACATCTCCTCCGCATATCATCCACAGATGGATGGGCAGTCAGAGCGGACCAACCAGTGGTTGGAACAGTATCTTCGCCACTGGAGTAACGTGCAACAGGATAACTGGGTGGAGGCACTCCCAGTGGCACAATTCGCGCACAACTCGTGGCCAAATGCCACAACCAAGCATTCCCCATTCTCGTTGATCATGGGATGGGAACCACGTACCATGTGGACATCAAAACCCACATCAACTCCGTCCGTTGATCAACGACTGGAAGAAATGGGGGATAGATGCCAGCATGCGCAAGACTGCATCAAGCACGCGCAAGAGCTTATGGCGAAGAGGGGGAAGACGCGCTTCATACCTTACCTGGAAGGCGCTCAAGTATGGTTGGAGGGGACGAACCTCCGGACCTTCTACCCCACCGCAAAGCTCGCACCAAAACGCCACGGACCGTTCCGAATCAAGAAAGTCTTATCGGCGGTCTCATACGAACTAGATCTTCCGAAGACGTGGAAGATACATCCCGTGTTCCATGCGAACCTCCTTACACCATACAAGGAGATGGAACTCCATGGAGCTAACTTCACGCGACCCCCACCTGACCTTATCGAAGGAGAAGAAGAGTTCGAAGTGGAGCGCGTGTTACAATCTCGCCTTCATGGCCGAGGGTGCAAACTTCAATTCCTGATCCAGTGGAAGGGATTTCCCATGAGTGACAGCTCGTGGGAACCACTTGATAATGTCCGCCACGCACCTGACTTAATCGCCGAATTCTATCGGCAAAATCCTACCGCCGAAGGGGCTGGACGAAAGATATAAAAGATGCACCCCCTTCGCCCACTCTCGTCACCTATGATCATCCCCGGAAACCTCATGTCCGATACACCTGTCGTCACCACTGTGCCCGTCCATCCCCTGTCTCAGATCATTCTCGAAAACTTGACTGTACCGTCTCAAGAGGCTGGTATCCCGGTTATGGGATATGATGCCTATACTCCCTACTCGCGCATCGTGACTCCGGACCCTCTGCTGGAGTTCACACTTGACCCCAACGATTCCCTACCCACCATTGCTGAACTGGCCGAATCGCCAGAATCCCCCGATGTCCGCTCGGTACGAGAATCCCACGCCACGCACCCGTTGGTGTGGGAAGTGCCTCGACTGGAAGGCGACGCACGACGAGATCGACTGCCCACAGTATGAGGGGTGCCGTAAGTGTGGCCGAAGGGGACGCCACATGTTCTTACGATCTCACACTTGTCCCCGTTCCCCTTCTCCTGATCCCACTACTGTTATACCAGAAGAGGACTGCTACTATACTAGCGACTAGTCGAAGTCGTGGCAACTTCGAATCTGAAGGGGGGGTAATGTTACGATTTTCCCTCCTTCTTTCTCTCCCTTCCTTTCGCATCCCGTGACTCGTATTCTGTGCTGACTTTCCATTGTACTTTTACGATACGATCCGCTTCGATCCATACCTCGGCTCTTATCTCGCGCCTAGCGCATGACCGTTACGACGCCCGTGGCGCGACTTCCAGAACCCGCTGACGACTTCTGATCCACGCGTCGTCCCGTGGGATTCCCTTGTTCCCTTTTCATACTCTCCCTTTGTTAGCTCTCTAGGACCCGGATCCTAGGATCGCGCCATATGTTTGTCTCTGACAAACATCGTGTACTAGTATATAAGTCTCACGCTACCTAGCTTGTACGGTAGACTTGACTTCTTGTGTAATACCACACCGCTGTCCATTTCTCCCGAACGATCCCTTGAGTCGCACTTTCGCTTGACTCCCCCTTTTTGCTTGCCGTTGCACTTGAGCCAATCCCTGCTATTACCCTTGTGTCCACGGAGGCCAAGTGGTACTTGTTCACCATCGAACTGAGTTGTAACTGACTCACTCCTGTCTCGTTACCATCCGTGACTTAACCGAAGTACACATCGTACTTAACGCCCCTGTGGTGGCGTTACAGTACGGAAGAGGCTGCAGTACGCTCGAATCATCCCCCTCATCAGCGACCGATATGTGGAGCTGATGACGAAACCCACTTGCCCCCGCCATTCATCTGAGCTCCACGCTGATAGTGCGGACGAGATGCCCCTACCACCGCGTACTGGAGGGCCTAGCGAGATGCCGCGCCTTCAAGGGGAAGGCAGCATGCGTCGTCGCAGGTGCTACGAGTGTCGGTCCAAGGACCACCTCGTCAGAGATTGCCCCGAGCGAGGGTGGCAGGACGTGTGCCAGTGGTGTGGCAGTCTCGCCCATCGCTTGGACGTCTGCCTCATAAGGCGACTATCCCCGATGTCTGCTTGGTATGAGAATCCCACGCTGCGTACCCGCTGGTGTGGGAAGTGTCTCGATTGGAAGGCGACTCACGACGAGATTGACTGTCCCCAGTATGAGGGATGCCGGAAGTGTGGCCGCAGGGGGCGCCATATGTTTTTACGATCTCACACTTGTCCCCGTTCCCCCTCTCCTGATCCCGCTACTGTTGTCCCCGAAGAGGACTACTACTATACTAGCGACTAGTCAAAGTCATGGCGACTTTGAGTCTGAAGGGGGGGTAATGTTACGATTTTCCCTCTTTCTTTCTTCCTCTTCCCTTCCATCTTGTGACTCGTATTCTGTGTCGACTTTCTATTGTACTTTTATGATACGATCCGCTTCGATCCGCACCCCGGCTCTTATCTCACGCCTAGCGCATGACCATTACAACGCCCTGTGGCGCGACTTCCAGAACCCGCTGACGACTTCTGATCCACGCGTTGTCCCGCAGAATTCCCTTGTTCTCTTCTCGTACTTTCCCTTTGTTAGCTCTCTAGGACCAGGATCCTAGGATCGCGCCATGTGTTTGTCTCTGACAAACATCGTGTACCAGTATATAAGTCTCACGCTACCTAGCTTGTACGGTAGACTTGACTTCTTGTGTAATACCACACTGCTGTCCATTTCTCACGAACGATCCCTTGAGTCGCTCTTTCGCTTGACTCCCCCTTTTGCTCGCTGTTGCGCTTGAGCCTGTCCCTACTATTACCCTTGTGTCCACGGAGGCCAAGTGGTACTTGTTCACCACCGAACTAAGTCGTAACTGACTTACTCCTGTCCCGTTACCGCCTGTGACTTAACCGAAGTACACATCGTACTTAACGCCCCTGTGGTGGCGTTACAGGTATAAATGTCACGTTGACAGAAAAAGGCCTAAATGGCCATGCCCGAAGCTACAGAGCTGTAAGGGCAATATCTTGTCAGTGACTGCGCACGGGTGACTCACCCGATATAGTTCCCCACGCATGCACAGGCAGTAAAAAGTGACCTGGAAGTGCAGAGGGAGAAAACTCCCAGAGGGAGACTGTGACGCGTGTAACAGACACGGTGCACACTCTGCGAAACGGATAAAAAGGCCGTAAATGCAGAGAAAATATAGGACCTACCTCCGAAACTGTCCTCCAATCATCCTTCCAAAGGCCATCAAAAGCACGCCCGATGTGCCGCGTGAGGGGGAGTTGACAGGAGAGCGCGTAGCCATGGGCGCAAAGGTCGGAAAGGCCAACCCACGGGGCAGGCCAACGACAAAGGTGACACCTGGTTGTGACAGCTCAAATAAGTCGGAGAGAACATATGACATAACATATGTCATACCATTTCCTCCACCGTAAATCCCAAAAATGATCTCCGTATGCGCAGCAGGGAATGGGAGATGCATCTGACGAGATGCGTGACACGAGCCTGACGAGGCACCTCAAGGAGGTAATGTGTCTGCGAAAGAGAGGAAAACCTAAAAATGGTCCTATACAAAATAAACATTCAGTGCAAGGGGAAGCGAGCCTAGTATGATAGCATTACAGGACATAGTCCCGAGCTTGATCCCGAGCCAAAGGCAAAGGCGAGCTTTGCCGAGCTTCCCGAGCCAAGGGCTAATACGCTGAAAACGGAAATGTAAAAGCATGAAAATTTCGCGTGAAGGTAGAGAAGGAACCAAACCACAATTTGATGGTAGCTTTTTCCTTCTATCAGAAGGTTTTTTGACGCACCCATCACGTTCCTTCCGCCATGCAAACAATATTATTCACCCGAGACCTACCCTCTGTTTGAGGGGGAGTGTTGGGATTCAGCCTGGAACGGACACAGTCCGGCAAACCGAGGCTAGACCGACATATTAGATAATCGTAGCATTATCATAGTTAAACGGTTATCAACGAATAATATTCGTAAGCAGAGGAGTAATACGCTCTCCTCTGGACCTCCACACTTGTACATCGTTCACCTATCCGGCTGCCCGCCTCCATAAATCTCTACACAACTACTCCACTGCCTCACAGCATCTGGGGTCCGAGTGACCAGGGACGTATGCTTCAGGTACCCGAGCCTGGCGTAGTTGCACTTCGAACAGGGAAGATCTTGTGGCCTTGCTCACTACTTGGCTCACTAAGACCTCACACCCTCGTTGACAGTTGTTTATCGGTCTTCTCCTGACGTATAGCGCCACAGTGACCACTCCTTCCACCTCCACAGTTTCTGGCTTGAAAAATGTGTACTTTAGCAGCGGAAACAGTCCTTGTCAAGATTTTCAACAACCGCCTTCATCTGTAAATGCAATTAGGTGTTCAGAGTGTTCAGAGCTGTTCAGAGTGTCCTTGAATGGCTCCGAACAGCTCTGAACACCTACTGCAATTACAGATGCTCACTTCACCTCCCGACGGGCCAGACCGTGCCGAACGACGGCCATGGGCTCGGTTTTTAGGCGAGCTTTGACTCCTGGCCCAATGATAACGAGCAATACTGTAGCGAGGGCACGGCGTCGACCTTCTGGCGCGACATGCTGCGGGTTAGAACGTCAAGGTCATTCCGGATTCTGTGACCTCGATGGGCGCTCACATCACGGAGGCTGATGCTAAGCTAGCTCGAACACAGGCAGCGGAAATGACGAATAAACCACCGAATTATAGTCTTTGCAGCCAGGAGGGACTCGCGGCTCTCAAGGGCATGGGCCGCACTTTCCTCGAAGCCTCCCTCCACGTCTCCATGACTTGGTTAGCAGTGGTTATGCCGTCATTGACGGTCAACAAAACTCGTAGTCCAAGACCGTGACAAGACCATTGTTGGACTTATGTAGACTCTGATGTAACTTACGTATGGCGAGAATGTAGTCTAAAGTAATATATTTGTCTCCATTTATGGACTTCTCCTATTGAACGCGTCAGGAATGACTAGAACTGGCTCGAGACTATGGTAGCGTATGCAACCAGTACGGAACATTCCCTCATTTACCGACATCCGAGTCTTTCATTAAATGCCCGTTCTGTGTCGATGATGGTTACAGGACGACCAGAGCAGCAGCGGGCAGCGACGAACTTCTCAATGGATGACGACGGCTGGCCCTCTAAGTAAATCAAGTCAAGGGTTGGTAATACTTCGGCGACCATCTCCCCCCGGCCCGTGATGTCTTCCAGTGCAAGAGCAACGTGCTCTGCGAACTTCTGAGGTACATGCAGTGTCTGAATGGTGGAGAATTGGTGAAGGAGGCGCAGCCAGTCTACATCCTCTAATTGACGATTTTCCTTGGGCCGGGCGCCGAGTCTGAGATGGACCACATTGAAGAGTGTAGCGGAGAATTGACTAAGGATCGGGACCATGTGCGAAACTTTCCACCAATTCCCTTCATATGAGATGACTCGGACGATCCTAGTATCGCACCAATCCCAGGGTTCACAGTATTCCTCACTCGTCTCGAAGACGACTGCGTTACTTAAAAGGGTAACTTTCGCGTGCTTGAATTGGGCTAGCTCGGGGCCTTCTGATCGATTGATGAACTGGGTAAGTTGAGCAAACCGAAAGTCAGCAACCCAATTCAAGTATTTTATGACTATCTGGTCCAGTTGAGGGCCGTCGATCTGGGCGACGAGGTCCTCCAAATACTCGATGGCGCCCTTGAAGTGAAATTTGGTGAGAGTAGGGAGGACGGTCGGTGTTATAGGAGGAGGGTGTATTCGATCAGGGCGGGAAGTAGCCGACTGGAATTCGATGATAAATGTTTCGAGCCTGGGCAATGTTTCCAAGCTCATAACCATCGCTTTGGGTGAGATGTAACCAGTCGGGGGTATTTTCTGAAGATCAAGTTTAACGAGGTCGTTGACCGACAAAAGAAGCGTCGGTAGTGCTGGGTAGGGGATGCCACATAAGGTGATGGACCGTAAAAGTGGTGCAGACCCGCCCAAGAATCCACTGGGAAGGATAGCTGCATCTCTTTCCGTCAACAAAACATCGAGACAGGTCAGCACCGGAAACGTTGCCTGCATCACCGTGGCGGCCATCTTTTCCAACTGCGAGCCCGTTATGTTAAGCTCGAGTTGACATACACGATTGGGGTGCTCGAGTGCAGCAATGATATTCTCTTCTTCTTTTGGCCTAAGGATTCTCCGAGAACGGCGATAATCAATAACGATGGGAAAGGCTGGCCAGATACCGAGATTCTTCCTGACAGGAGTTCTTTGTGTGCAGATAATTCGGAGATTGAGACGGTGCGGGGACGCAAATACGAGTTGTCGCCATGTTTGGCATACATGCGCCAGTACGTGCCATTGCCAGGTTGTGGGACAGTAGGTGTATGAACTGCTTAGATAGAAATCGAATATTTCAAGCAAGACATTATCGGGGAGCATGCTGATTGTCGTCGCATGTCCATGCGCATCTCCGTAATTTTCGCCTGTGCCACACGAACTCTGCAGGGAGGCTGGACAATGGCTGATTGAGGAGTAGCGGCGAGAACCCGGTCAATCAGTCTATTAATATGGCGAACGAAAGGTTTAGACAAACCGCTGGGTGCCCATCGATAACGCGGACGAATTATGCTCTACTACTTCTATACAAGTACCAGCGCTATCGGTAAAAATCCTGTTCAGCTGCTGTAGAACGCAGGGCAGCGGAGTAGTGGGAGTAAGCGTTTAGTTATGAGGCTAACTGGCCTACCTCAACCCCACCCCTAACATGTCACGTGATGTATTACGTGATGTTTCTCAACCCCCAACACATCATTCCCACGGTCCGGACCGCACTGACTGCTTCTGCGCCACTCAGTTTTAAACTCCGATTTCTTTGGTTTTCAAGTTGTTTTATTTCTAGAGTAAATAAAACCAAATAACACGTAAACAACACACCTTTAGTTGACCTTTGTAATCACAAGAAACATATAAATATATTTATTAGCTAATAAAAATTACATAAACTATAGACCTCTTTTTTTTTGTCTAAGGCGAACCCCTGGCAAACGAGGTGCGCACGTGCCATTCCATGTGCCCCCTGCCCCTCATTCACGCCCCTGTACGGAAACCTGGGCGGGGTGGAGCACCTCCAAGTCGCGTGGAGCCCCTTGGTTTGTGCGCTGCCCTGGCCTGCCGTGCTGCACAAGGGTGGGCATGAAGGGGTGCACACCCCCCATCCATTCACGCGTCGCTCCTGCGCACCGGGGTGGGAGGGGCACCGGTGCCCCCTTTGCACGAAAACAGGGGCAAGCAGCGAGAAGGGGGTTCGCGCGCGGTCCCCCCCATTCGCGCAAACGGGTGCAGGTGTTACGATCACCCGGATTGTTCCCGCTATATTTGCAATAATTCTAGTAATTCCCGAAGGCGCACGTCGGCGCATAGTCAACAGGTCCCAAAGGCGAAGTAACACGGGCCGGTCGCAACCGGTGCTTACTAAGCGATGAAGCGGACTCGACTTTGAAGCAAACTTGACACTTGAAGAGGACTTGGGCTATATTGTTGGAAGACCAAGATGCTCCTACATAATACAACCACGACTTTACTTATACCCTACAGTACTGGATTTTTGGTGCTATTTTCTAGAGGACTCGTAAGTGTCGGCTATGTGCTGTCACTTATGAGTCACCGCAAGTCACTACGAGTCATTGTGAGACATGAGGCCATGCGCTGGCAGTTGCGCTGGCAATCTGATACTATCTGATAACAATCGAGAATCGTCTGGCCACATCTAGAACTGGAACTAAAACAGACCCTGTAGGAGAAATGCCACGTGATCGTGACAGCAGGGGGGCTGACCTGCACGGTCTCACATTAGCGTCCTGTTTGTGCGTGTGAATGAGGGCGCAGGGGGAAAAGGGGTGGGCTTACCTTTCCTGCGCCCCCTTTGTGCGTAAACAGGTGCGGGGGGTGAGCCCTTTCTGCACGTACCGGGAGATGGCCAAGGGGGATTGTCGGGCAGCATGCCCTCGTGCGCCCCCCTTCCGCACGAATGGGGAAGGAAAGGGCCGAGGGTGGCGCGCCCACGTGTGCCCCTTTCCGCACATCCAGGACGGCACGGCCGTGGAGGAAGGGGAGGGGCTGGGGGCGAAGGGGGGCGGCATGCCCTCGTGCACCTCCCTTCTGCGCGAATGGGGAAGGGAGAGGCTGCGAGTCGCGTCTTGCATTCTCCCTTTCTGCACGTACAGGGCGCCGCGGCTAAAGGAGGAGGGGGGTGGGCCGGGCGTTGCGTGCCCCCTTTCCGCGTACTGGGCACCGCGGCTGAAGGGGGAGGGGCCGGGGCGACGTGCCCTCATGCACTCCCTTTTTGTGCAAGGGCGCGCGGATACGGGAAGGGAGGGCTGCGCGGATGGAAAAGGGAGGGGCTGGGGGGCAGCGGGCATCATGCGCCCGAGCGCAAACAAGGGGCAGGGCGCCTTCCCATGCGGCTCCCCATTCGTGTGCAAACTGAGGCGGGGGCGCAATGGGGGGCCCACCGTTCCTGTGCCCGTGCCCCCTTTGCGCGAAAACAGGGATGGGGGGTCAAAAGACCCCTTCCCATTCCCGCGCAAACGGAGGCGGGGGTGCAAGGGGCGTCCCGGTCCTCGTTCGTGTATCCTGTTCGGCAGGAATAGGGGCAGAAGGGGTGGGAAAAGGGGGAGGCCAAGTGTTACAGTTTCGCCTTCGACCGTCCCTCGAACACCCCACGGGAAGACCCCGAACACCGCTAGGAGGAAAAGCACAGAAGAATATGCGGAAGAAGAGGCCGAAGTAGCAAGGATTGTGGCTGCCCATGTCCACGAAAGAGCTAAGTCTCCCACACAATATTACTATGCACCCAGAAGTGCTCAAAAGAGTGATCCAGAATACTGGGAGTAGTGCACGTGATCTTAGCGCCCGCCCATCACGTGACCCTGGCACGTGACCTGGCTAGACCTGCACCAGATGGGTCCAGATGAGCTTGTGCCTGGACCGGCCTAGAACGCCTCGTGTTTGTAACTCATATCGATTGTGCCTGGACTTTGATGGCTGTATGCCTCATGTTTCCTTATCTCTGACTCGTGCCATGCACGCCTTACGCCATTGGCTGATTGTTATCTCTGACGTAGTTGTGACTCATTCCTAGGATCCGTGTACTAGGGTTTCGGAGTTCCAAGCTGGGGTTCAAACCTCCTTGGATGTGTATAAGTAGAGGGGCTTATGGTCGCTGAAGACTTAAGCTTGACTTCTTGGATTGTCCACCCATTGTATCTGCCATTCGTTGGCTGTTAGATCCTTTGGCTCTGCATTGCAATAGACGGCTGTCTGCCTCTTTGCCTATCCTCGTCCTTAGCTGTGCTCCAGTGTGCTGAGTTTGCCGCTGTCTGCTATCCCCTCCTTTCCTGCTCATCCCTTGTCGCTGGCTGTCTGTCGCGACTCCTCTCCTCTACATCATTGGCCGGTTGTCTATCGCCCATGATCGTCTCTTACTCTTTCTGGCCATCACCGCCATCCATATGTTACGTCTACCACGGACGTATGCCTGACTTAGGCCTGTTGTTGTGTGGCAAATCTAACGAGAGGGTAGAAGAGTCGGTTGACTCTGCTCTGCGGGTAAAACAAAGGGTGTGGGAATAACTCTCCTGCTAGTCCTCTGTACCCGTGGAGGTCGTCTCCTTGTTGTAAGCCGATAGGTGGGGTGTCAGAGATCTTGAGCTCGTCCCAAGTGTCGTGATCGATGATGTATAGGATGCAGTAGGGAGACGCCACGCATTCGTTCTGATATAGGAAGACTTTGTGGTAGATGGCGTTGAGAGGGTAATCCACTGTCCACGAAGGGAACGTTGGGATAAGTCACAGGGGACCCCTTGGTCTCTGGGGTATGCTGGACGACTCACTTAAAGGGGGAGATCCCTATAGAGCAGGAGAGAAGGCAGTGGTATTGGAAGAAGACCAAGATGCCGTTCTTGGTCTTTACTCTACCCTATTTATACAGGTACACGCGGGCTTTCAAGCGCCGCTCCAAGAAGTACTAGCCAATAGCGTAAGTAGCTTGAACCCTAGTACAGCTATCCTAGTATGAGTCACTACGAGTCATGATCCGATCCGTTATTGTACACAATCACATGTGCCGGAGCTTACCCGGCTGACAGATCCTACAAGTCCATGACGATATTCTGCTGACGCGGTGTCATACCCTTGACGTCAGTGTCCACTTCCAGTCCAGATGTAACATCACCCCCTTTTCATGATTGGGCCCCAGACCGACCGCGTTCCAGTACCTCCCGTATGGTCGCGATGCGCTGTCCCTCTTCTGCTCCTGGTCGGTAAGAGTCGCGTTCGTCCTTGATGCGCTTGATGGCGTTGGCGCGCTGCAGGCGGATCACGCACTGGCAGCGAGTAACCCCAATCTTCTCCAGCTCCTGTATCTTCCTCTGCAGCTCCTCCTCCTTGGCCGCGTATCCCGCCTGAAGACATCGGTAGCGGTGAATTTCCGCTGTGACCGAGAGGTCCTTCATCCCCAGAAGGGCGGCGTGCACCGACTCCCGATAGCTGCTGTTCTGATTGAGAAAGATCAGATCATCGTTGGTGTAGGTGACCGACGGGTTGTCGTAGTCGGGGGCGGCGTGCACCGACTTGCCGTACTGCTGGTCGCTTGTTACGTCTACCACGGACGTATGCCTGACTTAGGCCTGTTGTTGTGTGGCGAATCTAACGAGAGGGTAGAAGAGTCAGTTGACTCTGCTCTGTGGGTAAAACAAAGGGTGTGGGAATAACTCTCCTGCTAGTCCTCTGTACCCATGGAGGTCATCTCCTTGTTGTAAGCCGATAGGTGGGGTGTCAGAGATCTCAAGCTCGTCCCAAGTGTCGTGATTGACGATGTATAGGATGCAGTAGGGAGATGCCACGCGTTCGTTCTGATATAGGAAGACTTTGTGGTAGATGGTGTCGAGAGGATAATCCACTGTCCACGAAGGGAACGTCGGGATAAGTCACAGGGGACCCCTTGGTCTCTAGGGTATGCTGGATGACTCACTTAAAGGGGGAGATCCCTATAGAGCAGGAGAGAAGGCAGTGGTATTGGAAGAAGACCAAGATGGCATTCTTGGTCTTTTACCCTACTCTATTTATACAGATACGCGCGGGCTTTCAAGCGCCACTCCAAGAAGTACTAGCCAATAGCATAAGTAGCTTGAACCCTAGTACAGCTATCCTAGTATGAGTCACTACAAGTCATGATCCAATCCGTTATTGTACACAATCACATGCGCTGGAGCTTACCTGGCTGACTGATTCTACAAGTCCATGACGATATACTGCTGACGCGGTGTCATACCCTTGACGTCAGTGTCCACTTCCGGGCCGATCGTAACATCACCCCCTTTTCAGGATCGGGCTCCAGACCGACCATGCTCCAAGACCTCCCTTATAGTGGCGATGCGCTGCCCCTCCTCCGCTCCGGGGTGGTAAGAGTCCCTCTCGTCTTCGATGCGCTTGATGGCGTTTGCGCGCTCTAGTCGCAGTACGCACTGGCGTCGGGTGATACCGATCCTTTCGAGCTCGTCCACCTTCTTGCGCAGCTCCGCCTCCTTGGCTGCATACCCCGCCTGAAGACATTGGTAGCGGTGTATCTCCACTGTGACCGAGAGGTCCTTCATGCCCAGAAGGGCGGCATCGACAGACTCGCGGTAGCTGCTGTCCTGATCCAGGAAGATCAGGTCGTCGTCTGTGTACGGTGAGGGGCTTGGGTGGTCGTAGTCGGGCGCGGTGTGTACGGATTTCCCGTACTGCTGGTCGCTGCCCTGTCGGTAGGCGAGGACGAAGGGGTCTGCCGTGAAGACGAGCTGCATATAGTGAGCTGGGTGCAGCCTCCCCTGAGCGTCCCGTATCTGGAAAGGGATGTAGTGGACTCCCCTGTTGTATTGGTATCCGTGGGGTGGCGGAGTCTCCACCCAAGATCTGGAAATTGGACTGTGTTCCTCCGCCTGATATCGGCAGAGCACGGGTCGAGAAGCTTTCGGAGCACGCATTGGTCTCCCGTCGGTGGTGCATACTGGTGGGGTTTCGTCGTGAGTAGTGGTGAGGTGAGTCCCATACGTGATGTGACGGTTGAGCGGGCAATGCTCCTCCAACAGGTACCGGTTGTAGTCTCGATCTTCCGGTACCGTAGTCTGGTCTTGACGGGACGGAGGTCGCATCGGGATGTAACCTTGCGCCGAAGGGGACCGTGAATGTACGGCTGTAGGGCTTGGCGAAGGAAGAAGGGATGGTATGGGGGAAGAGGGACGACTGTTTGCTGGTTGAAGGGGCTGGGGAACTGACATGGGTGATAGTGTTGGGGTGTTCTGTACGATGAGGGTTGGCTGGACGGAGATTGGGAGTAGGTCGTCAAGGACATAGTGGACTTGGACTGGAGATTGGGACATGAGTATGGGGGGTGAGGAGTGAAGGGGATGGGGACATCTCTTGGGTTTTTCCCGTGCTTATATGCACTTCTCTGGCGGGGTTTAAACGTTTGAACTCCCTTATTGCTTCATCAGCGAAGATGTCATCCTTCGAGACCCACTGATTATCAGAGTCTGGGTATCCGTGCCACTTTACCAAGTATTGCAATTTCCTGGTTCTGCCGAATCGCCGAGAGTCTAGAATCTTCTCGACTTCATATTCTTCTTCTCCTCCTACCAATTCCGGTGGTGGGCATTGATAGTTGGGGCCGTGTGTGGGAGTTTCTTTGTACGGCGTCAGAAGGTCTGTGTGGAACACGGGGTGGATGCTCCACTGCGTGGGAAGTTCTAGGCGATAATTGACTGCGGACATCACCTGAGTGACCTTAAACGGGCCGTGTCTTCTGGGCGCAAGCTTTGTGGTTGGTTGGTTTGTACGTAGGTGGCGTCCTTCCAGCCATACTAAGTCCCCTATTTGGTACTTGGGCATATCTTTGTGTTTGATCCACCCCTGCTGCGCTTTGATCATCAGTTCCTGGGTGCGTGTTCTAGCCTCTCTGAATTGTTTCAGACATAGTGCCACTTGGGGAATTGGCGAAGGGCGGTCTATCCAGTCGGCTCGTGGGTTATACCCCATGAGGAGATTGAAAGGAGATTCCTTGGTCGCCTCGTTGGGCCAATTGTTGTGCGTGAATTCCGCCATTGGGAGATATTTGGTCCAGTTGTCCTGTCGTTCGTTGACCCAGAATCTAAGGTACTGTTCCAGCCATTGGTTTGTGCGTTCTGACTGGCCGTCTGTGTGGGGATGGTAGGCCGTGGATATGTTTTGTTCGATGCCCAATAGTTTGCACAGTTCTCTCACGAACTTGGAGGCGAACCGGGGGTCTTGGTCACTGATGATGCACGACAGTAGTCCGAACCTAGTGAATACATGTTTTACGTACAGGGCTGCGGTTCCTTCTGCCGTGATTTCTTCTAGGCATGGGACGAATATGGCTGCTTTGGAGCAGTCATGGTCCGTAATGGTTAGTATCGAGTCGCATCCTTCTGACTCCGGTAGCTTGGTGATGAAATTGAGGGCTATGGTCTGGAACGGGGTTGCTTCTGGTTTAGGAAATATTGGCTGTAGGGGTGCTCGTGTGGGTCGGTTGTTGACCTTGATTCTTTGACAATCGGCGCAACCTTTGACGTAGTCTTGGGTTTCTCGTCGTAAGCCTGGCCACCAGTAGTATCGTTCTACCATCTTGATAGTCCGATTAATTCCAGGGTGTCCGTGTACCGGTGGGTCGTGGTGTACTTGAATAATGTGTCGTCGCTCGTGTAGGTCTCCGGTTACCACGCATCTTCCATCCTTGTACCATGTCCCTTCGATCCTTTTGAGTCCGTGTGGGTCTACCCATTTTTTGATTGTTTCTTCATCTTGGGTGTACACTGGGCACATGGTCTCCATTTCTAGGGTGTCAATAGTTGGTTCCGTGCGCGTGGGGTTTTCCGTGGTGTCAATGGTGTTTGTGCGGACGAAGATGTGGTCTGGTAGTACTGTAACGTGCTCGTTGTCATTTTCTCCCTGATCATAATCGGGTCGTCGCGATTGTAACACCACAGGGGCATTAAGTACGACGTGTACTTCGGTTAAGTCACAGGCGGTAACGGGACAGGAGTAAGTCAGTTACGACTTAGTTCGGTGGTGAACAAGTACCACTTGGCCTCCGTGGACACAAGGGTAATAGTAGGGACAGGCTCAAGCGCAACAGCGAGCAAAAGGGGGAGTCAAGCGAAAGAGCGACTCAAGGGATCGTTCGTGAGAAATGGACAGCAGTGTGGTATTACACAAGAAGTCAAGTCTACCGTACAAGCTAGGTAGCGTGAGACTTATATACTGGTACACGATGTTTGTCAGAGACAAACACATGGCGCGATCCTAGGATCCTGGTCCTAGAGAGCTAACAAAGGGAAAGTACGAGAAGAGAACAAGGGAATTCCGCGGGACGACACGTGGATCAGAAGTCGTCAGCGGGTTCTGGAAGTCGCGCCACAGGGTGTCGTAATGGTCATGCGCTAGGCGCGAGATAAGAGCCGGGGCGCGGATCGAAGCGGATCGTATCGTAAAAGTACAATAGAAAGTCGACACAGAATACGAGTCACAAGATGGAAGGGAAGAGGAAGAAAGAAAGAGGGAAAATCGTAACATTACCCCCCCTTCAGACTCAAAGTCGCCACGACTTCGACTAGTCGCTAGTATAGTAGTAGTCCTCTTCGGGGACAACAGTAGCGGGATCAGGAGAGGGGGAACGGGGACAAGTGTGAGATCGTAAAAACATATGGCGCCCCCTGCGGCCACACTTCCGGCATCCCTCATACTGGGGACAGTCAATCTCGTCGTGAGTCGCCTTCCAATCGAGACACTTCCCACACCAGCGGGTACGCGGCGTGGGATTCTCGTACCAAGTAGACATCGGGGATAGTCACCTTATGAGGCAGACGTCCATGCGATGGGCGAGACTGCCACACCACTGGCACGCGTCCCGCCACCCTTGCTCGGGGCAATCTCTGACGAGGTGGTCCTTGGACCGACACTCGTAGCACCTGCGACGATGCGTGCTGCCTTCCCCTTGAAGGCGCGGCATCTCGCTAGGCCCTCCAGTATGCGGTGGTAGGGGCATCTCGTCCGCACTATCGGCGCAGAGCTCAGATGAATGGCGGGGGCAAGTGGGTTTCGTCATCAGCTCCACATATCGGTCGCTGATGAGGGGGATGATTTGAGCGTACTGCAGCCTCTTCCGTACGCTCGACATGTTCATGTCGAGGTGGAACTGGTCCTTCATCGCCTCGGCCTCCAGCCTGCAAAGGTCATCCCAGCGCACCTTGAGCACGTCTCACGCCTCGAGACAGGTACGCAAGCGGGAGACGTCTGCATGGAGCGCGGGGTAGTGGAGAGAGGAAATCACCTCATCGATTACAATGCGGCGAGGGTCATGAGGGTGGAATAGGTCCACCTGCTGGTCCGTGACGTATTGTGGGAGTTGGTTAGCTTGGACGGTATGCAGGTAGACGGATGTGACGTAGCAAGGTTCCCCCTTGCCCATGGTTCCTACGACCTCCTGGTAATCCTTACAGTAGTAGATGTACCGTGCCACCTCCTTCTTTCCTGGCTCTCCAATCATGAGCGGGTGGAAGCGTGGGGAGGTGGGGTCGTTAGGGGAGTATGGGATGCCCGGTTCCCCTGACCTGTCCTCATCCTCGTCGTCAAGGAGGGCGTAGCGACGGTCGGGGACTGCGAGCTCAACTGTAGGGCAAGGGGTGAACACATGGTCTATGCCGGGTGGGAACAGGGGTAACAGGAGGTCAGATTGGTGGAGGGTGCTGAGCGTCGGTTGCAAGACAAGTGGAGGGGGGGACGTCGACTCAGAAGGCTCTGACGATTCAGGTGGTTCGGCAATTGTGGATAGTGAGGTCTCGGGTTCAAGTGTGAACTCAGGCAGCGGGGGAGGGGTAATGATTCTGGAGTATGGGGTGTAGGCAGCGTCGGGGTTCATGTCCGGGATTCCAGCCTCTTGGGAGGGAACAGTCAAGTTATCGAGAATGATTTGGGAAGGGGGGCGAGCGGGCACAGTGGTGATGACGGGTGTATCTGACATCAGGTTTCCGGGGATGATCATGGACGGTGAGGATGGGTGAAGGGGGTGCATCTTTTATATCTTTCGTCCAGCCCCTTCGGCGGTAGGGTTTTGCCGGTAGAATTCGGCGATTAGGTCAGGTGCGTGGCGAACGTTATCGAGTGGTTCCCACGAGCTGTCACTCATGGGAAACCCCTTCCACTGGATCAGGAACTGAAGTTTATGCCCTCGGCCGTGAAGGCGAGATTGTAACACACGCTCCACCTCGAACTCTTCTTCTCCTTCGATAAGGTCAGGTGGAGGTCGCGTGAAGTTAGCTCCATGAAGTTCCGTCTCCTTATATGGTGTAAGGAGATTCGCATGGAACACGGGGTGTATCTTCCACGTCTTTGGAAGATCCAGTTCGTACGAGACCGCCGATAAGACTTTCTTGATTCGGAACGGTCCGTGGCGCTTCGGGGCGAGCTTTGCAGTGGGGTAGAAGGTCCGGAGGTTCGTCCCCTCTAACCATACTTGAGCGCCTTCCATATAAGGTATGAAGTGCGTCTTCCCCCTCTTCGCCATAAGTTCTTGCACGTGCTTGATGCAGTCTTGCGCATGCTGGCGTCTATCGCCCATCTCTTCTAGTCGTTGATCAACGGATGGGGTTGACGTGGGTTTTGATGTCCATGTGGTGCGGGGTTCCCACCCCATGATCAGCGAGAATGGGGAATGCTTGGTTGTGGTGTTTGGCCACGAGTTGTGCGCGAATTGCGCTACTGGAAGTGCCTCTGCCCAGTTATCCTGTTGCACGTTACTCCAGTGGCGGAGGTACTGTTCCAGCCACTGGTTAGTGCGCTCCGACTGCCCATCGGTCTGCGGATGGTATGCGGAGGAGATGTTCTGGCGGATTCCCAGCATCTTACACAAGTCCTTCATGAAGGCAGACGTGAAGCGCAGGTCTCGGTCCGTGATCATCTTTCGGGGAATGCCGTAGTGTGGGTAGACGTGGTGAAGGTAGAGCCGTGCCACTCCTTCCGTGGTAATCGTCTCATTACACGGGATGAAGATGGCCGCTTTCGAACAATCGTGGTCGGTGATGGTGAGGATGGAGTCGTATCCGTTTGACGGGGGTAGTTTCGTGATGAAGTCCATTGTCACGACTTCAAATGGTTCGGCATCGGGGTCTGTGGTGATAGGGAAAAGGTGTGGTTTTTGTTGGTGGGGGTTGATTTTGTTGGCTTGGCACGTCGCACAGCCCTTAACGTAGTCTTCTACGTCCTTCCGCATATTCGGCCACCAGTAGTCACGTCGCACCAACTCTAGCGTGTTTGCGATTCCTGGGTGGCCCATGCTCGGTGTGTCGTGGAAAAAGGTAATTACCCCCCGTTTAAGATCATTGTCGCCCACGACAATGAGGGCGTCTCCTTTCCACCAGAGCCCTTGATGCTTTTTCAGGTTGTGGGGTTCGACCCACACAAGGACGGCTTTCTCGTCCATGTTTTGCGCTATTTGTGTCCAGATGTCCATGTCGTGCATTGACATCTGGGTTGCGCGTATGAATCGGTCAGCGGGGAGGACAATGACGTCATTGTTGTCCTCCTCGTCGACCTTATAGTCAGCTCATTGTGAGTGGGCGTCCGCGCAACCATTTTTTATACCAGGTACGTGCTTCAGTGCAAAGTTGTACTCCGATAGTTCTAAAAACTCGCGTGCCACTCGCCAGCTGATCTTTCGTGGGTCTTTCCAATACTGCAGATTGGTGTGGTCAGTGTGAATAATGATTTTGTGGGGGGAACCGACTAGGTAGGTGCGCCACGCTCGTAGCGCCTTAACTACCGCTAGTAGCTCCCGGTCGTAGATGTCGTAGTTGCGCTCCGCTTCCGTTAGCGATTCAGAGTGGAACGCAACCGGGTGCATGCGTTGATCAGGTCCCAATTGATTAAGTACGGCCCCAAGGGCTACGTTGGACGCATCTACTTCAAGCTTGAATGGTTTCATGAGGTCAGGGAAAAGGAGCGTAGGTTCTTGGCCGATGCTTTGTCTGATATTATCAAATGCATCCTGCTGGTCCTGGTCCCAACGCCAGGGAGTGTCCTTTTTTGTAAGGTCGTGCAACGGGCGGGCGAGGGTGGAGAATCCCCAGATAAACCGCCTGTAGAAGTTACAGAAGCCGAGGAAGGCTTGCACTTCTCTGAGGCTTTTCAGAGCTGGCCACTCCAGGACCCCCCGTACTTTAACGGGGTCCATCCGGACATTCCCATGCCCGATGATGAGTCCGAGGTATTCGATTTCTAATACCTCGAACTCACACTTTTCTGGCTTAACGTATAGGTCATGCTCTTCACAAAGGTGTAGTACCTCGTGTAGCACGTTCCGGTGTTGGGCGTGGTCAAGGGCAGTGGCAATGAGGATGTCGTCCATGTAGACGATCACAAGTCCGAGTAGGATGAGGTCTCGGAAGATGTAGTCCATCATTGCCTGGAATGTTGATGGGGAGTTGGTAAGGCCGAAGTACATAACCAGGGGTTCAAATAGTCCCCGGTTCGTTTTAAACGCTGCCTTATGCTCGTCTCCTGGTTTGATCCGTACATTGTTATAGCCCCACCTAATGTCAAGCTTGGAGAACAATCGGGCTCCTCGTATGCGATCAATGAGTTTGGGGATGAGGGGAAGGGGGTAGTGGTTTCGGACAGTGATTTCATTCAACCGCCTGTAGTCTTGGATGGGTCTCAATTTCCCATCTTTCTTCTTGATGAAGAAGAATGGTGATGCGTAAGCGGACTTGGAGGGTCTGATATACCCCTTCGCCAGCTGTTCAGTGAGGAACGTAGTGAGCGCCTCTTCTTCGTTTTGCGCCAGTGGGTACACTTTACAATCTAATGCTGGCGGGGCGTTCGGGAGGAGGTCAATGGCATGGTCCCATACTCGTGAGGGAGGGAATCGGTGGGACGCTTCCTCACTGAACACTTTATGGTGACACCGGTACTCCGCGGGTACCAGTTCTTCAAATGTGCGTTCAGGCTTCTTTGCTGCCTCTCGCTGGGCTAATTCCGAGGCCATCGTCGTCTTTTGTAGAAACGCGATGCAGGGATCCCGCTCATCGTCCATGAGCTGTTCCCACGCCTCCTCGTCAAGTTCATACGTCTCCAATGCCCTTATGGATGCTTCCATAGGTGTGGCTTCATCTGACAGATGAAGGCTGGAAATGACGACCGGTTGAAACTCCTCGTTCAACGTCTGCCTCTCCCCATCGTATCTGTGGCTCAAAAGCCGTGAACCAGGGGTACCCGAGGATCACCTCGTCTCTTCCTAAATTCATGATTAGGAAACGAAGTGTCTTGGTCTCCTTCCCTGTTCTTACGGTGAGATTGGTGTACTGCATGATCTCTCCGTCTTGGTTGTTCATCCCATCCACGTTCCAGATGCGGATGGGGTGTGTGACGTTTCTGGTAGTTATTTGTAATCATTTGAGCAGTGTCGAACAAATGAAATTGTCGGTTGCTCCCGAGTCCACTAGGACTTGTCGTTCGGCCGTCGCGTGTGCAGATTTAAACAGAACTGGGATTCGCATGGATCGGTATCTGCTAGTGTACACGTTTAGATTTAACGCTCTAGCCCAGGCCGCCGGGTTCAAGCGTCGGGAAAACCCTCCTTCCCGAATAGTTTGTCCACCATGAGGTCTCTAACCTCCTGGGTCTGCGCCTTCATCGCTGCGATCTGCGCATCCGCCTGCTCTTCATTCGAAAGTATGTGATTAGAAGATACGGCGACAGTAGTGATGGTGGGAGTTGATATGTCTGGAGTCGGGGTAAAGGGGGAGGGTCCGAAGGAGGAGGTCGTAGCCGCGCGCGTTCCCTTTTGTGGGCAGTTACGCGACATGTGCCCCTGAGCACAACATCTAAAACATTGTCCCTCCTTCTGAAGTTGGGCCCGGTCTCCGTCGGTAAGTGCCACAGAGGCTCGGGCGCGTCCAACATCCATGGCATTCGGGTTTCGGTTCGGATTGAGGGCCTGGACCCACTGCTCTCGGCTGTGTCCACCCTTCTTTCCGCGCTGGGGTTTGTTCTTTCCCAGGTGGTCCTTTAAAACCAGATATTCAGCCTGCTGTAGACGAGCGGCCGCTTTCCAATCATCCCATGTGATCGGATGTTGGAAGCGCGTGGCGTTGATTACTAACTGGTTTGGGAGTCCATCCTGGAACATTTCCAGGGTCGTGGCTTCATCGGGGTTATACCCGGCTTTGTGGACTAAGTTGGAAAACGTAGCCACATAGGTGTCGATGTCTTCGCCCTTCATGGTCAGAGTTTGCAAACTCTTCCGGGCCTTTGTTCATTCCGCCGTATCGGTGTATGATTGCATAAACCGATCGCGGACAGTGTTCCACAGGTTCATCTCAGTCATCAGAACTCCTGTGTTTCGCTGGTCCTCAAGCCAAGCGAACTGCTCTGTGACCCAATCGTCGACAAGGGGTCCGCGGATGTACGAGAGAAAGGTCATCGCGCGGGGGTAGGGGATAGCAAGTTGGTCGACGGTGGGGTTCATTTCTCAGTACAGGTTGAACGCAAGCATAAACTGCTTGCTCTTTTCTCGGTCTCCGTTGAACTCAGGGGGTGGATTCCCTCCTAAGCGTCCGTGTCCTCCAGGTGCAGGTGGGATCGCGGCTGGTGCAGCTCCAACGGGGGGAATAGGAGCGCCACCTGCTCCACCGCCCCCACCTCCTCTGCCACCTGCGCCGCCTCCTCCACCACCTGGCGCACTTCCTCCACTAGCGCCGCCACCCGGGAGACCTCCTCCAGGAGCTGCGCTTCCGCCGCTAGGAGCCGCTGCTCCACTTGACGGGCCACCGCTAGGAGCGCCTCCACTACCAGAAGGAGCTGGTCCTCCGCTGGTAAGGGTTGTGCTGGCCGAGGCATGGGTTTGTGACATGGACTGGGGTGTGGGTTGGGAACCAGGTAGGTCTGGGGGATTTACGAATAGGGAGGGGGTAAATGTGGTTGTTGGTACGGAGACACTGGGTGAATTATCAGGGTCAGAGTCAATGTCAATCCCTTTCGGGTTATGACTCTTTAGTGGTCCAACATTTAACTCAAGCGGTACTGGTCCGATAGTATACCAGCTTCGTTCATTCGGCAAGTAATCAATATAAGCCCAGAGACGTCTGTCTTCTAGGTAATGGATCTGGTGATACTCTTTCTTTTTGGGGTTGAAGATGTAGTATCCTTCAACACCATTGATTTCTGCCCAGATAGCTGCTCCCTTGATACGGTCGGAGAGCTCGTCGGTAGTAAGCCGAGTGATATACTCAGGCTGGAACTTGGATCTGGCACGACTAGATGTCGCCACTGTGAGAGACTTGACTTAATGTAACGCCACCACAGGGGCGTTAAGTACGACGTGTACTTCGGTTAAGTCACGGGCGGTAACGGGACAGGAGTAAGTCAGTTACGACTTAGTTTGGTGGTGAACAAGTACCACTTGGCCTCCGTGGACACAAGGGTAATAGTAGGGACAGGCTCAAGCGCAACGGCGAGCAAAAGGGGGAGTCAAGCGAAAGTGCGACTCAAGGGATCGTTCGTGAGAAATGGACAGCGGTGTGGTATTACACAAGAAGTCAAGTCTACCGTACAAGCTAGGTAGCGTGAGACTTATATACTGGTACACGATGTTTGTCAGAGACAAACACATGGCGTGATCCTAGGATCCTGGTCCTAGAGAGCTAACAAAGGGAAAGTACGAGAAGAGAACAAGGGAATTCCACGGGACGATGCGTGCAGTGGATCAGAAGTCGTCAGCGGGTTCTGGAAGTCACGCCATGGGGCGTCGTAATGGTCATGCGCTAGGTGCGAGATAAGAGCCGGGGCGCGGATCGAAGTGGATCGTATCGTAAAAGTACAATAGAAAGTCAACACAGAATATGAGTCACAAGATAGAAGGGAAGAGGAAGAAAGAAAGAGGGAAAATCGTAACAATACCGAACCGACGTCAATCATCCTTTGGATGCGTCCGGTTCGTCATCTGTTCTGTGGTATGTGACCACATATTTCCGAACGGAGACATGATCATTTCAAAATTGTACGATCTGCAGCCATTTCGGCCGCGTACGCTGGGATGTCGGGACTTTCTCCTGCTCCTCAGCGTCTTCTTTTCAGCCCATACGCCTTGATATTAGGCGTTTCCGTATCCTACCTGCGCGGCGCTATGTGCCACTTTCACTCATGTCACCGCCTTCCTGATCCACGTCTCACCGCTTTTCGCCTCAACTTTTGGGCATCTGCGGCAGGACTTTATGTGGGCCTCGGGGCCTTTACGGTGCGTCATCTGTCACACGCATCCCGATGGCTGGCTGGCTTGGTATAACAAGTTTGGCAGGGATATAAGTTGTGCTCGTTTCAGCAACAACATTCGGCGTCGGGCATGTATTACCCATCGCCGCAAGCTGCTCATAGGCAGTTTGTTTGGGCCATCACCGCATCCGCGGCGTCGAGTCACGCATATTGCCAGCGTTCTGGCATATATTTATTCAGTCACGGTACGTCACCAAATTGGGTCCGTTCATATACATGACTGATTTTGTTATCACTCGTATCAAGCTGCGCGATTCGTGTTTCCGTCGACCTGTGGTTAATGGTTGTGCTATGCGCATGTACTGCACGCGATCCATGGGGCCATCGAATGTATCTGCGCAGCCCATGGCTGGCATATGGCCTTCTATCTCGCCTGCGCCGGACTATTGCCCACACCTGTGGACATCATTGCTCACTATGAGCTGTAGGGACTGCATGCGCGGAAAGAATGTTCCGCGCAGTTCCCATCGAGTAAGTAACTCGATTTTATCTATCTTCCTGTGATGTTCACGGGGTCCGGCGTCCTGTGTGCAGTGTATATTGGACGTGACATTCCCCAAGTCATAGTCCATGGGGTATGCTGGGTGAATCTCTTCCCCAGTTATTCCCCCGCTCAGTGCAGCGTTAGCGTATCACCGTCTGTGTCGTGCTGACAAATATGACAGCTGTCCACTCGGGAAATATTCGTCCCCGAGCATCTCTGTCAGGTGCGTGGCTTCGCCTTCCATATTGGAGAATGTTGGCGAGCATCTCTGCACCTGCGCGGCATGAACCTCGCCCTCCATATCAGAGAACACTGGCGAAAGTCCGCGCGAATACCTCGCATCTTGCGTGGTTCATCGTCTATGACTGGTGAGTTTTCCTGGCCTCTTCTCCTCTCCATGCCGCTGCCCACTGGGTCTTTCCCAGGGATCATGCCTGGGCAGTGTGCGTCGTGTGGGACACTGATCAGTATGCTGATGGACAGGGCGTGGTGTAGTTCCGTTGACTTTCCCAGCTCCCCCTCGCACTGTGTATTCGGCGCGATCACGACGATCAAGTTGGGCGAAGAGATGGAATTGGAAAAACGGAAAATTAGAGAGGTAAGTTTGTCACGCGTTTACGTGTTACGGTGCTGACAATATCTTCCGCTGGACCATATTGGCCTCGGCGTCTCGTTGGTCATTTCGACCAACTAAGCTCTCAAAGCAGCATTACTGCTCTTTCCCTCTTAGGAATGTACTTTACTTTGCTGCGTTTACGGCCTTAATCCGTTTTCACAGACATCACTGGCATTTTTATTTCTGTTCTCTGGACAGAACCGGTAATCCCGAAGGTCACGGTGTAGCACATTTTGCTCCCGTTGGTTTTCGGGTATTGTTGCACCACGCCAACATAGCGTATCTTTTACATGCTTTGGATGTTTTTCAGGTACGATGTTGTCTCCCTATGGGAGAACTCTTCCTCTGTAGGAAAGTTATGGGCTCAATGGGCCCGCGCGTCGTCATCATGGACTGGACGTGTTACCCGCATTCGGGTTGTCTCCCTAATAGGGAGAACTCTTCCTCGCCATCGGATCTGGCTTGGCTGCCATCCATGCGTGGGAAGACTTTCATGTGCTCCGCTATTGGGTCTGGTTTAGCTACTGCCCATGTGCACATGTACCTTTTATTACTCTTATTCATCTGCGTGCTCTCGCTCATCTCGGTACATATGGTACCAGCGGCGGCAACAATCCTTTTCGGGTCGATGCATACTCGGCATCAGGCAAAATCTTGCCCGTCGCCTCGAGCTGCTTGCTCAAATCATGCAACGCTGGCCTATTGCCGTCGATCGCGTGCTGGCAAAGCATGCTTATAGATGTCCGCAATATTCGCGGTATATTTGTGTGCGAGAATACTGCACAAAACTCGTCGAGGTGTCCTCGGCGACATTTATTTGTTTCGGAACGTGTCACATAGACGCATGTAACTTCTCTGCAACTTAATAAAATGCTGTGGTATCTGTTATCATGCAGCCTGAGCTCGGTCGACCCGTGATATTCGCAGTGTCAGACGTTGTCTTGCAGCTCGATCTGCCCGTGATATTCACGGTGTCAGACTCATGCTGGTAGACATGCTCGATATGGAGCTATATTTGTGATGTTCCACTCGTCCATGGACGTGTATGATATTTGCAATATTTATCAGCACGCTGAACTAGTCCATGAGGTCACAGTATCATCAGTCATGCATGATAGCATAGTATCGTATGCTTCCCCATGACGTATGTACGTGATATTTATGTGCACGCTGTACTCTTCCATGAGGTCACGGTATAGTCAGTCGTGCAGGATGTTATGGTGTTATCTCGTACATTTCCCCGCGACGTTCACAGGGCGATTGCGCATATTTGCGCAGGTATATGCCTTGGGGCACTACACTAGCGGCCTTGCCGCTATCTCCACCTGTCGACGTCGTTGTACGTCTCCTAGTATCACTCGCCGAGGTATCCTCGGCGATGATCCGGTGGATGTTCGGGTTGCATGGTGGCATGGGAGTCACAAATGAGTACAGCACTTTATGCGTACTTCTGGAAGCGATCTCGGCCTGCACGTTAGGGATGCCCGGATGCTTGCTTCATCCAGCCGTGCTGGACGCTTTCTTGCATCTTGGACTTCTGGAGTGCTGGTTACCCAGCGTCCTCGAATCGAAGTTATGTCAAATATAGAAATAGGGGGGTATAATAAAACGTGTGTTTAAATGTTCTCACGCACGGTCAAAGTTTCTCGCACGCTGGACGTGCTCCCTTGCACTCTGCCAGCGGACTCTCAGGGTGCCAGTATCCTCAGGTCCAGGCCATATATATCATCGCTCGTCCCTTGGATGCAAGCTATGATGTGCGATAGGGGCTTAGTCATAGTGGACAAGTTTTCTCACGCCTCGTCGATTTTTCTCGCGCTTAGACTGCCTAGATGCCGATGTCATCCAGTAGTACTGGATGCCCGTGTCATCAGGTGTCTTCGCTCGGAGGGTATCGACCTTGGTATCGACTTAGGATGTGAGTTCGTGCGAGATACATCTGTAAATGCAATTAGGTGTTCGGAGTGTTCAGAGCTGTTCAGAGTGTCCTTGAACAGCTCCGAACAGCTCTGAACACCTACTGCAATTACAGATGGCCCTAGGGGCTTTAATATGTGCCCAGAGATAGTGATGGTAAAGTTCAGTTCAGTTCAGTTCAGCACCCTTTTGGCTGAACCGTGAACTGAACTGAGGGTTCAGTTCGGGTGTTTGGCCGAACCTTGAACTGAACCCTCGGTTCGGGTTCACATCGGTTCAGTCCGGTTCAGGGAGGGTCTGAACCCGAACTGAACCCAAATAACAACAGATTTCGGGCCTTACCCGTACCCGTGCTCACAGGTATGGGTACGGACAGATCGGCACCGCGGGTCAGTATGTTCAATATAAATTCTAGTACACTACTGTAAGCTACTATACAAAGGATACTGTACTACAAAGCCCGCCGTCGCCACCGCCGTCTGTCGCGTCGTCACCGTCGTCGTCGTCGTCACCGTCTTCGCTACAGTCGTCGCCGTCGTCGTCGCTGCTGTTGTTGCTTGTTGCCGTCGTTGTCGCCATTGTCGCTGCCGTTACAGTTGTCGTCGTCGAGTTGGAGTGGCAGCAAGGGCGCCGCCTCGCCATCACTCCTGCCGCGGCTGTCATGGGTGCCACCGCCGTTGCGTTTGGGACTTGCGTTGCGATGATTCTGGCGGTTGGTCATTCGGCTGGGGCTGGTGAAGTTGTCGTTATGAGTCGTCGTCTGCGTAAGTCGTCTGCGTAAGTGGCAGGCGGGGTTTGCCGTTGATGCTTGACCCAATTCATTCCCAGGCCGGGTGATGCCGGTTTTGTTCTCTTCGCCTTGCTTAGTCAGTTTATCGATTGTGCACTTCAAGTTCCCCGATGCGCAGCGCGCACAACCCCGAGCTGCTACCAACCCCCACTGCCGCCCTGCCGTCGACAACAGCAAGACGGTGTCGACAACGACAACGACAACGACAACGAAGACGACAACGAAGACGACAACAATAGCGACATCGACGACAGCGACAAGGCGACATGACGAGTTGGACGGCCACCAACTGCCGCCGCCGCCAGGATCTTGCCATCGACAATGGCAAGGCGATATCAACAACAGCAACAACGCCACCGCCAACGACAACGACAACGATGGCAGCGACGACAACGATGACAACACTGACAACAACGACAAGACGATGACAACGGGACATGAAATCAACTGGACACGACGACTCGGACGTGACGGCGAGTTCTGCCACGGGCATTCTCATGGAGACCAGAAGTAGTAGTGACTAGTATAATAATACTTCATGTACAAGTGTAGCAATATCTAGGGCGGAAATAGAGGTTGTAATGTTCTCAAAAAAAACCCGCCAAAACCCGTCATACGGGTGTGATGGGCACTACACACAAGGTCCCATGGTTTCAGACTTGTGGAATCCGACACCTTGCACACACTTTTGCACTTTTGGAATGGGCTGAACTGTAATATACTTCATTTCAGAGATTTCAAAAGTTGTAAATTTGCCAGCTTCAGTATCAACAGTTCAGTTCGAACCCTGTTCAAACGCGGTTCACGAATGTCAGGGTTTTGCCGAACCCCGAATGGAACCATCGGTCCGGTTCGGGTCAATGGCCGAACCTGAACCCTGAACCAGGGTTCAGTTCAGGTGGGTTCGGGTTCGCACCAAAGTTCGGACTGAACTTTACCATCACTACCCAGAGATATGGTGTGAAAATGGAATATATTGGGTGTACAAGTTCACCTGGCTATGCCAGGGCCCATAACCTGTAGAGATTTATGGAGGCGGGCAGCCGGATAGGTGAACGATGTACAAGCGTGGAGGTCCAGAGGAGAGTGTATTACTCCTCTGCTTACGAATATTATTCATTGATAACCATTTAACTATGATAATGCTACGATTATCTAATATGTCAGTCTAGCCTCGGTTTGCCGGACTGTGTCCGTTCCGGGCTGAATCCCAACAAGTTGCCTTCCTCTTGTCCCGTCCGTGTCCGAGTCGTTGCGATCGAGAGCAAAGCCTCAGCAAACTGACTGAGACCAACGGGCACGTGCCGCGATGGAACCCGGCCCGGAAGTGGCGCGTGACGCGTGACGTGGCTGCACCGCACGTTCTGCAATTGAAAGGAAAGCTTGATTGAAAGAACGAAACAAACACACCTACTCCCGCTATTCCCCACTGCACGGCATTCCACGGCAGCCGAATAGGATCGCGACTCGCGCTGGTACCAGTATCAGAGTAGCTCCTTCGTCCTCAGGGCTTAATTCATTGTGCACGTTGCCAATGATGGGCGGTCAGAGGTTTGTCTAAAGCCTTTGCTTGCCTTAGCCTATTACCGGACTGATTAAGTTGACCAAATTTTCGCTTTTACTTACCAACCAGCCATTGTCCAACCTCTCTTCCAGGTTTTTGTGATACAGGGGGGAGTCACAGACGTGCAACAACAATCGACGCGCTCCAAGACGATGTCTTACTCGAAATACTTGATTTCTCTCGAAATAATCAAGACTCCACGTTTCCCGAGCTTCACCAGTTTCACCTTGCATGGAAATGGCACTTACTGGCGCACGTATGTCGAAGATGGCGACAACTCATATTTGCGTCACCACGCCGTCTCAATCTCCGAATTCTCTGCACATACAGAACACCTGTCAGGGAGAATCTCGCTATCTGGCCAACCTTTCCTATCGCTGTTGACTATAACTGTTATTCCGGGAGAATCGATGGGCCAGGAGGAAAATGCATCGACAACGTCATTGCCGCACTTGAGCACCCCAATCGCGTATGCCTTGTCGGACTTGATGTAACGGGCTCGCAGTTAGAAACGATGGCCACAGTGATGCAGGAGCCGTTTCCACTTCTGACACATCTCTACATTAATATCGCAACGGATCAAAGTGCATCGGTCCTTCCCGCCGGATTCATTGGGAGGAAGCGCGCCACGCTTACAGAGATTCCACCTATTCGGCATTCCCTTTCCAACTTTACCAACACTTCTTTTGTCGGCCAGTGACCTCGTCTACCTCGCTGTTGGCAATATACCCCCGACCGGTTACATTTCACCCAGGGCAATAGTTGCGGCGTTGGCCGCATTGCCCAGGCTCAAAACCTTTGCTTTCGGATTCCAATCGGCCACTCCCCGCCCTGATCAAATACCCCTTCCTCCCGTAACGCGGGTTGTCCTTCCTTCTCTCATCGACTTTCAAATCATGGGTGCTTACGAGTATTTGGAAGAGCTCGTCGCCCAGATCGACAGCCCTCAACTTGACCGGGTCGGCATAACATATTTGAATCAGCTCGTTGAGGTCCAGGTTGCCCGACTCTCCAAGTTTCTCGATCGCTCAGTTGGCCCCAAGTTGGCCCTATTCAGACACGCGCAACTCAGCTTTTACAGCGACTTTATCTCCGTCAGAATCCTCACCATGTATCGTCATGAATACTACCCGTTTCCTTTCCGGCGCCATGAAAGGCCTATCATCTCATGTGGAGGGATTGACTGGCGAGTTTCCAACATAGCCCAGGTGCTCAGTCGATTGTCCGCGACACTCTCCAATGTAACCCATCTCCTGCTCGAGACCGAGTCCAATCTATATTGTCAAGTTGACTTAGAAGGTGCAGAGAACATTGAATGGTTGCATCTTCTCCGTCAATTCCCCGCCTTGCAGACGCTACATGTAACTCAGCAGCTCGCGGGGCATGTTGCTCTGGCACTGGAAGATATCACGGAGGGGATGGTCGCCGAATTCTTGCCTTCCCTTGACCTGATTTACTTAGCGGGCCAGCTGCCATCATCGCTCGAGAAGTTCGCTGCTGCCTGCCGGCTCGCCGATCGCCTTGTAACCGTTATCGACACAGAAACGGAGTTTAGTGAAAGGCTCGAGTCTTACGCCAGCGACTAAGAGAGTATACCATACCAATTATTTACTCTATAGGCCGGTACCTTGCATCCAATGGTTCTAATCATCCCTTTGACGACTGAACACGCAGACAAATCTATTTAGACTACATTTGTCACAATACGAACATCCATACAAAGTTTACAATGATGGACCACTTGCGTGAAGTTGGCCGTGAAGTTGGCCGTCACTGGCAATTAAGCACATATCACCAGCCAGTCATTCTCGTTCAATTCATGACCGCCTAGAGAGCCCGAGTGGACCCTACGGGCCATCCCTGACTATCCAATACGTTGCACACGCTGGCAATGTGGTAGGTTAGTGGTGCCTGGGCGAGATCACGGAAGGGACAATACAGGTGAGGCGCGCAGGCTAGACACCAGACAGTCAACCCGACCAGGTCCGTGTTAAAAGCTTCTGCGTCTTAACTGGAAGAAATAAATTAATTTAAAGGACATGCGTGCAGTAATTCAGTCAAATTGGAAAGAAAAAAAAAAAGACCGGGAAGGAAGGAAGGGTTTGCCTCGAGAAGGCTGAGCGGGTGGGAATGAGTGAGAGGGAGAACAGCGTTCGACGTACATGTGCGTGCGTCTGCTACCGCCATCTGCGCCGCTCTCACAGAGTCACACTCCATGGCAAGTCGAAAATCTGGCTATTTCCACGCAGAGGTTGAGAAATTATGACTAGTACGATGAGAGGTGCAGCAGAGCCTTAAAGCGCACACCACTGGTCTCGTACGCGAGGCACTCTGCGGGAAACGGGGCCACTGCCTTCCACCTGCTCGTACTAGTCCGAGTCTTAACGAGTCGAACGCTTTGGTCCTGGGCGTCGAATGGCTTGTGTGGTGTTGGGTTCACGGTGAAAATTTCTGCAATCGGCGGTGGTCGCACAAGCCGGGTACGGAAGTTTCCCGGTCTTGCCTCAGATTACATATTAGGGGTGCAGGTTGTCAAAGTCAAAGCCATTCGTTTGCCTAACTGACCGATCCCTCTAATCTCCAACCAACCATTGTCCAGTCTCTACCTAGTTTTTCTGAGCCGTTCCTGTCGATCAGCTCCTTGATCAACTCTCCCAGGGTGTGCCTTCGTTTTTCCATTTTTTCCGACCAATGTACTGAGTATTACCTATAAACTTCAATTAGCATGAGTGGTCCATCTTCTGGCACCCCCTCACATGTCTCAAACACTACTCGGGTATGTGCTCAAGGTGCGTCCTCAGGCCTCCTTTGGAGACCGTAGCGAATACTGACTCTATGTGACACAGGCGAGAGTTACTATAAGCATTCAACTACAACCGACATGCTCACAGATGATGTCTTACTCGATATATTTGATTCCTATCGAAAGAATTATGACGACTCCTTCTGGCGTTACAATGGGAAATGGCACTTACTTGCCCACGTATGTCAAAGATGGCGACAAATCGTATTTGCGTCACCACACCGGCTCAACGTCGCAATCTTCTGCACATCCAGAACCCCTGTCAGGAAAGATCTCGGTATCTGGCCAACCTTTCCTCTTGTCGTTAAGCATTGCTCTCCTAGAAACATTAGGCCACCGGCAGGAGAAGACAACATCATTGCTGCACTTGAACACCCTAATCGTGTATGTGATGTCTGGCTCGATATAACATGTTCACAGTGGAGAAAGGTGGCCGCGCTGATGCAGAAGCCATTTCCGGTGCTGACCGATCTTTTAATTTGCTCTGGGGTTCGGGGCGCACTGGTCCTCCCTGCCGGATTCTTGGGGGGATCTGCACCACGTCTACGGACATTCTATCTATACAGCATTCCCTTTCCGGCATTGCCAACGCTTCTTTTGTCGACCAGCAACCTCGTTAAGCTCAGACTTATCGATATCCCCCCGACTGGTTACATTTCACCACAGGCGATGATTGTGGGTCTGGCCGCATTGTCCAGGCTCGAGTCCTTTAATATTAAATTTCAATCGGTCACTTCCCGCCCTGATCGAATTCACCCGCCTCCCGTAACACGGACTATCCTTCCTGCTCTCACCTACTTTCAATTTAAGGGTGCTGCCGAGTATTTGGAGGACCTCGTCGCCCAGATCGACGGTCCCTCAACTCAACCGGATCTACATAAACTACCCAACTCAGCTTGTTAACTGTCGAGTTGCTCAACTCGCCAAGTTCATCGATCGCTCAGGAGGCCCTGAATCAACCCCATTCAAGCGTGCGCATGTTACATTTTCAACTGACTGGCGCGGTGTCACCTTCGACTTGAAAGATGAAACCTGTGATGGGCGCCGCCGTGCTATGGCTACTATCTCAGGCGGAGGGCTTGAGTGGCAAGTCTCGCACATGATCTATGTCTTCGGCCAATTTTCCGCTGTACTTCCCAATGTGGTCCGTCTCGAGCTCAAGGGTTACCAAGCTCGACTAGTGAATATGGGCGACGTTGATTGGTTGCGCCTCCTCCACCAATTCTCCACCGTGCGGGCGCTCCATCTAAATCTGGAGATCGTAACGCATGTTGCTCTTGCACTGGAAGACATCACGGGAGACTCGGAGAAGGTCGCCAAAGTGTTGCCGTCCCTTGACTTGATTTACTTAGAACACTCGGCATCATCTATTGAGAAGTTCGTCGCTGCCCGCCAGCTCTCTGGTCGCCCTATAACTATCGCCCGGACGGAAACTGAGTTTGATCAGCGACTCAACTCCTACGTCAGAATGTTAGAGCAAGTCCCATACGAGTTGGGTACTCTATAGTGGCTTGGTGTTTTACGGTCCAACTTTCTATCTGTCCTTCTGTCGCATCTAGGCGGCAACCAGGCACGCAGGTGTTATATGTACTTCTCTCGACCATGACACGTATATCTGTATGAAATTACAACGGACTTGTTGTGAAGGGTCTCTGGCCAAGATGTTCGGCAAAGCGGTAGACTTCACAAACCAAAGTATTGCCACGCACAACCAGCCGGTCATTCTTGCAGTCGCGAGCGCCCAGACAGCCGAAGTGGGATCGATCCCCTATGGGCCGTCCGCCCCTTTCAAGCACGCCACACACAAGTTGTGCGGTAGGCCAGTGACTCCTGGGCGAGATGGAAGCATGGGGGCAAACAACAACAGGCACCGCACCACTGGCTCGCATCCTCCGCGTACCACAAGCATCTGTCTTGATGGAAGGGGACAACTTGAGGGAGGCACGCCTTACAGCCAAGCCTACGACCGAGTTTGTATTAACAGAAGCCGGAAAGCTTTGCGTCCCGAAGAAAATTGGATGGTAAGATGTAGTGGCCGCCACTATAAGGACGTGCGTGCTGTATGCTCGGGTAGTTCAGCCAAATTGAAAGAAAAAATCGGGAGGAAGGGCCGGGGAGCATCGAGTGACCAGCTGTTTGCCTCGAAGCTTGAACGTTTGAGTGGGATGGAAAGGAAATGGCCCAGCATTGAGAGTACATACACATGCGTCTCGCGGCCCACCGTCATCCATGCCACTATCACACTTCCATGTTAAAGCATCACCTGGGAGAGCATTTGTCGTTACCTATATGCAAAAAAGGCTGTTTCCACGCAGAGACTGTGAAATTGTGACCAGTACAATGCAGTTTTCGACGTACACCAAGTGGGTCCCTAACTTTGGGCTTTGAAACGTGGAACGAAACTCAATCCCCCGACACTCGAAATCGAGCTGGAGATACGCTGGGAGCGGTGGTCAACAATGATGCCGCTACTAGTAGTAGCTTGGCTAGTAGGCCATAGAACTGGCTGATACGGTCCTACAGTTCGGAGGCTAGCAGCCCTCAAACCTGAAACCAGTCCCTAGATGTTCATTGACGTTCAATACCACATCAACCCTGGGTGTTTCAACGCAACTGGACCTGCAATCGTCGCCTCTGGTGAAAGAAACGGCGTATATTGCGAACTTGAAGCTTGAAGGCGCTCACTGGTAAGCGCCCTAAACCGGTCTCTGACGTAATTTGCCTTGCCTTGAACTTGAACGCAAGCTTGAACGATCGTACTCGCTCGCTAGGCCAACCACAGAAGCATCCCCTGTCGTATTACAACTCATAGAGGCTATAAAAACACCCACTTCTCCATCCCACAGTTCAAGTTAACTCTATCAATGAGCTCGCACAGGTGCGTCCCATACTGGATGTCTTCCTTCGTTTACCATATGACTGGGTGTACACTGCTCAACCTCAAACAGACCCCCATCGACGATCCAAACACTCCCGGATAATGACTTTGTAGAAATATTTAGCCTTTGTCGAATGGGTGAAGTTGTCTATGGTGTTCAGGAGCCGTCACCCATGGAAATGGCAGAGACTGGCCCATGTCTGCCGAACATGGAAACACATCATGTTTGCGTCTTCACGCCATCTCCGTCTGGAACTTCTCTGCACCATGGGACACCTGTCAAGAAAATACTAGGTTATTTTCCGGCCTTTCCTATTGTCGTTTCCTATCGCTGTACCTCCCAGGGTGTTGATCGAGACCACCTCTTTGCGGCACTGGAGCACCGCGACCGCGTAGGAGTTGTTGAGCTTAAAGTGCCGTACCAACAACTATTTGAAGACCTGCTAGCTGTGATGCAGGAGCCATTTCCGGTATTGACACACCTTCTGCTAGAACCAGGAACTTATATGATCATACCGGTCTTTCCTGATACATTCCTCGGTGGATTCGCCCCACGTTTACAGACAATCTACATGTCTCGCATTCCCTTTCCAGCGGCGCCAACTCTTCTTTCGTCGGCCCGTGACCTTGTCGACGTGGTCCTTCGCAACATACCCCCAGCTGGTTACATTCCACCAGAGGCGATGGTCGCAAGCCTGGCTGCGTTGCCCAGGCTCGAGTCTTTCACCTTTCAATTCGATTTCGAAATGTCTTATCCTGTTCGAATGCGCCTGCTTCCCATCACACGAAAAGTCCTTCCTGCTCTCACTGTATTTCATTTCAAGGGCCTCTTTGAGTATTTCGAGGATCTCGTGGCGCAGATCGACGCTCCCCAACTCGACGCCCTACGAATAGAATACCAGGAGCAGGAAGTCACCGATTTTCAAATCCCCCAACTCTGCAAGTTCTTCGATCGTTCAGAGAAATTCAAGTTATTCCGGTTTAAGCATGCGGACCTATTCGTCGAGCCCGGCACCATCGTCATCGACTTCCTTCATGACCAGTTGTCGTTTACACTTTCCGTCCAAGAAGAGGCGATAGGCCAGGTGGTCAACCAAATTTCTGCTATGCTCTCCGACGTGACCCGTCTCGTTATCGGTTCGAATTATGGGGAGCTAGATGACGATATCCGATGGCTGGAACTCTTCCACCCATTCACCTCTGTGGAAACACTGAGTGTAGACGAGGAGCTTTCATCCCACATTGCTCTTGTACTCAACAATATCACTGGGGAGAGGGCCGCCGAAGTGTTGCCAGCCCTGGAGTTACTTCGGTTGGTGAACGAGCCGGTGACATCTGTGAAGGAATTCGTCGCTGCTCGCCAGAACATGGATCACGCTGTAACCGTTATTGACGAGGAAGAGTTCGATGACAGACTCAACGTGCTTGATATTGTCAGCGAATAGGTATATATATACCCGGCCCGGGGCCGTATCCATTGTCGTACTGTCAACGTCAGAGCAACTTGAAGTAGGATTACAACGAGCGCATACGAAACCTATTTTCCCTAGTCTACACCTGTACCAATTTAGCTAGGACTTGAACTTGAGTCGTTGCGTTAACGTTCGGTCTTGAGCTTCGCTGGATGGTCACTACACCAAGCCTGGCCAAATCCGAGTCAATGCAGCTGGACTGCAACTGTCACCTCTGGTGAAATAGCGTATATTGCGAATTTGCGAAGATAAAGAAGCCCAGAACCTCAAGAACTCACACGTCCCTTGCGCCTCAAGTACTCTGTTCCTAAAACAGGTCTGGCGTAGTCACATTTTGCATGAACTTGAACTTGATAGATTAGATATGCAGTTGCGTGACCCGGATGTTTCCTCTCCTCAAGGCCTCAAGCTTCAAGTCACGGTTTTGCACGCGCCCTACTTTACTGCGGATCGCTACCGTGAAAACAGCTGAACAAAAATATGTCCAGCGTGCTTTGCATTCACGAACGAATTTCCCTGTCGGATCAAATCACATGTGGGGGTGTCACGGTTATGAACACGTTCCCTACAGTAATAGGCTAATTCCTATGCATGGGCAACGCATGAGCCAAACACACCTCCCACCGGTAGCGTGACTGCATTCATTCCGCAGGGGCTGAACAATACTACTAGCTCCTTCGTCCACACAGCGTAGTTCATTACCTACATTATCGATGGGATCTCAGAGGTTTGTCTGTCCATGGCCTTCATTTGGCATAGTACTAGACTGATTGACCGATCTCCAATTAGCCATTGTCCGATTTTCCTGCCGAGTTTTGCTGAATCGCCCCCATCGATCGGTTCTCTCAGGTGTGTCCGGTGCCTTCGCCTCCCATTTTCCCGACCAATCGACTGAGTACTCACTACTAAACCTCAACTAGTGTTCGCCTACTCTCCGTACCGAGTGTTTCATCCCCCAGCGCCACTTCACGTAGAAAGACTGCCCAAGGTCGCCGCAAGAAACGAAATAATGTACGTGCTCAAGGTGCGCCATCAAGCATCCCCGGGCTGTGGAAACTGCAGCGAGTACTGACTTTCTGTGGCACAGGCGAGAACCATAGACACTCGACGACAATTGACATACTCCCGGACCATGTCTTGCTTGAAATATTTGACTTCTATCTCTATCGAATGAATCACGACGCCCTTCGCCTTGTATGGAAGTGGCACTTACTGGTTCATGTATGCCAAAGATGGCGACAAATCATATTTACATCACCACGCCGTCTCAACCTCCAAATTCTTTGCACGTGGAGAACTCCTGTTAGGAAGAACCTTGGTATCTGGCCAACCTTTCCCATCGTTATTGACCATGGCTTTTCCGAGGCAAGCTCTAGGTCAACTTGTTCAAGAGGAGAAGGCAACGTCATTGCTGCACTTAAGCATCCCAATCGTGTATGTTATCTCGATCTCAACGTAACGGGCGCCCAGCTGGGAAAGATGGCCAAGGTGATGCAGGAGCCATATCCGGTGCTAAAGCATCTCAACATTAGCTCAAAGGTTGGAAATGTACCAGTCCTTCCCGCCAAATTCTTGGGGGGATCTGCACCACGTTTACAGGAAGTCTATTTATGCGGCATTCCATTTCCAACATTACCGACGTTTCTTTTGTCGGCTAGTGACCTCATCGAGCTCGATCTTCACGACATACTTCCGACTGCCAGTGGTTACATTTCACCCGAGGCGATGGTCGTGGGTTTGGCCGCATTGCCCAGGCTCAAAAACCTTACAATTGAATTCCAATTGGTTACTCCCCGCACGGATCCAATACGCCCGCCTCCCGTGACACGGACTGTCCTTCCTGCTCTCACCGACTTTCAATTCCAAGGCGCTATCGAGTATTTGGAGGACCTCGCCGTCCAGATCGATAGCCCTCAACTGGACCGGATCCACATATATTACTTGAATCAGCCTGTTGACTTTCAGGTTACTCAACTCCCCAAGTTTATCGATCGCTCAATGGGCCCCAGGTTGACCCCATTCAAGCATGCGGGTATTACCTTTTCCGGTGACAGGGCTTCCTTCGACATATATTGTATTACAAACCCGCGTTCGATTCTTCGTCCTTCTATCACCGCAATTTCATGCGATGGGATTGATTGGCAAGTTTCGCACATGGCCCAGGTACTCGGCCAATTTTCCGCGACACTGTCCAATGTGGTCCATCTCACGCTCGAGGGCCTCGAGGACGATGGTCAATTAGAGGGTTCGGATTGGCTGCACCTCCTCCACCCATTCTCCGCCATGCAGACGCTGCATGTATCTCAGGAGCTAGCGGCGCACGTTGCTCTTTCACTGGAAGACATCACGGGGGCGATGATCACTGAAGTGTTGCCATCCCTTGACTCGATTTGTTTAGCGGGCCAACCGGCGTCATCTATTAACAAGTTTGTCGCTGCCCGCCAGCTCTCTGATCGCCCTGTAACCGTTATCAACACAAGAACGGCGTTCGACGAAAGACTAAGGTCCTATGTCAGCGAATAAGAAAATATACCGGTTGCGTACTCTATTGTCTGGTGTTTTACAATCCACAATATAACAATACTAATCATACCTTCGTCACATTCAGGAGACAACCATATTCGTAGACGAACGTATATATATTACTTTAGGCTGTGTTGTCACGATACGTACATCTACACGAATCTAACAATGAACTTGTGGCGTTGAATCACCCGCACTTGGTCGTGTTATTACTTGTCGCCCGACGATTGAGACTACGATCCGAGTCAGTGCACCAGCGTGACAACCCAAACCTAGTAGAACGACCTCACGAGTCACGAAGCGATGCATTGGTGCAGGATATGAGGAAGTCATGTCATTAAAGGAGAGATCTCGGCAGTACATGGGTAACTGTAGAAAAAAAGAACAAGTGACGAAAACTAATGTAATGAGCGAAAAGAACGAGGAGCACACCGCCCTCAGAACCGCCGTGCGCCGCCGACCAGGCCCTCAATCGACTGGTGCTCAAGGTCATTGCGCGCCTTGAGGATCGACGCGTGCATTTCCTTCATCGCGTTTCCTAGCTTCACCCCGAATCGCGACAGAATATCGCGTTGCCACGCGTCGTACTTGGCATTCACGCGCGCCTGCACCTGCTCATAATCCACGACGCACACCCCGAACTCCTTCTGCGTCTCCGTCGTGTCGAACGTAATACGCGAGCGCTTGATCTCGGTCAGGAGCTGTTGCCAATGCGCGAGCGAATCGCCGAGGCGATTGAACACGTATTCTGCCTCGAGGTCCCACAGTGATTGAAACTGCAGCCATTTGGCGACGTAGTCCTTCAGCTGTTGTACCTTGGCCTCGATGAGCACGAATGGTCGCTGCAGCGTGTCGTCGGCGAATTGCGTGAGCTACGAAAAAGTTAGTTTTCGCAAGAGCAGTCCTCGACTTGGCTCCGCACCAATGAAGTATACAACGTCTCTGATGCTGTCGTGCCCTGCATCTGGAGCCCGATCTCATATCGCGAACTCTGAATCCGCCGTAACCGGCAAACCACACCTAGAAGGACATCAGTGAGATTTGACGTTCCGATGTAATCAGGACAGCATTCACCGAGCCAATCGTGTAGTTGCTGCAACCATGTTTGGCGTGCATATTCTATTGGAGGATCTAGGAAGATGACCTGATTCTGTATCCGGATTTCGTGCACGATAGGCTTCAGCGTCATGCTCCCTTCCAGGAACTGTGCCCGTGCACGTCAGTCTCTCAGCCGTGAACGGCCAGGGTAAGCACGACCCCACCTTCTCCCCGCGTTGCTTGTCTCCACGCCTCTTGCTCGGAATAGGATCACGCCGTAGCTCGCCGTCGTCCGCAGTACGGTCAAACTCGGTGCACCACGCCTGGGTGACATGTTTGAGCCGCTGAAGTAGAATCCCTTCGATCTTCTTGTCCAGCTCGGCGACCCAATGATCAAGATTCGCATAGCCTTCAAGGTTGAGACGGTCGATCTGGACACGGGCGCGCTTTAGTAATCGATAGGGCAAGATGACGCGGGACGCACGGCGGCCTGAATACGGCTCAACAGCTCCGTGAACGCTTCCGTCGTGTACGAGCATGTCGCTAGGTCCTCCACCGCACGTAAGATGTCCTTGTACAAGTCGATGACGCTATTTGTCTTGTCCTGTCGCGCTATCAGTGATGCACCGGAACTACGACATTCGACACATACCTGTAACACAGACACCACGCTTGCAAACTCTCGAACGAACTGAATGTGCCGTGTATCCCGCCCGTCCGAAGACACGTATCGCGCAGCATAGTACTGGCTCGCGAAAGACTCCCAGCCAATACCCATACCTAAATCATGAAATCAGCAAACGCAAGCTTCTAAGGAGCGGCGCGCGGACTAACCTCGCGTAACCATTCGCTGCGCCTCATTCCGATACTCCGCCACAAGCCACTCGATCCCCTTGTTATGTTCCACAAGGTCGAGGGTTTGTCCCATATGTCCTGACAGTCTCCATCAAGCTAACCGCGTGGGGATATACCCTCTTAGCGTCCTTGGCCATATTCGTGATCGCATGTGGCACCTGGAAACCAAGCCAGAGCAGGTTGCGCACGTCCTTGAACAGCGTGATAATCTGCGGATCAAAGTTGACCGCGAGCTGGAAGCCGCCGCCGCGCAAGCGGACGATCTCGAAAAGCCGCCCGGTGACTCCCATGTCGCGACGCCCGATGTCGTGTAACCATGCCTCATATACTGGCCGCGTATCAAGCTTGCGGCGGAACGCGGCTGATTCGGATTGCAGCTTTTGGCCTTCCGCGTAGAGTTCCCAGCCTTTGCCGAGAACGTCTTCGACTCGCTTCATGTAAGTGAGGAGTTGTCGCTCGATCTGCCGCGCCCAAATGATGGCACCTGCGATAGGGGGAAGGTCGCGCATTTGAGACATATGATAAGCTTCAGAGTATCGGTATTGCGTTTTGAACTACGGTTATCGTATAGGTCATATTCGTGACTGTTAATGGGGAGCATACCTTGTCGTGAAGACGCTTAATATCCTCCTTGACCTGAGTCAATGAGTTGCGTCTGATATTCTTGGATGGCACCTCTAATCTGTTGATATATGTGACGTAAGACGAGTAACATTGACAGAGAGGGTGTACAAGGCGCACCTTCGGTCTCACAAATAGCGCGTTGAACTTTGAGAACACACGGAACATCTCGTTTGCATTGCGTGCCGTCCCCAGACGATCGCGTAGCCGTGAGATAATCTGATTCTCGACTCTCGCCACGCGCTCGTTATACGCGTTTTCTGCTGCGACCCATATTTCCGTGCCCTCTGTTTGTTTTGAATCAGCTAAACGGTCCTGGATGCCGATAACGAACAACCCACCGGTGGACACATCCAAAACGTCAATCCGCTTCATTACCTCATAAGCTTCCTTTACCTCCTCCTCCATGTCCATCCCACCGACCTCCATTCCAACGCCGCCTAACCCCTTCGTAGGGCCGGTCATCACGGCCAACTGCTCGTGCTGCCTCCTCCATTCCCTCAAATATCGCGTGCGCTCCTGCAACTTCGCGTGCGCTGGTTCAACTTTGATCCGGGTGGGCCTTTCTGACCGCTTTCGTGTGACCTCGCGCGCGACGTTCGTGAACTCCTTAATGAGGTCATCCCAACTGCGGAAGATGGCAGTTGTTTGTGAGAGCAAGCGCTCAAACGTCTCGTACGGGGTGTAGAGCAACCGGTGAGAGGTGAGGATGCGAAGTAGCTGGTCGTTAAAGTCTCGAGAGATCGCTTCCATAAGCGGTAGGGCGCGGCGGATCGGATAGGGCGATAGACGCATCTTGCGATTGACGTGCAAAAAAATGAGCGTGAGCGCCTCTTGTATCTTATCGACGTCGGGTGCGGAGAGTAGCTCGTTTAACGGGAAGTCTTTCATCAGCTGGTTGTACTTGTGAACTGTGCACATTTTGATCAGCAGGTCTTATAAATAGATGACGCGAAAGGCGCATACCATTGTCAGTGGCATCGTTCAGTCCAGTGTCGGCGATGAAAGAGACGGTGGCATGGAAACGCTTCGCATTACGCAGACAATCCATAACCATGTTCACCTCCTCGCTTCTCAGCTGATTTTCAATACCTTCGAGCGCTCGTTCGAGAGAAAGCCAGAAGTTGATCTCTTGTGATGCCGTGCCTGATGCAACATCGCGATTGAGCTTCGTTACTGCCTGAATAGACTTGATCCATGCGTTAACGTGGGCATGCAGGGTATTGAGGAATGTACTATCGCTCAGAAGCTTTGGTGGTATGTAGGATAAATTTGGTCGGGCACCAGTGGCACGTGCCTGCGCGACAATATTTAGAAATCACAAGCGCGCGGCTAGCGACACGTACCTGTTCGACCGCTTTCTGTATGACGGGATGGATAATGAGGTGAGTTTCCGGTATTTCGACGTTTTGCTGTAGATGTAATAAGGAAAGCTCTAGTTCGGCGAACTTCTTCTTGGTCATTGGTATCCCTACCAAGACCCAGTGAGCAAGATTTATGGACAAGCGTTCAGTTGACCCAAGTGCACACGGCGGCTGCGTTCACGCCGTGCGGAAAATAAACACGTGTGAAATGTGTTCGTGCGTACGTAGGCAGGATCATTTCGGCAAAGAGACTCACCCATCTTGTTGTCGCCGTCCTTGCCTTGTCCCCGCGCGCCAACGAACGCATCAAACCACGGCTTGACGCCGTTACTGACGACGGCATGTAAGCTCTCGTATGGTGTCTCTTCGCCGCCGAATAGGTTGAGTATATGTAACTGAGTGGCGAGTGGTGTGATGGGGTCAAGCGTGGGTCCCCGTTTAATCAGCGCGAGGGTCGTACTGTTCGATGGTGTGTACACGAGATGTGTAGTCAGGAGATACGAAAAAGTAGGAGGCATGTCATCTGTCAAAATTGGCAAGTTGAGACGGGGCACAGATGAAGGACAAACGTGCCTTCCACCTCGTCCCTCCTCTTCGCAATATAGATGACGCCAGTGCCTTCGCTAGCAAAACGCGTGACATGCTCGTCGAATTCATTATCGAATATGGAATCGATCTCAGCTGGTGTCGCTCCAAGTACGGGCGGGAGAAGAGAGAGAAGATATGTGCGGAAGATGCCAGGATCGAAAGAGGACGATGGCGCGGCCTCGTCATGAGGTATTGGACTGGTTCCATTGGTGCCGTTGGTGCCATTTACATGTGTTGATGTCGTAGGGGTATATGGGCCTTCCATCTCTTCGGATCGACCGTGTAGGAGATGGGGACTAATCTGTCGGAGCAATGGCGGTTGGGACATGACATCGCCGCGAAACGGGATTACGTACGAATTATGGGTCACAAAGTACAATTCCAGACGTCCTTGAACCAAGCTTGGTTTCCTTTACGCGCCGATAGTGCGATGGAGTTGTCTGGCGTCGTCGTCGCGAGCGGTGAACAAAGAGCAAACTCAAGTCGGGATAGTGACGAGGATGGCCGAGCCTTTTTTGGATGCGTGCGAAAACATTACGTACGAGAGACGATTCGGGGTGGCGCAGACCTTGGTCTTGACAGCTCTCCTGGCGAGGCACGGCGAGGCACGTCCATGTCACCCAACGTCGTCGGTGCCAGAGAGGATAACAAGCAAGCACTGCAAAGCTTATTATGCCTGAGCTGCTCGTTTAGTTCGGTCCTCGTGTCTTCAGCCACGTAACTGTATCAAACATGGAGCCTTGCAAGAAGCCTGGGCCATACTTGGTGCTAAAGCCGAATCCTAGTCGGTGAGGAGTACTGGGTCGGGTCATGACTTACGAAATCTGGCCAGGCTTGTACGATGGGGCACGTTGTGGTAACTGTCACGAACGGAACACCCATCTCATCGAACCCAATTCCTGCCGTACGCACGTTCATACTTCAAATTTAGGAAATTTATTGGAAGTCTTTGTCCGTCTCTTAGTAATGACCGTCACGGCAGTTGAGGGCCTTACTCTCACGACGCGAATCACGAAGCCGCTACGGTAGTCCTTCTTTGATAGTGAAAATTTACCCCCAGAGATACAGTGTAACTGACACCGCGCTTCTTCACCTATTCCTCGCTTACCGAGAGTTTGGGAGACTCAGAGCCCATCTATCACCCTAATGCATGTGCCCTCATCGCTACGGATGAACAGACCCGGGGTGAGTCACCTCGATTGTATTAGGTCAACTCTGACTCAATACGAGCTATCAAACATGTGATGATTACTTCCTACGTATCGCCGCCATTCGTCCACTCCATTGGGGGGCTGCAGAAGCTCCAACTCGACATGACCTACACGACATCAGTTCTACACCAGACCTTTTGATTTGAGAATGGAAGTCGCGTTTGGTTATGACAACGATCTGGTGGACTACACGTAGATCCCTTAAAGGCCCCCTCATCCTCTGTGGGCAACCTCGCAGTTTCGCAATGTTTGTCAATTGGCTGGACGAGTAACTCGTAGAGACAGAGAGACAGCCTTTCCAGAATAGATATCCTTACAACCCAGCAAGACCGTTCTCTGACACTGCTGTCAACCAACTTATCCACAACGCCATAGTTTTCTCGAGGACGTCAAGCTATTTAACTTTTTCTGGGACCCCCTTCAACAACCCATGCGGCCAAATGGGGCCAGACCGGGGGTTATCTACATCCAACCATCAATTTTCAATCAGTATCCTAGCCGCTTCGCATGTGTGTTGTTGTTCCTGTAGGAGTGTAGAATCCAAAGGAAAGAAAAAAAAATCATGTGTTGGCGAAGTATCGCAAATCCGGTTATAAGTCGGAGTCAGAGGTTCTACCGGTGAGATCTGTGATGAGACGTCGCGACGCCATCTCAGTGCAAATGCAGTGAAGAGACCGTCCCCGAGTCATCCTACCACGGTAGCCAGGGCCACGATCCCGCTGCTTCAACGACTGAGTGCCTCTAGCCCTCCTTCTACGTATTGTATATGAAAATCTCCACCCAGTTTCAACATGGCCGCCCTTCACAACACCTCATCTCATATCGACCTTATCTCGGCCGCCCCTCAACTTCTCCTGCCGGCACCACATGCCGCACAGCGGCCTCACCTAGATATCCCTGATATCCCAGGGCACCGAGCTGCACCACAGGAGGGCCTATCCGAATCGTACCTTGTCATATCCGGTGGAACGGGATGCAACGCGATCTGCACTGCGTTCGCCCGTGCCTCATACGTTCTTCCGGTATCCGACGACGGCGGCTCGTCAAGCGAGATCATCCGCGTCCTGGGCGGCCCTTCCATAGGTATCGTACCTTCCCCCCTCATCTGCCCTCATCCAGCATCTCGCGTCGTCGCTCACGCGCAGGTGACATCCGCTCGCGCCTCGTGCGCTTGATACCACCGGCCGCGCCTGGGACGCCCTTGGATGCACTGAGAACACTGTTGGCGCACCGACTTCCCTCTGGTAACGACGCTGCGCGTGACGAGTGGCGTTCCATAGTCGAAGGGAGGAGCAGCCTGTGGACGGGTATACCAGAAGACCGCAAGGAGACCATACGAGGTACACGCTAGCCGGTCACTGCGCCTCCCTGTTCCCGTTACATCGAACTATCGCAGGTTTTCTGGTATATTTCGAGGGAGAGATTCTACGACGCGCCCATAAGAACTTTTCGTTCGTGAATGGAAGGTAGGTTTGTAGAATTGTCCTTCTAGTCACACCAGTTGGCTCACATGCTCTTTACCATTACAAGCATCGGGAACTTCCTGCTAGCAGCTGCCCAAGCTTTCTTCCGCTCTCTTCCATCTGCCATCTTCCTCTTCTCGTCGATTACCAACAGCCAGGTTTGGGTTCCGCGTATTTTCTTCCTTCTCCACTTCATCTTGGATACAGGCAAATATCATACCGGTCATTGCGACGAACCATACAGTTACTATTTCGGCCGAACTAGTAAGGCCCAGCCATTCGTCGTTTATCACAAGTTGACTTTCTCTTCGGTAGGCGGACGGGACACACCTCGTCGGGCAATGCGAGATTTCTCACCCTGTTGCGCGCCCCCCCTTTGACGAGAATGAAGACTTGCCCTCGCTGACATTTGACACAATCTCGCCGACGATGAGTGCCCAGACCCAGAACGTCTTCTTTGACGCAACATCCAAGGATTCGTACGAAAAACTTCGATCACCCATCCGTCGTACGCGTCCTCTTCTTCATCTGTATTCTTTCTCGCCAATCACTCCGCATCAGGACTGTATTACATTAACGCGTATGGGCACGAGGTTCATCCCATACCAACGCCTGAATATATCTCGGGGCTGGGATCGAACGAGGTTCTAGTCTATTCATGTGGGTCTCTTTGGACCAGGTAGGTCGCGATCACTTAACCCTGGGGCGACTGAGCCTCGAGGCGACAGCAGCATCGTCCCCTGCCTCGCGCTTGCGCGGGGTTGCCTCGGCCATCGCGCGCTCTGGCTCTCTGCGTGCAAAGGTACTTTTTTGTGAGCCCGTGTCGTGATCTCATGACTACAAGACAATGCCCCTGACATGCCAGGGACGCAGTAAATTCGAAGAACGACCGCGAAACCGAGGGCTACACCGCAGTCGACTACATCTTGTCAGCTGCTGGTTCACTGCCTCACGTGAGCGCACTGACCGAGCTGCACTTACAACTGCTACTAGGGCCATCGCGCGCACGCTCAACGCGCGCTACCAGACGGAACCGTATGGCCTCGCACCGGGTAACGCCGCGACGACGTACCCGGTGTCCGCATTCTTGACCCACCTCGTGTATCTCCGAGGTTGTGCGGTGCACGTCGACGTCGCGCGCGCATCTGTGCGTTAATTCCTATATCGGGCTCGTCGCGAGCTCGGCCGCTGATGTCGATTACCCCGTCTGTGCAACGATGATAGGAACTGGGCGTCGAATGTGTTGAGGTGGAAAGCGGTGCGGTTGGAGCGGATGGGATACCGCTCTATGACGCGACAGTGCGCTAAGAAGGCGCTTGAGCAGGTACGCGGGGGACGCCACCTTTTCACGTGAATAGCGCTTTGCAATTGGAGCAGTTTAGGCAGCTAGGATAGCCTATTAGAGGTAGTGAGACGTGTGTATGATGTCATTTAGCTCCTCAGGAGGCGTCATGGTACACAGGCAATATAAATCGAAAAATGGCGCTTCATGAGGAAATCAATACAACATGCTCCAGCGCGCATTCACCGTCACTCCCAGGCAAGCCAGCCGTGCATACGCTGCGCGCGCTTCGCTTCCCACAGTTCGACAGTTGCACGCGTCCCCCACCGCATTCAAAACCGCGACGGAGAAGGCCGCAGAGGTCGCTGACAAGGTGTGTATTACGTGACCGACTCCGAGATACGGAAAAAGTGACCCTGGTATACTGAAAGGTCAATAAGTCGGTTGGCCGAGGCTTGGCATCTGCCATCGAGACGGGCGAGCAAGTGACAGAGAAGACGAAGCAGACTCTCGGTAAGCATGCGTGCGTCCGTGCCGGTCCTGCGCCAGACGCGTTGATCCGGTCACGGTGCGAACCCTTACAGGGGCTACGAAGGACCGAGCGGCGAGCGGCGCAAAGGATACGGCAGAGAAGACGGCGGCGGTGAGTTCTTTGTTTCGTGCGTGATTTCGCGTCAAGAGTGCCTTACGGACTTAATTACAGACCTCGCATGAGGCTACGGAGAAGGCATCTAGGGTGCGTGCTGTTTGTTCGGGGCTGCCGCGGACGACGTGAACTACCCGGATCCTTATTCCTGTGACACTTTCTTGCAGATGACGTCCGAGGCGACGACAAAGGCAAAGGAATCCCGGGCCGAAAAGCGCTGATCGATACGAACATGGACACCCCCGAGAAAAGGGGGTTTTGGCTTGGGTTTTGGCCAAAGCCCGATAATAGCTTAACTCGCAGTCGTTACCGAAGGAAGGGCGGTGTATGTAGTAACGATAATCAGAACGTTTCGAAGAAACTTCAGTACCACATGCGCCACAACGCGAACAGCACCTGTGCAGGCCCGGTCTACTGCTGACAAAGCACGAGAAAAACCTAAAACCTTATTTTGGATAATTGTTCTCACGCCGTTTTTTTCTTCTTTTGTCTGATTCCGAGGAGTTCCACAAAATTAAATTAGAACGCCCCCGGGGGTGACAACACCAGGACGGGCCTATCACAGTCTTTCAGTTAGCTTAACCGAAAGCGGTAAGCGAAAGAGGACGAGCCCGTCAGATGCAAGGCATTACAGCACAGCACGATCCGATCCGAAACCATTGAGCTTTGTTTGCCCGCGTTATTCAGAGCGCCTATGGCGCATAAAGGCCAGTGACGCAGCTGCAATGCGGATATCTGCAAGCAAGTATAAATGTACAGCTGCATCGGGCGGGTCATGACTGCATGACCTCCTTGGCGGATCTCACAGAGTACCCCAGGAAAGCTCTCCTTGCCTACGTCGCTTGGAGAATCTGAGGTCATGCCAAGGGTCATGCAGGTCATGTGGTAATTATTGCGAAGACATCTTACCAAAGGAGGTAGAAGTATAGAAGAGGTACTTGGTTTTGCCTGCACAGCCAACGGCATACCGTGACCACAAGCACCTCCAAGCCTGTCCCTTTGCAGTCATCATCATCATCACATCATCATCATCACGGGTCGAGGTCAGTAGTAAAGTTAGTTGGCCAACGTGACACCCGTGCTGGGCGCTTAGCGTCGGGGCGTACCTGAACGCCTTGGGTCTTATAAATATCCTGTCCCGGTAGATCCTGATGTGCGCTCTCTATCCCCCCAGGTTTTTGTTTTTGTGTTCGGGACTCAGGCTCGGATCTCCCCCCACTGCCAATTCGACTGCTGTCGCAATACGTCACCTCCTGCAACCCTGGTATCGCGTCTTACTTAGCCAAACACAATTTTCCAAACGGTAGCTCGTCATGTTCTCCTTTAAACTCAAAGGCCGATCCTCCTCTATTAGCAAGGTACGAAGGTGCTTCTAATAATACGAGACGGTCGACCAACCCCAATGCAGTCGGTTGATTCCAGCATGTCCAGCACCGACTCGGCATTATCCTCAAACTCCTCTGGCATGCTGTCGTCGCAAACACTAGTCGCACCACCGGTAAGCACATTCCCCTGTAGAACTTCGGAGAAGAAGAATTGACGGGGCTGTGTCAGCCGAAACGCTCCAAAGGCGGCAAAGTCAGTTTACCTCCATTTTCTAATTGTCATGAAAGTGGACCACATGCTGAAGAGCACCATTCTCCCCAGCCCATACTCCCAGACTACGCAGAGATGCTCGAAGATGAGAACATGTCGTGGGGACCACCCAAATCGCGCCAACGCTGAGATCTGAGAGCGCTCTCGGCGCACGGGCGCCAAGCCGACAGTAATTGCGAATCGCGTGGGTACCTTGCTTCCTTTTCTCCAATGTCATGCGTCCATTCCTCAAACCACTACCCTCTTTCCCTCCAGGCAATATGCTGCAGACTGTAGGACAAGGAGGGAGCGGGCGAAGTGACCCACTATGCTGGGCAAGTGGGTGTAGGGTCGTGTTGAATGTCGCTGTAATTATTCGATCACCTCTACGTAACGAAAAAGTTATTTTATTTTTACCAAGCGATCGACAGGGCCGCCATCTGTGGGTATTAACTTACGTATGGAGCACCGTGGTCGAGAACATCACTGTCGTGAGTTTTAACTCGTAAGCATGCGGAAAATCTGTCCTTGTCAAGTAAAGCGTTTCGGAAATCGGAAAAAGCATGCAGCTGATTCTGGGCGGCCTTGGCAAAAAAAACTCGTGATGGTGTGAGAATGGCGTGCGAGGGAGAGTGGGAGAACGTGCTTCGACTCCGGAGTTGATAGCCATTTCGACGACTTCCCTGACTTCTACTATGCGGGAATAGGAAGGCTGGCTGAGAGGAAAAGATAAGCCCATCGGAGAGCCAAGGTCAATCGATAGAGGCACTTAGGAAGGTTGTAGCATGTCAGGTCAGAGGACAAGCGATGACCCATCATGTTCGCCGAGAGCGGTTTGGGTGGTCGGAGGAAGGGGAAATGAAAATGAAATTCGGTCCGCCACCGGCGCGCCACCTCCTGATGGCGGAACTCTGAACCTGAACGTACCACAGGTGGCAGTCTTGGCGAAATACCCATACACAACTAGTCCACTATGGACGCTTGCCAGTACAGTAAAGTGGCGTCTGCCTTACTATAGTTGACCCTTATCTATCATGCGAGGTACAGAACAAGACTAGAACAAGGTAATGTCTTTGTCGGACCATGTCCCGGAATATAAACGGGATCAGAAAAAAAACATACCACTACAGTACAGTACAGGAAGCCCGACATAACTTATACAGTACAGGGAGACGAAACTAAGCAGAAGTGATGAGTGGCGCACGCTTTATCCATTCGCCTTTATCTAGCTCCTGAAGAACAAAGGCTGCAAAGCCTTGCCGTGCCAACGTGTACGCGGCCCCAGCGGCGCCATCCCCAATATATCCCGCCCGCACCTCCCTGTTCTTGTCATTCTTCAGGATGGGCACGCGCACGATCGTCCAATCGATATCCTCGCTCTCCCGAATCACCTCGCCAACGGCCGCGATATCGCGGTACATTGAACGTGCGCCGATAAAGACGATAGTACCCATCACCGAATAGCCTATGCTGAACTTGTCCAGCTCGTCCTTGGTGCTCGTCGTGCCCAGCGCGATGAGCCGCTTAACGCCCGCGCGCCGCATTGCCTCCAGCACCTACGGCGTAGCCGTGTGCGATGGGTTCCCCTGCGGGGTTGCCAAACGTCGGCCCAAGCGCACTCAGGACGGCGCAGCGCTACCCGTCCAGCGCCGTCGCGAGCGCCGCGGCAGTCCTGAAGCTCGCCCTTTGACGATGGTGATCTCGGGGTGCTTGCTCAGGTGCACGGGGAGCTTCTGTGGGTTGCGTGCATAGACGACGATGGTGTGCCGCGCGGCGAGAGCTTCTTCGATTAGGAGAATGCCTGAGGGACCGGTGCCTCCGAGTATGACGACGCGCATGGTTGTGGTAATTGGTGGTAAAGGAGCGTTTTGCAATTCATTGCTCTGTGCTGACGACTCCATCGTCTCGCTGACGTCGGTTGATCGCCGTCTGCGTTCGATTGGCGCATGTTGTTGGCGTGAGAAGACCCATTTTCTTCACGTGATCACGACGCGTCGCGCTCTCGGCCAGACTCATCTGAGTCCCAGTTTACTAGTAGCAGTATAAAGGTGGGATCGCGAATGACAACCCTTTCTGGTTGAGTATGCACCCACCGCAGTTTCCACGAGGAATCGCGTCGCCATTTCCCTTGGGGGATGCACTGTTATTCTCAGAGGCTGTCTGTATGGGTTTGTCCTGACGAGGATAACTGACAGGTCCAGGTTGTCATTACGTTCCGAGGTACTCAATGTCTAAAATTGATCTAACTAATATTAGTTTTGGCCCTCCGCGTGGAAACTGGGGTGGTGATTCAGTGAGCCTCTTCTCACTCCATAACGTGAATGCGAGAAGCATCAAATAGACGGGTATTTTTCCATGTGCTACACAGAGAGGTTAAGGTTTGTCCCGGCCGATGCGCAGGCGGGAGATGCTTCAGTGAGGTGGCCAGGTGGCGCTACGAACATCATTCCAAAAGTAGCGCTGCTCATTTATCGTGCCACCGCGAGTCTGTGTTGCCTACTGACGCCCACGTCTCTAAAGAGAGTGCGGCGCTGGTAGTGGAATCTCCGAATCGTCTTCTACGGGTTCTCAATTCACCGTCTCCACATGTGCGCTGGCTTGTGCGGTGGTTGGTCCATGTGCTACTTCCTTCTGGTCCGGTTTTACGGATGCGGTCTTTTGGTGGCAGGCCAGTGTGGCGCTGCACCTTCACACATGACACCGATTTCGCGATTTCATGCAGACACACTTATTACATGCCGGGGGGTTGATTTCGTGTCCCCCGTAAACAGGGTCATTCCGACGTCAACGCGCCAACGCCTCAGCTGCAAGCGTACACATGTCTGTGTCGAAAAACAATCAAGTGTGCAATATGGCTTACAGTCATGGGATCTTCCCTCATCGAAACGTACTTGCCACGTATCTAGCTGTGGTGAGTAAGAGTGAACAGGCGTTTGCTCCTACCCATCCGTGACACGCTCTTAATTTGCTACTGTTTCACCAAAGCGGGATCCGCCCTGCTCTCGACTCCTGATGACCAGCAGGGAACCGGAGCCCCTCACGTTGGTACAACTGGTATTTTAGCAGGTGCTTGCTACCGGCGCTACGCAGCAAAGCATCGCGATATTGACACATACATAGACATTGCGCCCCATGGGCAACGGGCCTTCTTCTGCAATTCTCCGTACGGCTTTTCTCGCAGAGTGGGCATAGAGCGCAAATGCTGCTATTACAGATAAGAAGGTTTCCCATCCCATGAGGTTATTGGGATAGGCGGAGATATTGAGCCAACAGACCACATATGTTGAAGTTCGCCGATCGAACGGAGATGTATGCCGTCACTTTTAAGGACGGCGCTGTAGCCCACATTGCTGTGTGTCAGGCCCAGGGCATCTATCTGGCAGGATATGAAGGGTGCGTGCATTGTATACGAGTTATTCACATTGTGCAATGTGTCTATGGTCTATAGCAAGGGGCCCAACAAGGCTGGAAGCTAAAAATGTGCGTGAGCAACGGAGGGTTACATCAAAATCAATCGATGTACTCACTGCTTAGATTCCAAAGTCCCCGTGCTTCAACAGGTCCTCCCACTTAAACTTGTCTGGTCTGTCATGAAAATCGGCCAACAACTTTTCCCTCTCCTCACTCGAGCCCCACAGGTAGAAGCGTTGCAGTCCAAGAGCGAGGAGCTGTGCATCTTGTTGGCCCAGCAGGTAGTCTCCCGTGGAGGATTCTTTCGCAGCAGATGGTGTAATTTCGCCACGCAGAAGGACAAGACCGTGCGATTGAGCGAAGTCGGGATAGAACGTGAGCACCAAGTAAGGAGTTGCGAAGGTCTGACGAAGTTTGTACTCGACCAATGGGGTGAATATTGCGGTCGACAGGCGGGGATTTGGATTTTTGTCGCCTCCAGGCGGCACTCTCGGAGCGAAGAGGTCGGCAGAGAGAGAGGGTGGAGGCGGCGCGTCGTAGAAATCCCACTGAAGCACATAAAATTCATAGGCCTTCTTCGAGGCGTCCTCTGCGGTCGTCCCACGCGGGATAGGCATGACGAACCGGGGGAAACGCTGTGCGACGCCGAGCATTGAGTCGTACGTATCGCGCGGAAGCGATGCACAGATGAAACCACGGCCCGTACCCCCAGAACGTGAGGCGTGGAACGCAGTCCACAGGGCCGAGACCTGTTCTGCGGTATGGGGCGTCGCCAGCAGGCGCTCGAAGTTGAGGATGCTGGATAAAGGCTGTCGGTGCGACGTGGGTTAGTGCCGAGAATTAGGGATCAAGAAGAGTGGACGGACCTTGACAGGAGCGCTGTCCTTGCGCACAGGTAAACGATGGGGACGTGCTGTGCTCGACGTAGATGTCGGTTGTGCGGGTCCTTGCTTTGGTGTTTGTTCCGCTGCGCGTGCCTCGGCTTCTAATGCCCGTTGGAGTGCCAGTTCACGTTCCTGTTCTCGTAGGCGCGTGCGAAGTTCCTCAACGCTGGTACCATTGCTTTTTTTTTTGACAAAAATATATAATCGCGTTGGAAGCGCGCGTGATTCACGAATGAAAACTCACCTTTGAGCGACCTTTCCGAGCTTTTCAGAGTACTTGGCTGCGTAGTCCGTTAGACCCCTCCTCCATGCTCGCTGATGAGCGGAGATTGCTAGCGAGAAGCGTGGTAAGCGCGACGAGGATGGTCTAAGGGATTGCAGCATAAGGCAAGTGAGGAAGTGTACAGTAGATAAGATAAGATTTCGTCCAATTGTCCCGGCCTCAGTCAACCTGTCTTGGACTGGAAGATGACGGACATCGCAGCTCTTCTTACATTTCCTTCAACATCCAACGGGTTTACTGCGTTTCGTTCCTCCATCCACGATAGTCATGCTGCGTCCCCCAATCTTCAGCTCCACAAAGTTCCTCGTTTGGATGCAGACTCTGACTCTGGCTCTGCATCTCGGTCGAGGGCCGTCGTTCATCCGACATCCCGATCCCATGTGATGGCCGCGAGAGGTCCAGCAAAATTCAGCATATCTGGCAATCTTCGTGCGTGCCAATCATTGTCCGACACAACATCTTGATCTTGATTGCCAGCCAACCACTTCCTAGCTTCCCCTCTCACCCAACGCCAGATCGACGAGGTGCTCTCCCTTCTGCGGCACTGCGTGCGTATCATTCTCACCCGCGACACGGAAAGCGTTCTCCCGGCCACGTATGAACGCATCTTCGCCGTTTGCCGAGATGCCGTCGTCGTTCACGATAAGGGGGAGATACTAGCAAACATCGTAAAGATCGAGCTCGATACATCTGTGGCTCTCCTTGAGTGCCAACTCGCGGAGAATATTTCAGAGGGCGTTGGATTCGCATCGCCGTTCGCTGAGGCGTTGACATGGTTCGAGAAGCAAGTTGGACTGCTGGAGGACATAATGACGTATCTTGACCGAGGATATTTGGTTCAAACGAAAGATGCCCAGGGGATACGGTTCGCGCCACTATCTCTCCAATTCCGTTCGCTGACGTGTCCGTAGGCAACAGGCGAACAATCTGTTATTATCAAAGATTTTTTACGACCGGCGTCTCAACGAGCGACTGAGTCAGGTTATCAACGAATGGCTCACCTGGGAATGGCAAAATAGGTTCGTCCGAGTAGTTGTTTTCTTCGTCTATCATCCTCTAATCAAGCCCAGTACCGAGCACACCGCGCGGCCACACATTCATACACTTATCCGTCACCTTCGCACCCATGCCCAGTACAATGCCCATTTCGAATCACCATATGTCCAACGACTTAGCGAGTACTACGCTGATCAAGCAAAGAGGAGGTCAGGCCCACCAAACGACCCCCTAACGTTTCTCGACTATTGCACTACCAAGAGGAATGAAGAAGTTTTTCGTGCACGAGCCATTTTACCGGACTCAAGCTGGGGCGCCGTGGAAGCGACGACAGAAGGATCACTTTTACTTGACAACCTAGACTGGCTAGCGGATGGCGGTTAGCAAGTGTCCCCCCTGCCTTTTTACCCTTGCTAAGGATATCCCCTCCCCTCTCTCCTTCCCCTTAGTAATCGGGTGGCTCATCGAGAGAAACGACACTGAGAAGCTCAAGATTCTCAGCGCTTTGTTTGACCGTGTCGCTGGACTCCCTAAGCTTGTTGCAGCTTTCAAGTCATTCGTCACCGTAGGTTACTCCCATTTATTCTCGCCAACGGCGTTGTCATTAAACTTTGAATCACAGCTCAAAGTCTCTGACATCGTTAGCGACGTAGATAGGGACGAAGAGATGGTCGAGCGGCTAGTCTCCTTCAAGTCCAGCGCCTCAGCAGCCCTCTCGTTCCACGTATTGTCCCCGGATGTGGTCAAAGATTTCGAATACGCCCTCCACGATGCCTTCGCTAGTGGCTTTAAGAAGCGCCGCAACAAACCCGCCGAGGTAATTGCGCGCCACATCGACAAACTCATGCGCACGGGCCAGGGTTCCACCAGCGAGGAGGCGTTCAACGAACACCTCGATGCATCACTCGCCTTGTACCGCTTCACGGAAGACAAGGACGTCTTCCGCGCTTTCTATCACCGAGCACTCGCGAAGCGGCTCCTGCTCAGGCGGAGTGCGAGCGACGATACTGAAAAGACGATGCTGAAAAAGCTCAAGGAGGGTGCGTATTCCAGCATCTTATGGTCCTTTGTGCAACCTGAACGGGCTCCCGGAACTCGCAGACTACGACCCCGAATTCGGCATGGGCGACCACATGTTCCGAGACCTCGCGCTATCGCGCGACTCAATGGCCGAATACCACAAGCGGCTCGGACCTGAACGTGCGGCGGAGCAAAAGCTCACCACAATGGTCCTGCAACAGAGCTTCTGGCCGTTCTCTTCGCGCGCAGGAAACGACGCTATCATCCCAACCCCTGTATGCCCCTCTTTGTATCTCCAACACACGTTGCCCCCTCACCTATTCCAACAGATGCAGGCGGAACTTGACGCTTTCGCAACATTTTACAATGAGAAGCACCAGGGCCACAAGATTGAGTGGAATCACGCGCTTGGTACGGTCAGCTTACGGGCATGCTTCGCAGCGGGGCAGAAGGAGCTCTCGGTGTCACTGTATCAGGCTATTGTGCTATTACTCTTCAACGACATTACGGAGGTTTCTTTTCTGGATGCCAAGATGCTCACCGGAATCGGTGAGTTGCGTTACATACCCGCGTTAGCAATATATATGAGTACTCATTTTCTTTCTCCGTTCACTCAGAGGACGCAGAGTTGCGGCTCGTACTACAGAGCTTAGCGTGCGGGAAGAAAAGGGTGGTCAAGAAACGTCCTGCTGGAAAAGATGTGAACGACAACGACGTGTTCGTGTTTAACGACGCATTTGAGGACCCTCGTGCCAAGGTACACATCAACTCTATCCAGGTTAAGGAGACCGTATGTATCTCTCTGCCTTCGTCCTTCCTCTCCTCTGAACGGTCTACACTACAGGTGGAGGAGTCGCAGCGCATGCAAAGCGCGGTCGAGGGTGACCGGAAGCATTACCTCGATGCGGCGATTGTGCGCGTCATGAAGGCTCGTAAGCAACTCACGTACGAGCAAATTAAAACCGAGACAATCGAGGCCGTACGGCGTCACTTCACCCCCGATGTCCTGAGCATCAAACAACGGATCGACGGGCTAGTGGAGCAGGAATATCTCCGACGGGATGACGATGACCGGAATATGTTCTTCTACGTCGCATGAGGCCGATAACTTGTCTATCATGATAAACGAACTGTGGAAAACTGCCTAGAAGTTGGTACTGACCATGCATGCATTATCACAGAGCTAGGCTACCCCCTGAGCTAATAAGGTTTGACAATGACTGAGTATCTTTTATTTGGCGAGTGGGGAGTGGTGTGTCAATTGATGCGTGTCTTGACAATAGTGTGACCGATACCACACAACAAGCTTGGCTCCGGCCTCTCCTCGTGACACTCCTTTGTACTGGGCGTATGATAAGAGACTTGCACCCTGATCTTCGGAACGCCACCGACGTGAAATGTTCACAGGTCAGGGTTAAAAACGGCTTCACTTGACCGAGGTTCGGCCCTCCATTCACTCTGGATGACACCGATACCAATCCTCAGCCAATATGAGCTGGCTTCTCTCGATCCCGTCCCCACAACTGTCATGCTTCCCTACACCATACTTCCCCGCGTGATACATTTTTCGCGTCCCCCACAGCTCGTGGGGCGTTCAACTTGATGCTCGGGTACGGTGGCACGTCTTGGGAAAAAAATGCATAAATTTCAATGGACGGCGAACTCTGCCGGCCGCCTGTCGGACGCAAGATACTATACTTTCAGTCAACACAGCTCCGATGGGCCCAAGTACATCGGCCCGGTATCTGGCTTCCGACCGGCGGGTCCTGCGGCGGGCGCCCCTCCCCACCACTACATGTGTGACCGAGCCCGAGAGAAACCCCGAGGTAGAGCCTGGCGAGGTCGGTCGCCACGGTTCAATACGCCGTCGCCCGAATTACCGTCGTCTTCTGCAATGCCATGGTATCAGAACTTCCTCGCGCCGCCGCCACCCATCATACTCGTTATCACTTCGCCGGTCATTGCACGTGCGTAAGGCCACAGTTGTCATACGGCTGTTGGGATTTCCCACTTCTGTGTTGGGACAGGGATTGACGTCCTTGGGACCCCGCGTTTCGTATTGTTGCGTGCTTCTGTACGGCTCTCGCCCTCTAGCGAAGTTTTTGAAACTGTTTCACTGTTGGGTCCAAGGTTGGGTCGAGATAAGGGGTGTTCCGGTGTCTTGGCCAACGGGCTATGCGTATTACCGCCGACCGAAGAGGAAGTGCAGGGTACTAGAGTCTATCGTGTATGCTGAGAAACACCATAGGCAAGCATGACACGTGTACGATATGCTACGTAGCTTGCTAGCAACGGTAGCTGCGTGGCAATCTCTCAGGTAGAGAGAGAACAGAAATACATCCCCCCTGACAAGTGCAGCGGAAGATGGTGAGGATCCGTTATTCAGAAGGAGAGAAGTAAATCGGCCTAAGCGACTTGCTACGCGAACCTGCACAGAAAATGAAAGGGCAAGTCACATGTTGAGTCTCACTTTCTTCGAGGGTTCGAGCTACAATGGATGCTATAGAGGACCCGAGACGGCAAACAGAGTCAGTCATTATAATGACTACACAATACGCGGATCCATATCAGAAGGCCACTGAGAGGGGCGAAGGAATACGCAACTCTTCACGGAGAGTTTTGCCCTACCCCATTCAAGATCTGTGAGCGTGTGACGCCGAGATGGAGCCGCCTCATGGACACGAGAGGCCGCCCTTACTTCTTTCGTTCCGAAATGACAGAAGGACACTGATGTACACGATCAGCAACATACTCCTGGGGATGAGCCCTGTAACCCTGTCTGATCGAGAATTTACTGAGGTAGAGAGAGCGGATCGAGCCACATGCGTGAGCGGCGAGCGCAGAAGACCGAAGCGACACACGAGTGTACGCACCGCCGTGATAGCGGAAACATGTCCTTCTTCGGAACAAGGACGCCAGGGCGTTGAACAGCCGCTGAAATGGAGTGCAGCATTGGAGAGGTTCGCTTACGAAAGGGTTAACATCATCTGAGTTGCGGCATAAGCGTCCAAAGGCGAATGCTTGGACGGTCCCCTAAGCGAGCGATATCGTCGGAATGGTAGCCACCATTGATGACGAAAAATAGAGTCCCAAGTCGAAGGGTCAGGTGGGCACTGGCAACGGAAGCAGGGGAACTGTTAGACCTTGCAGACGATCTCTGCGCCGACGCCGGCGCCACACGAATAGGTTGGTGGGGGAAGCACCGTTGTTCTTTTTTTGGACAACAATGTGGGTTCCTAAAGGCCCGAAGAAAGTCCGTCTCAAACACGATCAGACGAGAGATGATTGGGAGGTACTACAGCGGACCTACCAAAGGCAAGCCACTGAAAATTAGCGGCGGTGGCGGGCATGCGTTGCCAGCAACAAGTTGTATGTGATGAACGATGATTTTTTTTCTCGCACTGGCATGGCCTGCCATAAGTGACGTTGATCATACTGTAAGTATACGTGTGCGAGGTCGGAGTCGTAAAAAACGAGTCTGATTTCGGGTTGGGTATCTGGTGCCGGGTGTGATACTTTCGGGGCTAATTCGCTCCACTATGACTCCACCCTGCATACAGTAGTTCAAAGATATGGGGTGAGGTTGGTAAACTGGTAAACTTAAGTTGGTTCATTCCAGATTGCTGATCAGCAACGAAAGAAGTGCGCCTTCGCCGTTCTCAGAGTCAGTCGTCGGAGAAGTCGAAAGAATAGATACCTTCGATCAAATGGCTGTGCCTGTTCCGGTGTGATGCGTGGCCATATTACTGTGTATTCTATCTCCACCTTTCCGACGCGGGCCTCGCGCCACTACGAGACCAGTGCCAGGAGTTCCCCCTCTTCTGTCGTTGCCACCTTGGCCATATACAGTAGCCAATCACCAAGTCGGATTCTTTCGCGTTCCAATGCAGTGGAGCCTTCGGTTAAGTGTTCAATTCAGTGACTCCAGCCTGAGCTGATACTGCATCATTCAACGTAGTGGACTGGGCAAATAAATAAATAAAGGCAGCCACCTACGTAGTTACATTTTCTCACTGAGGACCCCTGCGCTAGTCTTTGAACTTATGAGAAAATGAAGAATGTCGGAAAGCTTGGCACAGCACCGTAGCATGTGCGATGCGGTATCGAGAAAAGGCACATTAGACATATCTACCGTACAATTGTGCCGGCGCGATCTCATCCCCGTTCCCACCCGACTACCTGGGTGCGACGGATCGCGTCGTATGTTGTGTGTTGCGAGATCCATTTGGGGACTGTATTGGGTGGGCTTTCTCATGGGCGATCGTCGGCGAGGAAAGCGATGGGCCATAACTGCTCTCTTTGCTCCCCGCTCCCTTGGAAACTCGCGATCAGACAAAACAATGGTCCTCGACCATCTTGGACAGGATCAACAGAATTACCCAACATCATTCCCACGGTTCTGGCTGTCAGTGTTCCCGGTCCTTGGCTCACCTGACTCGGCACCGTGAGGTAACGGGAAGTGACCTCCAGAGCTCGTGGCTCATTACAGCACTGTAAGTTCATACCACACGCGTGAATGCGGGCATATGACATGCCGGACTCTTTCGCATTGGGGATTTCGGCTAAGTGCCACACACTGCTGCAACGTGATGCCACGGGCCGTTACACGAGGCCTTGCACAATGCAATGACGGGTTGGCAGGCCATGACCAGTCCGCAGCGGCCCGTTTTCAGTAATCGCGCTAGGAGGTCACGAGTTGTCGGGTAGAACCCGCTTCGCGACTTAGGTTCCTACGTTCCCGTCAGCTCCAATGAACCTAGTGCCTATTGCAACACTGTGGCCTCTGTCAGGAGAACGATCAAATAAAATTCCGTAGGTCCCTTCTTGGTACAGCATTGCCTACAAATGATGAATCGGCGAATGATAGTATAAAAAGCGCAAAATCACGTCGGGGTGTAATTGTATTTCTGGCTCGCTTTGCGTTCCACGTACGATGGCCAGATCCACCACAAAAACTGGGCATACCGGTAGATAGTGGGGAAGAATACGATCTTTTCGTACGTGTCGACTGCACGTATGCATCGCTCTGCAACTGCTTCGCGCTTCAGACCAGTTCGGTTTGGGTCTACTTCACGTGTCGGCCCACCATCCACAGCTGAAGCTCTAAAGTTTCCTTCAATAGTGGATGGGAGGACACACGAGAAATTAATCGCAGGGTTTTCGATGGAGAGCGCCTGATACAGAATATAGGAGGCCGCTTTGCTCGAACCGTAAATCGCTCGGGTCGGTGCAGGTATTGCGGCACCAAGCGATGACACTAGAAGAACAGAAGGCGAGGCGCTTGTACTCTTCATGAGAGGAATCTGAGAAAAGCTTTAAATTCGAGGTTACGTGCACAAACATAGTCCAAAAACAGACCATTGTCACCACAGAGAGCAAAGGGCCAATATAGTTTCCCTTGATTGCAGCCAGGGCCACGTCCGCGACCCGCTGCACGCCATCCGCACTGGGCTGGACTGCAGAAACACCACTTACACCAGCTATCTCCAAGACGGGACGTAAAGCGGAGACGCCTGCTGAGACGACCAGTGTATCAAGACCGTGCCACTCTAGTAAGAAAAGTGTGAGAAAATATCACCGCCCGCCATAGACGAGACGACGAGACTCACTTTCTTCAATTTTGTACCTGACTATAGTCAAGGCCTCCGCGTCTGTGAAGTCTGCGCAGACGCTAAACACCGCGTCCGGAACGCGTGCAACAACCTCGCACTCGGACCGCACCTGTTCTAGCTCTGCGCCTCGACGGGCCACCACGCAGACTCTGGCACCTCGTTCCGCGTATTTCAGGGCAAGCACATGACCGATGCCACTGGAAGCCCCGAGAATCAGGACTCGCTCCCCACTGAGAGGCACGAACTCAGACCGACGCGATCTCCGTTCGCTAAAACTTTTGTAGATGATCCATGCCGGGATTAGACAGCATAGGGCGAGAGTAGTGGTGCCGCCGGTGACACGGATGATGTCGTTCATGTCAACGTAGAGGAGAGCAGTAACCAGCAGTAATTCGCATACAGGAGAGTTACCGTGACTGAGATGGCCCAACCTGAGAAGAGTGTCGTTGCCACTGAAAGTCCGAGATGATTACGGAACACAGAACAAGTTAACCACATGTGACTCGAACCGTGACGCGTGACGCGGCTGCAGCAGTCGAATGGAAGCTTACTGTAAGTTAATTAATTATGTCACCGAGCAATAAGTCCTTGTCACTGGGCCATTGAACGAATCAGCGCAAAGATGACTTCACTGATAGACCAATCTTTGCACAGTATCGACTCATTTCAGCTAGAGTGCGGTGTTGTTCTTCGAGATGTGCCTATCGCATACAAGACCTGGGGAACACTTAATGAAACTGCTGACAATGTTATGGTCATTTGTCACGCCTTCACTGGTAGTGCGGACGTTGAAGACTGGTAAACTATACCTCTGATCGATTGTTATTCCTGACAAATGACGAATCCAAGGTGGGGTCCACTCATGGGTCAAGGAAAGGCATTTGATGCAAGTCGGTTTTTCGTCGTGTGCATCAATGTGATGGGTTCTCCGTATGGTACCGCATCTCCTGTCACGACGGATCCCAGTACAGGAAAACCGTATGGGCCTGTTTTCCCGGCGACGACGATCCGAGATGATGTCCGGTGAGCCATAGATCGATGTCCTGCAAAGTTGCTGTAGTGATGTTCCTCGACAGATTGCACAAGCACATTCTCGACCACCTTGGCGTATCATCTGTTGCGGTTGTAATCGGTGGCTCAATGGGCGGCATGGCAGTGCTGGAGTGGCCCTTGTGCACGAAAAAGGGGTATATCCGACACATAATTCCAATTGCCACATCTGCGCGTCACTCTGCGTGGTGTATCAGCTGGGGAGAGGCCCAGCGGCAAAGCATTTACAGTGACCCCGAATATGCGGATGGTTACTATACCACACAACCTGCTTCGGGACTCGCTGCAGCACGCATGACCGCCTTGCTCACGTATCGCTCGCGTGACTCTTTCGAGAGCCGGTTCGGACGCAGGCCACAGCATAATGCCAAGGATGCAGCGGCCGAAATCGTCACACCGCCCCGCTCCCCGCGCACAGCTCCCGAGGACGCTCTGGCCATTCACAACGAAGGCCTCCGAAACCCGCGCGCTGCGCCGCGAACATCTGCGTCTCCGGTTCCACTATTCTCGGCACAGTCCTACTTACGCTACCAGGGAAGCAAGTTCGTCACGCGGTTCGATGCCAACTGCTACATACACATCACACGCAAGCTCGACACGCACGACGTTACGTACGGGCGCGGCTCGCTGGAGGACGTGCTCGCGCGACTCCCTGAGCGTGCTCTTGTCATCGGCATTGAGACAGACGGGCTATTCATGCTCTCGGAACAGCGCGAGATCGCAGCAGGGGCCCCAAGCGCCGAACTGATTGTGATCCAGTCGCAAGACGGGCACGATGGCTTTCTCCTCGAATTCGAGCAGATCAACACGCATATCTTGCGCTTCTTGAAGAGGGAATTTCCGGGATATTATCGGGATGGATCGGGGGACACGCCAACAGATAGTTTCCAAATACAAAAAACAAGCGTATTTGGTGAGGCAGAAGTGGACTTGACGTGTTGGTAGACAAGAAGAATATTTTCTCATTAGATATGGTATTTTTAGCGTAGCGCGGCTCCTGACAAATGTATACAGTTGACTCTGCCCGGCTGGGCGCAAGAAGAAAACTGGCCCTTTTCGGGCGCAAACAAACAAAGGAGACAAAAAATGGAATGGCGTGAGAAATCGGGTCGTAAATAGATAAGCCTACAAAAAACAAACTGAAAATACATGGTGTGGTCCTAGAATACTTTCCGTGCTCATTGGGCTACGGTGGTAAATAATGGAGGTATCAATCGCGATTATACATGTATTAAACTCACTGTCCCATCTGCGCGACGCGTTTTCCATCGTCCATTTCGTCGAAAAATTGGCCGAGCTCACCCTTTTCGAACCCGATTGGGGAGTTCCACATGCTATCCTGACTCGTATTCGGAACCTTGAATGCGGGAAGTCCAGAAGCCTGTTCGAAATTTAGGACAGGGGCTGATTGGGAACTCGGTCCAGTACCGTTCCCCTGGAGCTCCGACTGGGAATGAATATGTTGCTTGGCGTGCTGTGTAGGCGACATGATGAAAGAGGACAAATCTGCTTTTGGGGTCGCCGGTGCAGAGAAGCTGGTGCTTGACCTGGTGCTTGACATGAGCCCCGTCGGACCCTGAAGACGAGCCCGCTTGCGAGAGGGATTCTGGACGGAACTGCGGCCAGGTGCCCAGAGGACCTGTGGAGACTGGGACAGGTCCAGGACAGGGGGCGGCAGCACCTCTTCAGGAGAAACAGACGCCTCCGGTTGCCACGGCTGCGGCGATGTTACCGGTGTATAAGGTTGCTGCGCAAGGAAGACCACCGCACGCGCCCGGGCTAAGGCATTTGCCGTGCGCAACGTCTGTGCCCTTTCATCATCTTGCACCGGCGGCTCCGCGTACGCGGGCTCCAGGGCTCGGAGGATGTTCAAAGCCTTGTCAGCAAACGGCCGTCCCACGAAGCGGGTCAGATCAGTGGCGGCATGGGACACGCTTGTCCGGAGATGCTGGAAATCCAGTCGGGTAGGATTGTCCGCAATGAGAAGCGTGAGAAAAACGGCGGCGGCGCACACGTGCTGTGGAAGTGACGATAAGTGGGCAACGACATTGGCCGCGTGTGGGCCGAGTGACGTGGGGTGTAGTTGGGTCCCTGTAGCCAGCAGAGCGTTGGCGGCATCAATGGCCAAAGCCATGCTGGTCGCCATCTCGGGTGTTTCGCCGCATAAGCTCCCAGAGCCACCAGCATGCTGCACGATGTAGTGCAAAGCGGGCGTGTAGGAACGCTAGTCGTAACGCAGCACCCTGGACCCCGGCGCGCCTTGTAGCTGCTAGAGGCGCCGTGATACTCTGTGCGAGCGTGATATCATCCATCACGATGTCAGCGGGTAGAGATTCGTGCCACTCCTGTAGGAGTCGATCGTGATCGAGGGTAGTTCCATAGGGAACGGGGCGTAGAGAGGTCGCATCCATGATTTCACCCATGAGGTATGCTAGCCTGAAAAGAAGTATGTGCACCGTAGACACTGGCGAGGACTTGTCATCTACAGTATTATATGCCACTGGCAGCTGGGTGTCGAAGTGGCGCGAAGACATGGCGTACGGGCGACCAAACATGAATGCGTGCCAATCTATTTGTCATGTCAATTGAAGGAATGTAGGACGACGAGAAATGAGCGTACCGATCAAGGAACACGATATTCCACCATGCCATTCGGCGGCGTTCTGCCGTATTAGTCGGAAGACTCCAAGCGCCAGGGTCTCTGTGCAAGCCAAAAGCGGTACCCACGGCTACAAGCTCGGCGCGCAGTAGCCAGAGCTCTTCCGAGTCTACGGTCACGAGGGTGAGATAGTAGGCTCGAGCCACGAGTAACTCAATACGATCGAGGTCCCTCCCTGGGGTCGATGGCCCATGTCGTTCCATCAACATGAGGGCGATATTATAACAGCGAGTGCCGAGTTCAGGGCGTACTGGTGGTTGGCCTGGGGATATGCTATGACCATCAGGTAGATGAAATACGGCTGTCGCAAGTAACACGCAGGCGGTAGCGAGTGTGATGCGGCAGGGCCAAATACCAGACTTATAGTTGGACCAGCGCCTCATAAAAGCCACTGCATCAACCGGGCGGTACAACCAAGTGCAGTATTCAAAGTAATGGTCGAGGAGGGAATCGATGACGGCGAGTGGAGGCATCAGCCGTACGAGATCATGATCCTGCTCGTAGCTAGCTAGGAGCGCCTTGGGGCTCCTGTGGCCCGCCGACGATGATTCATCTTGCTGATCTGGAAGAGGCTTATCGCCGGGCGTCAGGCGGGTGAGCCGAGGAGCTCGTCGTCGGACACAAGATCAAACGTACCCGCATACCCAGATAGGATATCCAGCCGGTTGGCCCGACGCCAGGGTTCAATTGTGTCGGCCACGAAGACAAAGGAGTGCTCAGGTGAGATAAGAGGCCCCGCTGCGGCTGCGCCCGCGTGTCGCCCGACGGAGCATCGGACGGCGGTCTGGGTGCGCGCTGCATCGTGGTCAAGTGGGACTCGAGGAGTGAGAGAGATTGACGGATTTTCCTGAATTCTGATGTAGCATTGACGGCATTCGTTGATGGAGGATCGGCGCTGGTGATATCAAAGGACATTGACTGTTATGCCAGTAGATGGGTACAAATGACATACGATGCCACAGGGGACCCTCGTGGACTAGTGGATGGATCCTTATCGTCGGCAGAATAACAGAGCGATGCATGCCCTATTATCAGGTCAATCATAAAAAGCAGCTAGGGGACGGGGAGCACTCGCCTCGGAGCACACAGGAGGAGCATGGCCTATTGCTGCACTCGGACAATCAGTGAGAGGACGGGAAATGGATTCTGTGGCCGGGCCGCACCGATCGCATTTGAGCTTGCTATTTCGACACGGCTCACAGTTGAGGATTTTGCGGGAGCGCTTAGTCAAGGGAGCCTGGTCTTGAGGCGCAATGGAGGTCTCGCCTGACTCGAGCATACCATAACAACGAGCTTGAGGGGGGGATGAGTGACGTTAAATATTGGGAGAGATAAAGGCGTACAGCGTCTTGAGCGCTCAAGAGGGAGATCGGGGAGGGAGATAAGTGGGGGTCTTGTTGGGTAAAGCAAGGGATGAGACATGAAGGTTGTCGGGTTCTCGGGAGAAGTACAGACCTTCGATATTATAGGCAACACGAAGAAAATAAGAGACTGTGCGAAGAAAGGAAAGGACGGCAGCAGGTCTTATCAGCCTATTACACTGGTCTCGGCAGCATACTGTAAAAGAAATAAATAAATCACCAGAGATGAGTCTGTAACTTTCTGCGAGGCATAACCAAGTTGCTAAGTTGGCACCCTTGATGCCCGCATGGCACCGGACACCGGATGTGCCTGATTAAGTGAATATTCTTCGAGATCGAAGCCGAGATCTCAAGATCTGTACCGAATTTTTTTTTCTTCTCTTTTTACCAATATACAGTACCCAAGGAAAGGGACCGTAGCGAGACTTCGTTACTTTTTACAAGACCGACGCCGAAGGCGGATGACTACCAAAATGATCACGTGGTGGCGCTCTCGCCCTTCTTTTCAAATAAAACTGCTTACTTAATCCACGTCTTCGCCGCCACGTCTCGAGTCGCGACGCGATGCTCGGATCCAGTCAAGCTCGCCGACTTCCTTTCTTCCTTGCGTTTGGACCCTCATCATGGCGCGCTTCTCTGCCACCTCAACCCCATTGATATCACGGTCGCAAACCAGAACTGGGAAAAAGAAATTTGGCCCCGGCCCTGGCTCCATCGTGGACATTGCCGGTCGCAAGCTGAAACTATCCCCCGTTATTGACACCTTATTTCTATGGATGACCGAGCGTCATGCCATTCACCAACGTCGTCTCGCAGGGCAACCATGGCCGTGGACTGACGATCCTATTTTTCGCCAGCATGCTTTCACCAATGTTTTCCGTGTCTACGATCGCGTCACCCAGTATATCATTTGCAACGTCATTGGCAAGGGCGACCAAGACCTTCACGAAACATGCTTCCGCGTGATTCTCTTCCGCTGTTTCAATCGCATTTCCACATGGGAGTTACTCTTAGATCACTTTGGGGAACTAACGTGGCGCGACTTCGACCTCGCCGCATACGAAGCCGTCCTCTATGAGGAGTACAGGCAGAACAACAAGCTTTATGGAGCTTCTTACATCCTCCCAGCACCAGAGCTCGGCGGGACCTCCCTCGAGGGAACAAAAGCCAATTATGCAAATCATTTACGGTTGCTCAAAGTGATGATGGAAAGTGACCTTCCCGGTCAGCTTGGCCAATTGTCCGAACTGAGTGATGCATGGGAGCGGATCTCTTTGTATCCTAGTATGGGTGAATTCCTTTCCTTTCAGTACGTCTCCAACTCCTTTCATGTGACCTCTTCCCCCGTCTGACATCTATAGACTTCTTCTCGATCTCAATATGATCCCAAGCCTAAGCTACCCCGAGGACTGGGCAATCTGCGGTCCGGGTGCGACGTCGTGCCTGACCAAGATCTTTGGTCCTGAAGTGAACGGCGTATATGGAGAAGCACTTGCGTGGTTACACGATTCACAGGATCTTCACTTCGCTCGTCTGGGCATCTCCCATGAACGCCGTCCGCGCATCGGCTCCACTCATGAAGCTCTCACTTGTCGATTTCGAGCACTCGCTCTGCGAGTGTGATGTCTATTCACGCAAGGCGCATCCTGATATCAGAGGTCGTCGTCTGCATATCGCTGGCAAACGTAACTTCTCTGCAAATCGTCCTCCTCCTCCCTCTGCCGTTTTGCCGATCGGATTGGCTCCCAACGGACGCGGCAGTCCGTGCAAGGGCACATGCTAAGCGCGCTGCCCCGCCCCCTGTTGACCCATTAGATCCAGACCCCTCGTGGATATTGTCGCACATTGTAAAGCAGGCACCAAGCTCAAATGGGAAGATCCTCTACCTTGTTCGCTATGAGGGGTATGGCCCTGAGGATGACCTTTGGCTTAGTGAGGGCTGACCTGAAGGATGCTCCGGAGCTGCTTACACAATGGCAGGATTTTTTAGAGAGGATTAGCGAGAGCATTACTGCTTGTAGGGTGGGGTGATAGAGTTAGCGACTTATTTAGAAGTGACACAATCATTCTAGCACTCTCTTGTGACCTGGTTTTACCTCTCATACTGTAGAACTGCTGTAGAACTCTCATCTCATCATTCAACTTTTAATTTGTTGCCAGACTAGCCTTGAACCAGTTGTGACTGCTGATGGCTACAGTGCAATAATGACTTCAAATATATTATATCTACTCTAAAAGCTACCATACAAAGTAGCCTAGTACTATGAAATACCAGCTACTATATCCCAGTCCTGGTCTCCAACATGCACAGGGTTTGGGGTGTGTGAAGCATTGCTTGGTGTCATGCATAGTGCTTTGAGGTCTGGTCCAGTCTGGTTTTTTTACCCAATTTGGAAGGTGTCATGATCATGTGACATGCCGCATAAGCATTTCCCGATTTGGACTCATGACTCACAGATAGGGCTGAGGACTGCCAGCTCAGCAGTGCCAGCACATCTGTGCTTGCTGGCACTCAGAAAATAATAATGAAAAATACATAGTTTGTATGATATAAAAACAGCCTGTAGTTTACTTTGTATCCCCCATCTGAGTCTCCTAATAATATAGCCCACAAAGCTAGTTGTTGGAGTGAAAGGTCAACAGTCAAGTTCGCTTTCAAGCTTAGCTAAGCACCGGCAGCACCCGGACCGGCCCACTGAGTGCGAATCCAGCTGAGTACTCACAGATGATCTGGGTGATCATAACATTAGACTCAGATCTACCCATCAACCTCTCGCGTCCCACCGCAAGACTTTCGCTGCACTGTGAGGTGGCAGCCGCTTCTCCTGTCTGAGCAGATCAGATCAACCTCGCGCAGTGCCATGAGTACCTTCAAGACCTTCTTGTTTGACAGGTACCAGTCCTGTTCCTTGCCACTGACCCCATCTGTTAGCACAGCCTGAGTGCTGTGGCTAACATCCAGGTCCCGATGTTTGCTAGTGCAGTCTGAGTACCATGACTAGCTCAGAAGACTCAGACGACATCTCACACAGAGACATCCAGTTCAAGACCCACCAACCGACTTCTGTTATCACAGTCCAAGTACTGTGGATAACATCTGGACCCCCATGACCCTCTGGATCTCAGACGACATGACCTTAGGCTTAGATGACAGACTGAAACCTGTGATAGGTGACAGTATCAAAACACCTCGACCAGACGAGACCCACATGATGTAGCATGCCTCAGGACAACGAATCCCAGATGACATGCCTATGGCTGCTGTACCCCTCACTAGTGCCCTCATAGGCACAGCACCGACCCTCTTCACTGGAAACAGAACGGAAAGCGAACAGTTCCTCTGGGAATTTCGTCAATACCGCCAGATCAACCGAGACCACAAACTCATGGTCAATCTGTACTCGCACGTGGCAATTGCGATTGGACTCATTCACAGCCCAGATGTAAATGACTGGGTAGACCTCATGGAGCACACATTGGACAAAGCCACGACCTGCACTACAAACCCCCTCATGGAGACAGATGAGCAACTATGGATGACATTTGAGGCCAACTTCAAGTTGGCATGGACAGACATGTTGAGCAAACAAAACACTTACCAGGAACTGACCACACTCAAGATGAGCAGAGATGACATCGACAGGTATATCACAACATTTGAGAGACTCACCCACACTGCTGAGTGGAGCCACGATGTGAATGGAACCATCGAGTTCTTTTGCCGCAGGCTCACCACCCAACTCCTGTATGCATGTCTGCAATGGACCACGATGCCAGAAACCATGACAGAGTGGCAGGCCACAGCTCGCGCAGAAGCACAGCGGGCATGTATGATGGCCAGCTGTTTTGCTACACATGCCAATGAGATGTCAACAACACCAGACCCCATGCAGAACACTCGCCCGACCCCAACTGCAGTATCCATGATACCCACTCCCGACAACACTGTCCCTATGGACATCAACACTGTAAAAGGCAATGTTCCCTGGCTGACTCATCTGACCCCAATGGAGATCAACACCATGACAGTCCATGCTCCCTGACCAACACACCCTGCTGACCCCTGCTGAGAAGACACGGTGTCAACGTGAAGGCCACTGCTTCTACTGTTGATAAACCAGACATGTGGCCCTCACCTGCTGTCAAAAATCACACCCCATGACCACACAGGCTCACACCACAACGACTCGACCAGCACTGCCAGTCTGTATGCCACAACAGCCCACCATGATCGATACCCCCACCACCTTCACCTTCACCCACATTTTGGGGCTCAGCTTGCACATTCACCAAAACCTCATTCATGACCTCATTATGATGGGAGGATCAGATGTCGATGATGGCGACACACTGCAGATCAATGCCCTGGAGCTTGACTTCATGCCACCTGTCGCCACCTACATCCTTCTACCACTGCGTCCCCTGCACAGCTCATGCTGACCATTCAGCCTGAAAGTCACACCGCCGCACCTACTCATTGTCGAGGACAACAACATGCTAACAGGGGGGGTAAAAACCCTCGAGGACTTGGTTTTTGTGCCGGTTTTAGCACAGGACAATGTTGATTCACCCACACAGACCCCGCCGCACCTCTTCCCTTGCCATGCGTTTGAAAGACCACATGACCCAGATGAGCTCATGATCAGGACGACAGAATGACAACACTGCAGTAGTATGTGCTCGCTGTACACAGCCACCTTGCTCAGACATGGAAGACATGCGTGACCAGACCACATCAGCAAGTACACAGGTGGCTGCCAGGGATTGTGCAACTTTTTACTGGTGTACCAGTAAGAAAGCACCACAAGTATCAGAAGTTGGCCAGCACAAGTTGTGCAAGTTGGAAAGTTGGAAAGTTCTTACTAACTCTTTACTAATCCAGGGTCTTTGGGTTTTTCCATGTTTTTCCAATTGACCTTGTATGAAATAATGTTTTCCTCTAAAATCTGAATTTATATAGTTTGCTTATATCATGTATTATACAATCAATAATAATCATGATAACTATTCACACTAGAAACCAATAGAAAAACCAATGAATGGAATCACATTTCACAGCGGCTACATAATACAACTAAAAACTAACAGTGTAGCTAGGATGTCGGAGCGGCTCATCGGCTGCCGTTGTCACTGCCGCTGTTGCCATTGCTGTCACCATCACTGTCGTTGTCGTCATTGCCATCACCCTCATTGTCATTGTCACCCCACCACCGTCATCATCGCTGTTGCCCTCGTTGTCATCATCGTCATCATCATCGTCGTCATCCCCCCCACCACCGTTGTCATCGCAGTTGCCTTCATCCACCGTGGTTGTCATCGTTGTGATCGTCATTGTTCTGATTGCCTTGCTGTTGCCTCGTCATTGCCATTGTCATAATGGTCAACTCTGCTGTGTTATCATCTTGGTCATTGCTGGAAACCGGCATCAGTGCACACCCCACCGTGGCTGTGTCATCACTTTATAGGCTTGGTGTCACATTGGCTCTCCAGCAGCGGCATAGTTTTGGTTCCACCCTAGGGAGGGCTTTGGCACCAGTGATGTTGACGATGGTGGGTATTGACAGTGGTGCACTTCTCGGCCTCTGTATATGATGAGTTGGTGCAGTAGAGAAGTTGACCTCAAATGGTGCCATGACCGAGAAACACGCACCAAATGCCAACCAACTGTAACTTAGAAGAGACGTGACTCCTGCAGAGAGAAAGCGGTCGATGATCTTCATGGCAAGGTAAATGCATTAGGAAGGAGGTAGAAGCACATGTCTGTCTGAAGTATCTCAGGCAGGAAGTTGACTTACATGATCTAGCAAACATGCACCTAATTCCAACAGACCATAAGTTAGCAATAGACACGACATGCGTGGAGGAAAGCGGTCAATGATGTTCATGGCGAGGGTGTCCCAGGGAGGAGGGCAGAAGAGCATATCCACTAGAAGGATCTCAACAAGGAAGTTGACTATGGGTGGTACCATGATCCAAGAAACATGTACCCAATACCAGCGGATTGTACGTTAGCAGGAAATTCGACATGTGCAGACAGAAAGCAGTAGATGATGTTCACACCAAGGTAGGGTGTCCCAGGGAAGAGGCAGAAGCGCATGTCTGCCAGAAGGACCTCAGACAGGAATTTGACTACATGACCCAGCAAACACACACATATTTCCGACAGATCATTAGCAAGAAACACAACACCCGTGGAGAGAAAGCGGTCAATAATGTTTGTGGCAAGGTAAAGTGTCTCACCCAGGGAGGAGGCAGAGGTGCATATCCATCTGAAAGATCTCAGAGAGAAAGTTGAGTACAAGTGGTGCCACGATCTGAGAAACACACACCTAAACCAACAGATTGTAGGTCAGCAGGAAATTTGACATGCACAGAGAGAAAGCAGTCGATGATGTTCGCAGCAAGGTAGAGTGTCTCACCCAGGGAGAAGGTGGAGGTGCATGTCTGTCTGAAAGATCTCAGAGAGAAAGTTGAGTACAAGTGGTACCACAATCTGAAAAACACGCACCTAAACCAACGAATTGTAGGTCAGCAGGAAATTCGATGTGCACAGAGAGAAAGTGGTCAATGATGTTTGTGGCAAGGTAGAGTGTCTCACCCAGGGAGGAGGTGGAGGTGCATGTCTGTCTGAAAGATCTTGGAGAGAAAGTTGAGTACAAGTGGTACCACGATCCAAAAAACACGCACCTAAACCAACAGATTATAGGTCAGCAGGAGATTCAACATGCACCGAGAGAAAGCGGCTGATGATGTTCGCGGCAAGGTAGAGTGTCTTACCCAGGGAGGAGGCAGAGGTGCATGTCCGTCTGAAAGATCTCAGAGAGAAAGTTGAGTACAAGTGGTACCACTAAACCAACTGATTATAGGTCAGCAGGAAATTCGACATGCACAGAGAGAAAGCGGCCAATGATGTTCGCGGCAAGGTAGAGTGCCTCAAGGTGGAGGCAGCAGAAGTGCATGTCCACCTGAAAGATCTCAAAAAAAGAAGTTGAGTACAAGTGGTGCCACAATCCAAGAAATATGCACTTAATGTCAACCAACTGCAACTCAGCAAGAGACATGACAAGATTGATGGTGTTCACGGTGAGGTAGGGCACCTCAAGGATGAACTAGAAGCGCATATCCGCTGGAAGGATCTTAGACAGGAAGTTGACGACAGGTGGTGCCACGATCTGAGAAACGCACACCTAATGTCAACCAACTGTAAGTGTAACGCCACCATGAGCGTTAGTCCGACTTGGACGATGGAAGGGCGTTCACGACTTAGCGGATATCAAGTTGCTAGTCACGTGACTATTTCCCTGGGTACACAGCGCTTATCGAGGCACGTGACACGTAAGGCACCAGGACTATGCTGAGTCACTGGGCGTATATCGATGAAGACGACTTGCTCCGAGAGACAAGTGAACTAGAATGCAGACGATGAGAGGAGAAAGTGGTGATTCAAAGAAGACCAAGATGGCATATCTTGGTCTTTGCGAGCCACTATTTATACACCTATGAGGACACTTTAAAGCTCCTCTCGAATCCGTACTACGAGTAGCGATAAGAGCTTGAACCCTATTACCGCTATCCTAGGAATGAGTCATGCCACATCGGCATGTGATACTATACAACTATGCTGACTGATCCTAAGTCCATGACACATTACCACTTACTACAGGAGTCATCACCACATAGCAAGGGTCCACTTCGCGTACTGAGTCGAGACGTAACAGTAAGTCAGCAAGAGACATGACATGCGCAGAGAGAAAGCGTCGATGGTGTTTACAGTAAGGTAAGGATGCAGAAGTGCATATCTGCTAGAAGGACCTCAGACAGGAAGTTGACTACAGGTAGCACCATGATTCAAGAAACACGTACCTAATACCAGTTGTTATGTCTACCACGGACGTCTGCCTGACTTAGGCGCTTCGGTGTGCTGATCCTCGTCGACTCTCGTAGTTGCGGACTCCCAGGCGTGTAGGGTCTTGGGGGTCATACTCGGTATTGTGATCTTCGTCCCAAGCTACGTGTTCCTCCTCGTGGAAGATGTCGGACTCGTCGAGTATGAAGTGGATTCCCGGGGCGTGGCGGGCGTAGTATAGATAGCCCCAAGGTTGTCCCACGTTGAGGTTAGTGTATAGATAGACTTTGACGATGACGGGACTTAGCGGGAACACTGTCCACACGGTGTGTCAGACACGTGGGTAGCCAGAGGCCAATAGGGGTCACGGGGATCGTGAGGATATGCCGGACGACTCACTCTAAGGGGAGGATATCCCTCAGGCGCAGGAGGAGAGGAGGAGAAGTGGTAATTCAAGAAGACCAAGATGGCGTTTCTTGGTCTTTCGCGGAGTCCTTATATACAGTTACGAGGTCGCTTTCAAGCTCCTCCCGAATCCTAACTAGCCAATAGCGTAAGTAGAGCAAACCCTAGTACAACTACTACTAGTATGAGTCATGCCATGTCACTATGAGTCATATCATACAAGAATCACATGTCGAGTCCTACCGCTGACTGATGCTGCGCAGTCCATGACTAAGTACTTCTGACACTCGTAGTCATTACCGATGAGTCAGAGTCCACTTCCGAGACGAAACGTAACACCAGTGGATTGTAGGTATTGTAAGCAGAAGACATGACATGTGCAGAGATAAAATGGTCAATGATGCTCACAGTAAGGTAGAATGTCTCAGGGGAGCAGAAGCACATCCGGGCCTGTACCAACCATGCATCTTCCATGCAAGGTCCTTTTGGCTGTCCATATAGTTCAGGGGGAGAGTAATTTGTTGTTCAATGCAGGCATAGGAGAGGCATAGGAGAAAAAGAGTGTGCACCTTGACAACCCCAACTAACCACCTTCGGTATCTATCAGCACCCAGGTCTTCCCATTTGATGCCTTTGAATGGTTGAAAGAGAAGTATGAGCGAGGAAGAGGAAGCAAGTGAAGGACAGTGAGGTGTATGTGGCCTTGTTGGATGAGTCAGTTGAGGGATGAAACAAAAGTCTGCTTGGTATGGTGAATGCCAGACAGAGATGTCAACGAGTTATCACCAAACGAGTGTACTCGTGAGTGTGACTCGTTTGTGACGAGTACTCGTGTCCGCGAGTACTTGTTCCCACGAGTACACACAAGTACGAGTTTCCTCTTTCAATCGCGCGAGTACTCGTGTACTCGCGGGGTCACGTGACCATTTCTGGGTTGGCAAAGCAAAGACTGTTTTATTGCACACACTATATAACTATTACTACAGTACTACTACTAGTAATATAATCTGCTGTGCTTGCAATCCGTGTCGTCGTATCGGTGCTGTTGAGTCGTTGTTGTTGGCCCATTGCCGGCATGTTGCGCGTTCCATTGTCGACTCCGAGTCGACATCATCGGCGGCCATCGCCCCGCCTTCGTAAGTCGACAGGCATTGCCCCATCGTCGTAATCGATTGACCCATTGTCTGAGTCGTGGTCGATGGGCATTGCCCAGTCATTGTATCGATGGGCATTCGCCCATCGTGGTTGTGTTGCCGCCGTCACGTGGGCCTCGCCCCATGGCTGTTGCTGGTGTCGTAGCTGCATTGGCAGGGTTCTGGTGGCGGCCGGTGGTGTTCGTGCAGCTCAAAGCTGTGTCAGCGGACTTGAGGCATGTTGTCGTAGTGTTGTCATAGTCGTAGTTGGTCGTTTGCGGTGCATGTGGCTTGGATTGGTCGGAGATTCTTCAGCCATGTATGAAAATGGCAATCACCGAGCGGGCGTGGAAAAGGTTGCCACAGGCCATGGTGGCTTCCCACGCTCAACTACGACAACCACAAACTCGCCAGCATATGTCCTGTCCCAAACACAACAACGACGGCCTGTCATGGCCATCCCAACGGTGACTACGACACAGCGGATCACGCCAGCAATGATGACGATGACACGCCGACGATGGTTTAACAATGGCGAGCGACGACACGACAGCAAGGCTGCCAAGGCAAGCTCAAACGATGACGACACGATAGACGGCGGTAGGGGTGCGGCGATAACACGACAGGCGACGGCAGTGATCCGGATGCGATGGCGGGGGGGTACGCGGGCAGGGGCCTTCAAGTTGTATATTAGTATCCCTTGTAACTATTCTGTATGAATCTGTAGTAGTAGTGTGCCTAATGAGTACTCGTTTAAAACAAGTACCCGTGTGACTCGAACGAATACGAGTACTCGCAAGTGCGAGTACTTGCGGCCCAGACAGGTACTCGTGGCACGAGTATGAGTGTCAGTCCAGAAAACTCGGTGAGTACGAGTCGAGTATGAGTACGGCTTCGGAGATTTCTCACGAGTACTCATACTCGCGAGTATCACTCGTTGACATCTCTAATGCCAGAATAGCCTTCTGTTTTGGTCATGCAGAACATGCTGAATATCGAACAGTTCCTTACAGTACCATGCCAGTGTTTTCGTCAAACTATGAAGTACCTAAAAACTTGTACATGTGATGATCTGCATGTCTACTAACAAAATACACCTGAAAAGCATGTAGCGAGTCAGAAAAATGAAAGTCTTCAGGGAGAAACGAAGACCCATAGATGGGGATGAGGTGGGCACCTCGAACAATGCAATTGAGATGAATTACAGACAGACTGCGATGATTACCCTTGAATTCAGGACGTACAACCCACATACCAGTGTTGTGGTCTGGTTTGTCCCCAACTGGAATAAGCCAGTGTACAAGGGCACATAGGTAAAGCTGGCCATGGAAAAAAAATGAAAAGAACAACAGGACCCTCGCAACAAGCATCCCATGCATCCCTGAGAGCTCTGCATCAGTCTCGACAAATACAGTGTCATGCTGTGGGTACTCCCCTCGCCAATTTGGAGTGGACCTGATCTGCTCATGATACATCCCCCCAGTGCTGCAGAGGTCACTTGGGGCATAAAAGCGGGCAATAGCAGAGTGATATACATTGATGTGGCCTCTAAAATGTGGGCACTTGTCAAGGGGAATGTTGTCAGGGGATCTCAAGGGGTCAGAGTCAACTTGGTCCCAGAGAAAATGCCACAGGACTTCTGGAAATTGGGGCTGGTTTATAGTCTGAGCAAGGTCATCTATGTCGTGTGGGTAGCCACATGCTATATGAAGGATAAGCAATACAATACTATGAAATACAACAGAACCCACCAGGAGTTTTTGCCAGTTCAATTGAAGAAAGCACCTTTGGCCCCGATGAAGGACCAAGGTCATGGTCCTCATCCTCGTCATTGTGATCTTCAGTCGAATCACCAAGTGGCTGAGGTTGCTCGCCTCGCAGGACCATAGCAGTGTATGAAGAAGTTGACCCTTCCATCATCCCCTACCCAGTAAAAATGTGACAAGCGGCTGCCATCTTGTCTAACCGCGAAAGTGTCTGGAGCATCTGAACCAATGCGTGGTATCGACTTGACCTTTGCCATGGCTCCTTGACGGCTTTAATATGTTTGGACTCTGTAATTGACAAGCATAAGCCATTTGGTGAACCAGAAAGGTGGATGGAGTGGATATAATGGACAAGTGAGTGGTTGCGTGGGAGAGAAATGTCAGTATGGACACCTGTGTGAATGAAGATGTCATGGTGCTGATGAAAGCGAGTAAGAGCATCTTGAAGGCTGTCAAGGCCCTCAGCGGATATTGCGTTATGACAGGCAATGTAACAGAAGTCTAGAAATGCAGAGACACATTTGACCATGTCCAAGGGGACATGCCCGACAATTGCGGCAAGATAAACCTGTATGTAGGCAATGCAATTCAACAAATTATGAAAAACGGGTGATGTCTGGTTACCTTCATCAATGACTTTGAGTCGTTTCCTGTCCACTGAATGAAATCACGGCCATCTGGAAAGCGCCTCAGATCTGGAAAGGGTGGAACTGCAGAAATGCTGACAAAAACAAGTTTGACATTTCAGCAAGCTATGGAAATTAATACATACCAGTGGTCAATGTCTTGAATAATCTCAAGACCATGCGCTTCCCCATGTTCCTCGATCTGGTATTGGCCAACCCATGCAACAAGATTGTCCTTGAACATGCCCTTGATGACCTGATGAAGCAGGTCCAGACAAATTAGTTTGTGTATGTCAGTGCATGGAAACTTGTGTGTAAACGGCTGTCATGGAGATCAGAACCGAGCAGAATAGCTCAAAAAAAATTGGCTCACCATCACATCGCTGCATATCCCATAGTTGTCCCACAGGACTACAGAGTTGAATGAGTTGATCAAAAGATCAGTTTTTTCATGTGTTCAATGGTGTGTGCTGAGATCATTGAGAAAGTCAGGCCTGGCAAGGCATCTGAAAACAAGACGCTTGATGAAAGTACCCATAATAGAGACAAGATGCACTTCGGACACCAGCCTTGGACGATTGCTGATAACCAGACTTGTTCTGGATAGTCAGCGATATAGGGCCCAAGCCCATATATTGCTCTATGGAAATGTCCATCAGGACATTTGACAACCTCAGGTGTTGTCATTCCAGGCTTGAGGGGACGGAAAATTTGGGCAAGGCATGCATGATAAAGTTGGCGGCAGAACTTTTGATATTGTGGTCTCTTCCACTGCCTTTTGCTCACTGTAAGACAAAATGAGATACAGAAACCAGAGAGATTGTTGAGAAATACTCACTCTTTGGAATAGGAAGGAATGCAATGGGAAGCAAAGTGTTTCCGTGTGCTCTGTGAGCAACATTGGAAAGGTTACTGGGTGACATGTACACCAGATGGTATTCTTGATGCCCCGTTGCAATGGAAACCGTTGTCTTGTCACTCCCTGCAACAATGGGTACAAACATTTCCCCGTGGGTCAAGGGGTCGGCAGCTATCAGGTCCTGCTGTATAGTAATAAACTTCTGAAGCTAATGTGTTTGTGTAGAGGAAATGCAACTGCTTGTTTCATGGCCCAATCTGCAGACATTAAATTTGACCAAACATGGTTACCATCCCCCCTGAACTGCATATACGGTGCATAGTGGATCTTGTCTTTGAAGCCCACTGTCTCCAACTGCTGATGAAGAAGGGTCCGTGAGTTGCGTGTACAGAGTTCAAAGGTGTCTGTCATCCACCATGGTGGTGTGCCTTTGGGTAATGGTCCACTATAGGACAGTTTGAAGGTTTTCCATGGCGTGTGGCCATGTTGAATAGAATTGATCATGGCATAGAGGTCCTGTGCATTAGCCCATGGAATGTTCTCACCATACTCAAGAAGTGACACCAGCCATAAGTCTAACACTTTATTGATCCCAGACTCAGAGGTTTGTTGTTCAACAAAATGAAAGTAAGTAAAATCAAAAGCGACTTGGCTAGGAAAAGGGTCCCAAGACGTATTGGCTTGTGGTGGCAAAGAGGATGGTGGGGGAGGAGTATGAGCTGGCAGAAATTTTCCATTTTCATCACATGGGTTTGCTAGAGAAGTTTCAGTGAGAAAGTAACAACCAAGGTAATTGCGTTACTTCACCTGTCAAGAGATGATGTCGACGGTAAGAGAAAACCTCACCATCTTCACCATTGTCATCTGGTGTGGGAGCTAATGGTTGATGTGATGCATTGTGATGTCTTGTCAGTCTGCTGCTGCTGCTGCATTTTCATGTACAATCTGGACACACATATGAAGAGTGAACACGGTTCATGAGTGGGAAGGCTGAAGTGGTTGCTGATTTGTAATCATAGCGACATCAAGTATGGGTCTTGGTATGGGTGCGTGTGGGTACAGTACAAAAAATCATGTTTATATCTTTGCAAGTATCATGGACAATGTCGTCACCATCACCCTCCCCCCGCCGCCATTGTGGTCATTGTCAATGCCGCTGTCATCGTGGTCATCTTCATCGTTGTCACTGCTGTGGTTGTCTTTGTCGTTGTTGCCTTTGTATCATCATCCCTTGCTGTTGTCACGTCACCGGAGTCCCCATCATCGTTGTCATAGATGTCACCGGAGTTGTCAGTTCTTGCATTGGTGCGGCGCACACCCACCGTGCTACATTGTTGTTGCCATTATAAGTGCACGGGGCTCACATTGACCCCCTGGTGGTGTATTGAGGTGGTTAGGGGTCCACTTGGGGTAAGGGCCTCGGTAGTGATATCGTCGGTCAGTGGGCGTTGTGCCAGGTCAGCTGCATCGGCCAGTAATCAATGTCAATGCGATGTAAACTTGAATGGACTGGTACTCATCCTTTTGGTTTTATGGGGGTGGCACTGTTTCTGGTGTTTTGTGAACATCTAAGGCAGGCGCACGCCAGTTTGTAAAGGGGTAATGGTAGTCAGTGGAGGGTGCAAGGGACGAGAGGTCCGGACTTACAACTAGTCTTTGGGCATGACAAAGTGCCTTGTCAATCATCAACTGACACGTGAGTGGTTGGCGATGTCCATTGGCAATGCAATGAGGGTGTACAAGTGAAGTAATGAGCAATGGGATGAAGGCAGGAGGAGAATGGATGAGGAGAAAGTAACATTGACGTGATGGATATTCTGCGAGGGCTGTTGGTCTAATGTCGTAGGAGACTGAGTCTGAAATGGCAGTCAAGTCACTCATGTGCGAGGGCAAGGATGAGTCTGAATGACACGACGGCTGGTAAGGACTCGGATGGCAAACTGATAGCAAGGCATGGACAGGGCGAGGACAGGGTGGTGGGCCTGACTCTGCTTAGCAGGGATGATGCCAACCGTGTCCACGTAGTACGAGGGCATCTCATATCGATGCTTTGTGTGCATTTTGTCCGAATATGGAATGACCTTGTGGACATCATCTGTAATTGCAGTAGGTGTTCAGAGCTGTTCGGAGCCGTTCAAGGACACTCTGAACAGCTCTGAACACTCTGAACACCTAATTGCATTTACAGATGATATCGGATGGCTGCCTCTTGAAGGCCATCATGGAGCTGCGCAGGTAGGGCTTTAAGACTGAGTAAATGAGATAGTGAAAGTAGGTGAAGCTCAGCGAACTGGAAAAATGAATGTCAATACATTAAAGTAAAGATAATACTTGCTGAGCTCTGCGAAGCCGTTCACGAATGTGGGATCCTGTGCTGACCATAGGAGCCTGGTACTGCTCGTTTTCCTTCAAGGTGATAGTCGCATCCTGAAACTTGATATTTAACACCCACTTATACAAGTCTAAAAGCAACCTTGACTTGGAACGATCAAGGGTGTAAGGCATTGAATGAGATCACGAACAAAACTGGACGTACCAAAACAGTTCCAAACACACCATCAGCACAAGCAAATTATTTGGCCACCAAGATTCAGCCACCAAGATGTCTTGGTCCAAGACATTTGAGGTTGACATATTCCCATGCACGATACCACCCAAGATGCTGTCATTGATTAATATTGATTCCCTCGAAGCCAAGAGGAAGCAAATCTTTGAAGTCGAGATTGAGGAGTTCACTGGGTGAACCCACAGACAAACTTGGGAGTGGTGAACACAACCAAAATTAAGACGTGCTACCAGTGGGAACTCATGGTTCAGGTACAGTACCCATACCTGAACCTGAACCCGAGGCTGAGGACAGGAAGCTCCTGCAGATTGAAGGACGCGGTTGGAGCATGAAAAGCTCGTTCACAAGCACTGGTAGTTTGTGCCAACACCTCTAGCCACAATGTATCAAGATCTATAATGTTACGATTCTCCCGTTATCTCTCTTTCTCTCGTTCCGTGTCTCGTGACTCGCGTTTGATGTCTGACTCCCACTGTACTTTTATGATACGATTCGCTTCGATCCGCGCCTTGACCCTTATCTCGCACCTAGCGCATGACCGTTACGATGCCTCATGATGCAACTTCCAGAACCCGCTGATGGCTTCTGATACACGCATCGTCCCACGGAATTCCCTTGTTCTCTTTTAATACTTTCCCCTTGTTAGCTCTCTAGGACCCGGATCCTAGGATCGCGCCATATGTTTGTCTCTGACAAACATCATGTACTAGTATATAAGTCTCACGCTACCTAGCTTGTACGGTAGACTTGACTTCTTGTGTAATACCACACCACTGTCTTCTCTCATGACTCGAACCCTTAAAGTCGCCTTTGCGCTTGACTTCCACTTTCCGCTTGCCTTCACATCTGAGCCTACGTCCACTATTACCCTTGTGTTCACGGAGACCAAGTGGTACTTGTACACCCCTGAACTGGGTCTTGACTGACTCTCTCACGTCCCGTTACCGCCCGTGACTTAGAACGAAGTACACGTCGTACTTAATGCCCCTGTGGTGGCGTTACATTAAGTCAAGTCTCTCACAGTGGCGACATCTAGTCGCGCCCGATCAAAGTTCCAACTGGAATACATCACCCGGTTCACCACCAACGAGCTCTCTGACCGTATCAAAGGAGCAGCTGTCTGGGCTGAAATCGACAGAGTTGAAGGATATTTTATCTTCCACCCAAAAAAGAAAGAATACCTCCAGATTCATTATCTTGAGGACAAACGTCTCTGGGCCTTCATTGATTACTCAGCCAGAGAAGGAAGCTGGTATACTATCGGACCAGTATCCCTTGATCTACACGTTGGGCCAATACAAACCAACAACCCAAAAGGAATCGATATTGATTCAGACCCCAACTCACCTAGTGTCTCTGTACCAACAACAACACTACCCCCTCTCCCTCTTCCTGACCTCATACCCCAGTCCATGTCCCAAACCTATGCCTCAGCAAGCACAACCCTTACCACCGGAGGACCAGCTCCTTCTGGTAGTGGAGGCGCTCCTAGCAGCGGCCCGTCAAGTGGAGCAGCAGCTCCTAGTGGCAGAGGTGCAGCTTCTGGAGGAAGTATCCCGAGTGGTGGTGCTAGTGGAGGAGGTGCGCCAGGCAGTGGAGCAGGCGGTGCAGGTGGCGGAGGAGGCAGGGGCGGTGGAGCAGGTGGCGCTCCTATTCCCCCCGTCGGAGCCGCACCAGCCGCGATCCCGCCCGCACCCAGAGGACACGGACGTTTAGGAGGGAACCCACCTCCCGAATTCAACGGAGACAGGGAAAAGAGCAAGCAGTTTATGCTTGCGTTCAACCTCTATCGAGAGATGAACCCCACCGTCGATCAACTCGCTATCCCCTACCCCCGCACAATGACCTTTCTCTCTTACATCTGCGGACCCCTCGTCGATGACTGGGTCATAGAACAGTTCACTTGGCTTGAGGGCCAGTGAAACACAGGAGTTCTAATGACAGAAATGAACCTGTGGAACACCGTCCGTGATTGGTTTATGCAATCATACACTGATACAGCAGAACAAACAAAAGCCCGGAAGAGTTTACAAACTCTGACTATGAAGGGTGAAGATATTGACACCTATGTGGCTACATTTTCCAACCTAGTCCACAAAGCCGGGTACAATCCCGATGAAGCTACGACCCTGGAAATGTTCCAGGATGGACTTCCAAACCAGTTAGTAATCAATGCCACACGCTTCCAACACCCGATCACATGGGATGATTGGAAAGCGGCTGCCTGCTTACAGCAGGCTGAATACTTGGTTCTAAAGGACCGTTTGGGAAAGAATAAACCTCAACGTGGAAAGAAGAGTGGACACAGCCGAGAGCAGTGGGTCCAGGCTCTCCACCAAAACAGAAGCCCAAACGCCATGGATGTTGGATGCGCCAGAGCCTCCGTGGCACTTACCGACAGAGATAAAGCCCAGCTTCAGATGGAGGGACGATGTTTTAGATGTCATGCTCAAGGGCACTTGTCACGTAACTGCCCACAAAAGGGAGCGCGTGCGGCTGTTGCCCCCACCACCAGACCCTCCTCCCTTACCACGACTCCAAACGTACCAACTCCTGCCGTCCATTCTGTCACCATATCTTCTAATCGCGTACTTTCGAATGAAGAGCAGGCGGATGCGCAGATCGCAGCGATGAAGGCACAAACGCAGGAGGTCAGGGACCTCATGGTGGACAAACTCTTTGGATGAGAGGATTTTCTCGACGCTTGAACCCAGCGGCCTGGGCTAGAGCTTTAAACCTGAACGTGTACACTAGCAGATACCGATCCATGCGAATCCCAGTTTTGTTTAAATCTGCACACACAACAGCCGAATGACAAGTCCTAGTGGACTCAGGAGCAACCGACAATTTTATTTGTTTGACGCTGCTCAAACGACTACAGATATCCACCCGAAACATCTCACACCCCATCCGCATTTGGAACGTGGATGGGACGAACAATCGAGATGGAGAGATCACGCAATACACCAATCTCACCGTAAGAACGGGGAAAGAGACCAAGACGCTTTGTTTCCTGATCACGAATCTAGGAAAAGACGAAGTGATCCTCGGATACCCCTGGTTTACGGCTTTTGAGCCGAAGATACAATGGGGAGAGGCGACGTTGAACGAGGAATTCCAACCGGTCATCATTTCCAGCCTTCATCTGTCAGACGAAGCCACACCTATGGAAGCATCCATATGGGCGTTGGAGACGTATGAACTTGACGAGGAGGCATGGGAACAGCTTATGGACGATGAGCAGGACCCCTGCATCGCATTCTTACGAAAAACAACGACGGCCTCCGAGTTAGCGCAACGAGAGGCCGCAAAGAAACCAGAGCGCACGTTCGAAGAGCTAGTACCTGTGGAGTACCGGTGCCATCACAAAGTCTTCAGCGAGGAAGCGTCCCACCGATTCCCCCCCTCACGAGTATGGGACCACGCCATTGATCTACTCCCGAACGCCACCCCGCCAGCGTTGGATTGTAAAGTATATCCACTGGCACAGAACAAAGAAGAGGCGCTCACTACGTTCCTCACCGAACAGCTGGATAAAGGGTACATCAGACCCTCCAAGTCTGCCTACGCGTCACCATTCTTCTTCATCAAAAAAAAGGACGGAAAGTTAAGACCCATCCAAGACTACCAGCGGTTGAATGAGATCACCATCCGAAACCATTACCCCCTCCCCCTCATCCCTGAGCTCATCGACCGCATACGAGGAGCCCGATTGTTTTCCAAGCTCGACGTTAGGTGGGGCTATAACAACGTACGGGTCAAACCAGGGGACGAGCATAAGGCAGCGTTCAAAACGAACCGGGGGCTGTTTGAACCCCTGGTTATGTACTTTGGCCTTACCAACTCCCCATTGACGTTCCAGGCGATGATGGACTACATCTTCCGAGACCTTATCTTACTCGGATTAGTGATCATCTACATGGATGACATCCTAATCGCCACGGCTCTCGACTACGCCCAGCACCAAAATGTGTTACACGAGGTACTGCGCCTCTGTGAAGAGCACAACCTGTACATCAAACCAGAAAAGTGTGAGTTCAAGGTACTAGAAATCGAATACCTCAGACTCATCATCGGGCATGGGAACGTCTGGATGGACCCCATTAAAGTATGGGGGATCCTGGAATGGCCAGCTCTGAGGAGCCTCAGGGAAGTGCGCGCCTTCCTTGGCTTCTGCAACTTCTATAGGCGATTTATCAGAGGATTCTCCACCCTCGCACGCCCGTTACACGACCTCACAAAAAAGGACACCCCCTGGCATTGGGACCAGGACCAGCAGGATGCGTTCGACAATATCAGACGAAGCATCAGCCAGGAACCCACACTCCTCTTCCCCGACCTCACGAAACCATTTGAGCTCGAAGTAGACGTGTCCAACGTAGCCCTTGGGGCCGTACTTAATCAAGTAGGGCCTGATCAACACATGCACCCGGTTGCGTTTCACTCAGAATCGCTAACTGAAGCGGAGCGCAACTACGACATCTACGACCGAGAACTACTGGCAGTAGTTAAGGTGCTAAGAGCTTGGCGCACCTACCTCGTTGGCTCCCCCCACAAAATCATTATCCATACCGACCATGCCAATCTACAGTATTGGAAAGATCCACGAAAAATCAGCTGGAGAGTGGCGCGCAAGTTCTTGGAGTTATCGGAGTACAATTTCGCATTGAAACATGTACCTGGAATAAAGAACAGACGCGCGGACGCCCTCTCGCGACGAGCTGACTACGAACCTAATGAGGAGGACAACAACGATGTTATTGTCCTCCCAGCTGATCGATTCATACGCGCAACCCAGATGTCAATGCACGACATGGACATCTGGACACAAATCGCACAAAATATGGACGAGAAAGATGTCCTTTGTTGGGTAGACCCCCACAACCTGAAAAAGCACCAAGGTCTCTGGTGGAAAGGAGACACTCTCGTTGTCGTGGGCGACAACGATCTTAAATGGGGGGTAATTACCTTTTTCCACGACACGCCTAGCATGGGCCACCCTGGAATCGCAAACATGCTAGAATTGGTGCAACGCGACTACTGGTGGCCAAACATACGGAAGGACGTGGAAGAATACGTCAAAGGCTGTGCAACGTGCCAAGCCAACAAAATTAACCCCCATTGACAAAAACCACACCTCTTCCCCATCACCACAGACCCCAACGCAGAACCATTCGAAGTCATAATGATGGACTTTATCACAAAACTGCCCCCATCCAACGGATATGACTCTATCCTCACCATCACAGACCATGATTGTTCAAAAGCGGCCATCTTCATCCCGTGTAATGAGACGATCACGGTGGAAGGAGTGGCGCGACTTTATCTTCACCACATTTATCTGCACTACGGCATTCCCTGAAAGATGATCATGGATCGAGACCCGCACTTCATGTCTGCCTTTATGAAAGACCTGTGTAAAATGTTGGGGATCCATCAGAACATCTCGTCCGCATACCATCCACAGACTGATGGACAATCGGAACGCACTAATCAATGGCTAGAACAGTACCTTCGGCACTGGAGCAATGTGCAGCAGGACAACTGGGTGGAAGCACTTCCAGTAGCACAATTCGCACACAACTCGTGGCCAAACACCACAACCAAACACTTCCCATTCTCGTTGATCATGGGATGGGAACCATGTACCATGTGGACATCAAAACCCACATCGACTCCATCTGTTGATCAACGACTGGAAGAGATGGGTGATAGATGCCAGCACACGCAAGACTGCATCAAGCACGCACAAGAGCTTATGGCGAAGAGGGGGAAGACGCGCTTCATACCTTACCTGGAAGGTGCTCAAGTATGGTTGGAGGGGACGAACCTCCGGACCTTCTACCCCACCGCAAAGCTCGCCCCAAAACGCCATGGACCGTTCCAAATCAAGAAGGTCTTATCGGTGGTCTCGTACGAACTAGATCTTCCGAAGACGTGGAGGATACACCCCGTGTTCCATGCGAACCTCCTTACACCATATAAGGAGATGGAACTCCATGGAGCTAACTTCACGCGACCTCCACCTGACCTGATCAAAGGAGAAGAAGAATTTGAGGTGGAGCACGTGTTGCAATCTCGCCTTCATGGCCAAGGGCGCAAACTACAATTCCTAATCCAGTGGAAGGGATTTCCCATGAGTGACAGCTCGTGGGAACCCCTCGATAATGTTCGACATGCACCTGACCTTATCGCCGACTTCTATTGGCAGAATCCTACTGCCAAAGGGGCTGGACGAAAGATATAAAAGAACAGCCTCCACCTCCCCTACTCATCGTCCATGATCATCCCAGGAAACCTCATGTCTGAAACACCCATCGTCACCACTGTGCCCGCTCGCCCCCCGTCTCAGATTATTCTCGAAAACTTGACGGTGCCATCCCAAGAAACTGGTATCCCAGTCATGGGATACGACGCCTACACCCCCTACTCATGTATTGTGACTCCGGAACCTCTGCCAGAATTTATACTCGACCCTGACACCTCCCTGACCACCATTGCTGAACCGGCTGAGTTGCCGGCATCCCCTAAGCCAACGACACCACCCCCACTCATTTCACCGCCCCCGTTAAGCACACTCCACCAACCCGACCTCCTGCTACCTCCATTCCCACCTGGTATAGACCACGTGTTCACCCCTCGTCCTACTGTTGAGCTCGCAGTCCCTGACCGTCGCTACGCCCTCCTCGACGACGAGGATGAGGACAAGTCAGGAGAACCGGGCATCCCATACTTCTTTAACGACCCCACCTCCCCACGTTTCCACCTGCTCATGATTGGTGAGCCGGGAAGGAAGGAAGTGGCTCGGTACATCTACTACCGAAAGGATTACCAAGAAGTCATAGGAACCATGGGCAAGGGGGAACCCTGCTACGTCACGTCTGTCTACTTGCGTACCGTCCAAGCTAACCAACTCCCGCAACACGTCACGGACCAGCAAGTGGACTTGCTCCATCCTCATGACCCTCATCACATTGTGATCGATGAGGTGATCTCTTCCCTCCACTACCCCACTCTGCACGCAGACATCACCCGCCTACGCACCTGTCTCGAAGCGCGAGACGCGCTCAAGGTGCACTGGGACGACCTTCACAGGTTAGAGGCAGAGGCGACGAAGGACCAATTCCACCTCGACATGAACATGTCGAGCATATGGAAGAGGTTGCAGTACGCCCAAATCATCCCCCTCATCAGCGACTGATACGTGGAGCTGATGACCAAACCCACATGTCCTCGACACTCGTCTGAACTCCGCGCCGATAGTGCGGACAAGATGCCGCTGCCACCACGCGCTGGAGGACCTAGCGAGATGCCACACCTCCAAAGAGAAGGCAGCACGCGTCGTCATAGGTGTTATGAGTGTTGGTCGAAGGACCATCTCATACGAGATTGCCCAGAGTGAGGGCGGCGAGATGCGTGCCAGTGGTGCGGCAGCCTTGCCCATCGTGTGGATGTCTGCCTCATAAGGCGACTATCCCCAATGTCCGCCCGATACGAGAATCCCACACCCCGTACACGCTGGTGTGGGAAGTGTCTCGATTGGAGGGCGACTCACGACGAGATTGACTGCCCCCAGTATGAGGGGTGCTGGAAGTGTGGCCGCAGGGGGCGCCACATGTTTTTACGTTCTCATACCTGCCCCCGTTCTCCCTCTCCTGACCCAGCCACCATAATCCCCGAAGAGGACTGCTACTATACCAGTGACTAGTCAAAGTCGTGGCGACTTCGAGTCTGACGGGGGGGTAATGTTAGGATTCTCCCGTTATCTCTCTTTCTCTCGTTCCGTGACTCGTGACTCGCGTTTGATGTCTGACTCCCACTGTACTTTTATGATACGATTTGCTTCGATCCGTGCCTTGACCCTTATCTCGCACCTAGCGCATGACTGTTACGATGCCTCATGACGCGACTTCCAGAACCCGCTGATGGCTTCTGATACACGCGTCGTCCCACGGAATTCCCTTGTTCTCTTTTAATACTTTCCCCTTGTTAGCTCTCTAGGACCTGGATCCTAGGATCGTGCCATATGTTTGTCTCTGACAAACATCGTGTACTAGTATATAAGTCTCACGCTACCTAGCTTGTACGGTAGACTTGACTTCTTGTGTAATACCACACTGCTGTCTTCTCTCACGACTCGAACCCTTAAAGTCGCCTTTGCGCTTGACTTCCACTTTCCGCTCACCTTCGTGTCTGAGCCTATGTCCACTATTACCCTTGTGTTCACAGAGACCAAGTGGTACTTGTACACCCCCGAACTGGGTCTTGACTGACTCTCTCACATCCCGTTACCGCCTGTGACTTAGAACGAAGTACACATCGTACTTAACGCCCCTGTGGTGGCATTACATATAATGTACAAAAGTGGATATATCTTAACTCTTGCACTTCTAAATTAGGTTTTAGAGAACTAGCTGAGTTTTTGGAACACTGTGCTTCTTGCCGTGCTTCATCATTCATCATCACAAGTGGACCAAAGTAGTGTAGCTCAGAGAAATCTGAGCGCTGTAAGTTACTCTAGATTTTGGCACTGTCAAACCTAATTTCGACTCACTGTGCTTTGCTAGTCCATGCCAATTGGTCTTCAATCCAGTTACTGTACAGGTTCCCAAAAATCGGTTCACAGTTTCACAATTTCAAACATGGCATCAAACAGATTTGAAATGGAAACAAGATGTGTGCACTCTTGGATGCACTCACAAAAATCGACTTGGTAACTGTATTGCCCATTGATGAGTCCATATTGTAAGTCCCCGTTGAAAGATTGTAATTTGACTATATGATCGACCGACAAATTCTGAGTCATACCATAAGTAACCTAACACTGAGTCCCTACCGTAGTGATACTACTATCACCAACAACAAGACCAGCAATGTGATGCACCCTCTCTCCCATCTTTGCTTGTTCATGAATCATGAGCATAAAAAGCTATGTTGTACTCCATAGAAACGCATTGTTTGAATAGTCCTGCAGCCTCCTCTGTTATCCCGACCTTCTTTGATGCATAAAAATGAGTCTCAAGCATGCTGGCAGCTTCAAGGTAATCAATTCTGAGTCCTTGAAGATTCCCCTCATACTGGAGGAAGCCCTGTTCCGGGTACTTGGCATTAAGTGTGATGAGGATCCCTTTAACATCAAACTCAGCCTTGACACCAGCACATTGGGGACTCGGGTCAAAATAAATCGTGTGCTGCCGAGTGAGGGGGCAATAAGCCTTGTGCACCAAGGGATCAACTTGATATTGAGTGGTAGAATTAACGGACTGTGCAGCATGTGGGTGATCAAGGGTTGGAAGAGCTGTCTCCACTGCTGATGGTAATGGAGTCAAATGGGGATGGGACGACACAAGTACACAAGTACATACCATCCTCAGACAGACATTGCGTGGGGGTTTGAACATGCAATGGGAAAGCATGTAACATATCACTGTCAGGACTGTGAAAAGAGGGAGAAGGCAGAGAAGGCATGGATTATTGTAAGGATTGGTTGTATCAAGAGCCTAGAAGCGAGAATACAAGATACGGAAGTTAAGTACTGAGTGATGACGGTCAGTCAGGTGCTCCTGAAGGACAAATACAAAGGCAAACATACTAAAAGTTGAAACCCAGCAGTCATTTGCTACCGTTCCTGCCTACCCCATGAATTTTCTTCTTTCTATTCATCATCCACCCACACGCTCTTTAATACTTTCTTTACTAGATGTCAGCACTGTGCCAATCTGCACACAACAAGGCTAGACAAGGAAGAGTTGAGTCAGAGACCTCATCTGTACCCAGACTCTCACAAGACAGCTGGCGCTGAGAGGCATCAGTCACCAAAAGGAAAGCCAAAAGGCAAAACCCAATGGGCAGCACCAAAGGTGAAATCAGTAGCCAAGTCAACTAATCTTACTGCAGGAAGCAACGTAGGAACGGAATCTGAGTCAGACAATCCTGTCCAGAGTGTACCACACAAACAAGGTCTCCCAAAAGGCAAAGACACTGGCAAGGATCCAGCTACTCAAATTGTCGAGCCAGTTGGGAAGAAACCGAAAGTTGGGGTACACACAGCACCGGAGAGTCCCCACGTCAAGATGAAGAAACCTATCCCTCCATGGTCTCCACTGCCCAAGTGTATCAATCATGTAGTACAGCCAGGCAAGCCAGTCATGCCACGGCTGAAGCGCACATCAGCGGAGGTTGCTGCTGCTCAGGCTGAGAAGGTTAAGTTGTTGCAGGAGGCGGAGGAACTGGACAAACAGAACAAGCTCACATTAGCCAAAATGGAGCTTGATTGTAATGCCACCACGAGTGTTAGTCCGACTTGGACAGTGAAAGGGCGTTCACGACTTAGCGAATATCTTTAGTTGTAGTCACGTGACTATTCCACGGGTACACGGCGCTTATCGAGGCACGTGACGCATATCGGCACTAGGACGTAGATGAGTCACTAGGTGATGATTGATAAAGACGACTTGCTCGGAACGAGACAAGCAAACTAGACGACGAGGAGAGGGGAAAGTGGTGATTCAAAGAAGACCAAGATGGCATATCTTGGTCTTCGACAGCCACTATTTATACACATACGAGGATGCTTTAAAGCTCCTCCCGAATCCGTACTACGACTAGCGATAATAGCTCGAACCCTACTATCACTATCCTAGGAATGAGTCATGCCACATTGGCATGTGATACTGGTACTACTTCCGGTTACTACTAAGTCCGAGACTGATTACGTCTTACAGATGGGGTCACAGCCAGTAAGTAAGAGTCCACTTCGCGTACCGTGACATCACCCCCTTTTCAGCTGCGATGCCCCTGGTGCCTTGTAGGCCCAACGCCTCCCGACCATCCCTCCTGAACCGACTCGATACGGTTATATATGTCCGCCATCTCCAGCCTGAACTTGCTGCGGGCGAGTTCGCCCTGTGCCATACCGAGGGCTTCCGCGAGGGCATGAAGCCGCTGTTCGATGCGCTCAGCCTCGTGTCGGTATGCGCGATAGCGGTGCAACTCAGCTTTAAGGGAGACGTCCTTCAAGGCATTGATGGCCTTGTCGGTTCGGATTTGATTGCTGTGCCTGCCACTTAAGGCGTGCATCTCAGCTTGCGAATACTGAGGTTTGCCGCGCTCTCGAACGTGCGGCTCGGCATAGAGGGGCTTGGAGTAGGTCTTATCGCTGTCAACCGTGAGGGCCAACACAAGGGGGTCGGCGTTGAGGATGACTTGAACGTAGGGGGCCTGGTGGGTGGCCCCCTGGGCGTCCGTGATGGGGAAGTGGACGAAGTGATCCCCCCGGTTGTGAACATAACCTGGGGGCGCGATGTGGGAGCTGCCGAGTCGGCGCGTCAGCACGGTGGTGGAGTGAGGTGGCAGGTTCTCGACGACGACGTCGCCGCGATACAGGGGACGTCCCAGCGTGTCGCACGCGTATGGGGTCTCGCGGGGGTGGTCAGAGTCAGTGGTGCTGATAATGAATGGGTGCTCAGCTGGGTACCACTCCTCGAGCTGCTCGGGCTGGTCGTACACCGCATGCGCATCATCGCGGTGAACCGGGCCCACTTCTCGAGGATCGACGTTCTCCTTGTCGCTGCCTGCTCCAACTGCTCCAACCTCCATGCTTCGGCTTCGAGCCTCCATCCGGTCAGCGTCCTGGCCTTCCTCAACAGGTCCTCTTTCTCCGTCCCCCAGCTCTTCTTCGGCTTTGACGCGGTATTCGATACGCACGGGGAGAGGTCGAGGTGAGGCATCTTGACTACCTCTGAGAGCTGCACGAAGCCTATCAACTTCGGTTTGCGTGTAGGGGGCGGTGTTGAGCTTTTGCCCGTCTTGACTGAGGAGCCAGTAAGTGGTGGGGGCTCCTGGATTGTCGATGTCGGTGACGGGGGTGATGCGGGCCATGGCCTCGCAGAACTCTTCGTAGGAGAGGTTGTCGACGAGGTGGGGAGCGAGTGGTGCACAGGAAGAAGCAGGGGAAGCAGTGGGGGACAACATGTGGAAGTGTGAGGAGATTCCAGGTTGGAAAGATGGGGTCGACTTAGCGTGAATGGGCTGGTTTATAACTGTCCTTCGAGCCTTTGATGTCCACTCAAACTCCGCCAGAGCCTTGTCAGCTGACAAGTCATCTTTGTTGACCCACTGATTGTCCGAGTCCAGGTAGCCCTTCCATTTCACAAGGTATTGCCGTTTCTTGCTTCTGCCGAAAAGCCGTGTGTCCAGGATACTTTCAATTTCGTATTCCTCTTCGCCTTCCACTAGATCCGGAGGTGGACATGTGAAGTTTTCTCCATGCATGGGCGTTTCGCGATAAGGTGTGAGTAAGTCGGTATGAAACACCGGATGGATACTCCACTGTGTGGGAAGTTCTAGTTGATAAGTGACGGGTGATAGTACCTTGCTGATTCTGAAGGGTCCATGCCATCGGGCCGCGAGTTTTGCGGTTGGCTGGTTGGTGCGCAAGTGGCGCCCTTCTAGCCATACTTGGTCGCCTTTCTGATACTGAGGCGTATTTTGGTGTTTGACCCACAGAGATTGTGCCTTCTTGATCAGGTGTTGGGCCTCGCTCCGTGCTTTGTGGAATTGCTGCAGTCTTGTGTTCACCTGTGGAATGGGGGATTGCTTATCCATCCAATCAGCACGTGGGTCATATCCCATCATGAGCGCAAACGGGGACTTCCTTGTTGCCTCGTGTGGCCAGCTATTGTGTGTGAATTCTGCCATGGGTAGGAAGTGCGCCCAGTTATCTTGACGCTCGTTGGTCCAGAACCTAAGATACTGTTCTAACCATTGATTGGTCCGTTCCGATTGCCCATCAGTTCTGGGGTGATACGCCGTGGGTATGTTCTGGTAGATCCCCAGTATGCGGCACAGTTCACGGGTAAACTTTGATGCGAACCGGGGGTCTCGGTCACTGATGATCTTCGCCGGTAATCCGAATCTTCTGAAGACGTGAGTTACGTACAAGGCTGCCATTTCTTCCGTGGTGATCTCTTTGACACATGGTATAAAGATGGACACTTTGGTGCAGTCGTGGTCCGTGACTGTAAGTATCGAGTCATGCCCTTGGGACACTGGAAGTTTAGTAATGAAATCCAGTGTGATTACTTCGAATGGCTTAGCGTCTGGGATCGGCGTGATGGGTACCAATGGCGCGCACGTGGGTCGGTTGTTGACCTTGTGTCGCTGGCATTCCGCGCATCCTTTCATGTATTCAGTGATGTGTTCTAGCATGTGCGGCCACCAGTAGTGTCGTTCGATGATTCGGAACGTTCTTTTGATTCCCAGGTGTCCATACACCGGGGGGTCATGGTGGTTGTGGATGATCGCGCGCCATAACGGGGCTTCACCTGTCACTACCCATGCTCCTTGCTTGTACCACGTTCCATCGACTTTCTTGAGGTGATGCGCGTCGACCCATGGGAGTATCTGTTGTTCGTCTTGGGCATGGTTTTCGGGTTGTTGAGTAAATGTGGTTCTTGCGAAGACCTTGTCCAGGAGTACTACCACTCCGTTGTTGTCTTGATCTCCTCGGTCATAGTCCGGTCGCCGGGATAGGGCGTCGGCTCGTCCGTTGTTGGTCCCTTTGATGTGATAGATCTCGAAATTGTATTCCATTAGCTCTAATACTTCTCTGGCCACTCTTCGACTTATCTTCTGTGCGGACCTCCAGTGTGTAAGGTTAAGGTGATCCGAGAAGATTTTGACTTTGTGTGGTGAGCCCGCAAGTAGGGGTCTCCAGTGTCTGAGAGCTTTAACGATCGCCAAGAGTTCCAAGTCGTATATGTCGTAGTTACACTCAGCCTCGTTGAGGGTGGCCGAGTAGTATCCGACTGGGTGTCGTTTTCCATCCGTCTTCTTCTGTAGTAGCACTGCTCCTACCGCAAAGCCTGATGCGTCTACTTCGAGTTCGAATTGATCAGTAAGGCTGGGGTGTGCGAGTACTGGCTCTTGGGTAACCAGCATCTTGAGCTTTTGAAATGCCCGTTCTTCTTTGGTACCCCACTGCCATTCTGCATCTTTCCTTGTGAGCTTGTTGAGGGCTCGTGCGTGGGTTGTGAATCCGCGAATGAAGAGGTGGTAAAAATTACAGAAGCCGAGGAAGGAACGAACGTCCCTGACCTTTGTTGGACGCGGCCAGTCTTTGATGCCTGAAATTTTTACTGGGTCCATACGAGTTACCCCCTTTTCAAGGATTACCCCCAGGTAATCCATTCGCGGTGAGTGAAAGAGGCATTTCTCCGGTTTGAAGTAGAGATCGTGGTCCAATGCCACTTGGAGCACGTCGCAGACGGCATCGATGTGTGCTTGAAGGCCCGCGTTCTCATGAGTGGCTATTCCTATGTCGTCCATGTATACGCATATGATAGTGCCCAGAAGTTCGTGTTTAGCGATGGTGGGTCCCAATATCTCGTTCATCATGGTTTGGAACGTTGCCGGTGAATTCGTGAGTCCGAAGTACATTACGAGAGGTTCGAAGAGCCTGTACCATGTTTTAAAGGCTGCTTTTGGTTCGTCTCCCGGTTTGATGCGTATATTGTTGTACCCCCAGCGGACGTCCAGTTTGGTGTAAATGTGACCGTTTCCCAGATCGTTGATGAGTTCTGACATAAGTGGGAGTGGGTACTGGTTACAAATCGTGCATGCGTTGATTTTTCGATAGTCTTGTACCGGTCGCAGTTTTCCGTCTTTCTTCTTGATGAAGAAGAATGATGATGCGTAGGGCGATTTGGAGGGTCGGATATACCCCATTTTGAGTTGTTCGTCAAGCCACTTCTTAAGCTGGGCGTCTTCGTCTTGTGTCATTGGATAGACTTTGCAGTCGATTGTGGCCGGAGTGCCTGGTTTGAACTCAATGGCATGATCCCATGGTCTTGATGGCGGGAATCGGTGGGACGCTTCTTTGCTAAATATTTTGGCGAAGCGTCGGTATGGTTCGGGAATTACCACTGCTACCGTGTTTTGTTTAGCCGCTATAGCGAGTTCAGTAGCTGTGGTACGTAGCTGGCATTCCTCTTCCAATTCTTGGACGATGCTCTCTTTGTCATCGTTGGTGAATGTTCGTGCGATGAGAGCATGGTTGCCGGTGGCTGCCCCCGCGATGACTGTGCGTGGTTCGGAGGGATTGATGGACCTAATGACTATGGGGAGCGCTTCTTCATGAATGGTAGCGTGGGTCCAACTGATAGTGGGCTCGTAAGTAGCGAGCCAAGGGTATCCTAGTACCAGATCTTCGTTCCCTATATCGGTGATGAGGAATTGAATGACTCTGTGGATTCCTTTTGTCTGTACGTCTAAGTCCACAAAGTGAGTGATGGACCCAGCTTTATTCTCCGTGTTATCTATATTCCATATTTTCTTTGGGCGTTCTAATGGTTGAAGCCCTAATCCCATTCGTTTGGTGAATGCGGGTCTTATGAAGTTGTCGGTGGGTCTGGAATCAACGAGTCCTTTTATGTTGGCCATTGAGTAACTGGTGCAAATCGAGACTGGAATTCTAAGAGACCGAAAGCGAGTCATGATTACAGAGTTACAATTTGTTGCCCTCACCCAGGCTGATGGGTTCAGGCGTCCCGAAAATCCCCCTTCTCCCACAAATCCTGGAGAATCAGGTCCTTGACCTCGTCGCTGGCTCCTCTAACTCCTTCCAGCCAGCTGGCTGCCGTTTGTTGTGGTTCTGCAGTGTGGGCGACTTGAGCACGTGTTTCTTGACTGTGGTAGTCTGTTTCCATACTGCGGCTGTTGCTTGCGGGGCGCCACTGCTGTTGCTGCCTTGGTTTCCTAGGGCAGGAGCAATTTCGTGAGAGGTGTCCGAGTCCGCTACAATTGTAGCAGACTACTTCCCTCATGTCTCTGCGAGGAGGGTTTCCCCCTTGTCCTGGCCCTGCGCGAGGTGGGAACAGTGGTCGCTGGTATGTGTTGCGATTGGGATCTCCTACTTCCGCGAGGCGTGTGCGAGATCAATCCGCGGAGGTATCCATAGCGTTTGGGTTGTACCTAGGGGGTTGGTTTCGTGGGGTGTTCCATGGTGATCCTCCGAAGCGCGGAGGTGGGTTGAAACGAGGTGGTGGTCCTCTTGGTGGGCCTCGTGTTGGTGTGGATATACCTAATCAAGCGCGCAGGTGGATATACTGTTTCTGGCGTCGAAGCGCCGCATCTTTCCACTCTGTGAACGTGGTCGGTCCGTCGAGCTCGTAGACCTTAGTGAACAGTTTGCTTGGTAGCCCCGCCATGAACTGGTCGATGGTTTGTTGGTCATCCAGACGGTAGTCAGCCTTTCGGCATAGCTGTTCGAAGTTGGTGACGTACGAGTCAATATCATCCCCGCTCATTCTGAATCCCTTGGCTAGTTCGGCCTGAGCTTGCTCCTGCTCCAGCATGTTGGAGAATCAGTCCGCAAATCCCACGGACAATGTTTCCCAGAGGTACTCGTCATACCTATCTCTTCCTCGTCGTACCTCCGTGTTGAGCCATTGGAGAAAACCCAACGTCCAGTTTGCAACAGACGGACCCTTGATGTATCCCAGGAATATGAGGCATCTCTTGTATACGTTAACCATACTTGGGTTGTTGAAGTTGAGTCCCCAGTAGGCGTGCCATTGCGTGAGGAACAACTCATAGTCAGTTCTGTCCCCTTTGAAGATGGTAGGCGTCTCGCCTTCAAGTCTGGAAGTGGGAACACCCGGTGCTACCGCTCCTCCTGGTATTCCTCCTCCGGGTGGTCCTCCTCCGCCCTCCGGTGGTCCTCCAGGGGGTCCTCTTCTGAATCCTCCTGGGAATCCTCCCGCTGGTCGTCTGGGTGGTCTTCCTCCTCCACCTGGTGGTGGATTGTTGTCAGGTGGGTCGGGTTGGTCTGGTCCTATGGCGCGAAATATGGCCGCATCATCTGCGGTCATGCGATGTCCTGTGGCAGGGTGTATAGGCATGAGGAGTTCTTCGGCTTCTTCTCGTGTTCTTCGAACTTCTTCTTCTACCATCATTCGAGTGGCTTCTTCTGTCATAGTGGCCATAGCAGGTGGTTGTACGTGAATGATTTCGGGTTGTGGTGCGGGAATGGACTCAGCTAATCTTGTTACTTCTTCTACTTCCAAGTCTTCCTCTTCGGATTGTTCACCTTCTTCGCTAGTTTCTGATGGTGCCAGGGTTCTGGGCTCCGACGTGCTTGGCTCTTCTTCTGGTTGTCCGTCGATGCGTCCCCACTGTTCTCAGGTTGGTACGCCGTGTGCGTCGATGTCGCAGTTGTATAGTCTTCCTGCTGGGCATACTATATCCCACCTATTGTTGATTGGATTCCACGTAACTTCTGTCCAACAAACGTGATCGAAGTTAAACTCAACTGGTCTGAACCGGGTTGGTCCCGAAGCGAAGTCCACAAAATATCCGGTGTCTCCCTGGTATTCTCTCCACCTTGTGGCTTGTAGGAATTGTACTGGTACATTGCGGTCTCCCCTATGTTCAAGGGAATAAGTCTGGAAGTTGGTCCACTGGTCTCGAGTAGTGAATGCCATGGTGAGGGATCTTGGTCTTAATGTAATGCCACCACGAGCGTTAGTCCGACTTGGACAGCAAAAGGGCGTTCACGACTTAGCGAATATCTTTAGTTGTAGTCACGTGACTATTCCACGGGTACACGGCGCTTATCGAGGCACGTGACGCGTATCGGCACTAGGATGTAGATGAGTCACTAGGCGATGATTGATAAAGATGACTTGCTCGGAACGAGACAAGCGAACTAGACGACAAGGAGAGGGGAAAGTGGTGATTCAAAGAAGACCAAGATGGCATATCTTGGTCTTCGACGGCCACTATTTATACACATACGAGGATGCTTTAAAGCTCCTCCCGAATCTGTACTACGACTAGCGATAATAGCTCGAACCCTACTATCACTATCCTAGGAATGAGTCATGCCACATTGGCATGTGATACTGGTACTACTTCCGGTTACTACTAAGTCCGAGACCGATTACATCTTACAGATGGGGTCACAGCCAGTAAGTAAGAGTCCACTTCGCGTACCATGACATTGATGAAGATGCGCAGGATGCAGCCGAAGAATGTATGGCTGTCCGACACCTTGCAGACTTACGATATTCTGAGAGAGAACCCCAAGCCAAACCTAGGGATGATGCACTCGAGGAGTGCCCAGTGGATGAGGATGGACCACAGGATGAGAATGATGAGCCCCCCTGCTCGGAAGACGAGTGCTTGGAACCCAAAACAATGCCGGTGAGTTCAAGTTGGATGTTGCCTCACAATGTTGGTTCATGGCTCAATGCATCTTGCGATGCACAACAGAAGACCCAGGTGAAAAAGAAAAAGCCGGCCAAAGGAGAGATGAGGAAAGCCGTTGAAGCCATGACAATAGAGCTGAGACAAGCACAGGAAGAAACTCTTGTTAGCAAGAGACCAGGGCTGAATAATGAGACGTGAGTTATGATTGATGATTGTTGATTCGAAGGCAACAAATCACGTGAATGTCAGTGAACTGCCACGCAAACGCCTCAGGGAAACCGTCCAAGCAAGTGTCCAAGTCACAAAACCATCTGGCTTCTTGAATAATTGGCAGTCAAGAGCTGTCTCTAGAGGTGGTCAGACTAGAGAAACCCCTAACACTCAAGATGATGCTGTCCTTCCTGACAATGCTCTCGGTGGCCTCACCAACGAGGATGCAGATTCAAAGCAACCATCGCCAAAAATGCCAAAAGGTTGGGATGTGACACGAAAGAATGAGGTGAGTTCTTGAGTTTGTATTTATTGCGCTCTATGCCAATTGATTCAGATCATCCGTATCATGGGCAGCGACTCTGAGGTCGAAACATCCAACACCTCTAGAAAATCATTGCGTGCACCAACTTCCCATCACACAAAGCAAATGGTCAAGTCCGAACCATTGTTCAGCTTGAGCAATGGCACCTCTAGGGATGATGAACACAGGGTGCCCTCGTTTATCATGTCTGACTGGACTACGTGGTTCCTTCTGACATTGTATCACATTATGTTCTGTTCAGAGAGGCCATTCCATGATTTTGGCAAAGGCTCTGGTCTTGTGTGGACTGTTCAGCAGGTCATCAACCTCATTTTCCCTGACCATAGCTATGTTGTGACAGTCAAGAGTAAGATTACATAAATGTAGCAATATTTTGCCCTCTTCACTTTCACCATTCACTAATCTCATCTTTGTTGTAGGCATATGATCGGCTTGTCAAAAAGCGGTCCGAATTTGGTGCACGGGCTCTTCAAGTTGCCAATAAACTTTTCAAACAAGTTGAATACATGAACAATGTACACGCAGTCTCTGAGTATGCCATATGGGCCACAAAAAGAGATGGGCCCACACTATGGGGGGTTCCATCACCTCAGGGAGTATTGTCTCATGACAAAGACTATGTTGTAAGAAGTCCAGTATTTACCAAGGTTCAAGTGTAACGTTCCACCTGACGTTCTTCTTGTAATTGTAACGTCTACCACGGACGTTTGCCTGACTTAGGCTTCTCGAGGTGTGGCGAATCTAACGAAAGGGTAGAAGAGGCGATTGACTCTGCTCTGAGGGTAGAATGAGGGATGCGGGAATAACTCTCCTCCTAGTCCTCTATACCCGTGAATGTCCTCTCCTTGTTGAAGCCCGGCGGGTGGGGTGTTTGATAGTTCGAGTTCGTCCCACGAGGGGTGATCGATGGTGTATAAGACGCAGTAGGGAGACGCCACGCGCTCGTTGAGATATAAGAAGACTTTGTGGCAAGTAGCATCGAGGGGATAGTCCACTGTCCACGAAGGGAACGTCGGGATAAGTCACAGGGGATCCCTTGGTCTGAGGGATATGCTGGACGACTCACTTAAAGGGGGAGGTCCCTATAGAGCGAAGAACTGATAGTGGTATTGGAAGAAGACCAAGATGCCGTTCTTGGTCTTCGCAGCTCTCTACTTATACAGTTACGCGCGGGCTTTCAAGCGCCGCTCCAATCCGTACTAGCCAATAGCGTAAGTACCGTGAACCCTAGTACAACTATCCTAGTATGAGTCACTCTGAGTCATGATCCGATCCGTTATCGTACACAATCACATGCGCCGGAGCTTACCCGGCTGACTGATCTCACAAGTCCATGACGATATACTGCTGACGCGGTGTCATACCCTTGACGTCAGTGTCCACTTCCGGTCCGAACGTAACATCACCCCCTTTTCAGGATCGGGCCCCAGACCGACCACGCTCCAAGACTTCCCTTATGGTGGCGATGCGCTGCCCCTCCTCTGCTCCGGGGCGATAAGAATCCCTCTCGTCCTCGATGCGCTTGATGGCGTTCGCGCGCTCGAGGCGCAGTACGCACTGTCGTCGAGTGATGCTGATCTTCTCGAGTTCCTCCACCTTCTTGCGCAACTCCTCCTCCTTGGCCGCGTACCCCGCCTGAAGACATCGGTAGCGGTGTATCTCCGCTGTGACCGAGAGGTCCTTCATGCCCAGAAGGGTGGCGTCGACGGACTCGCGATAGCTGCTGTCTTGATCTAGGAAGATCAAGTCGTCGTCGGTGTAGGGTGCGGGGCTCGGATGGTCGTAGTTGGGTGTGGCATGTACGGACTTCCCGTACTGCTGGTCGCTGCCCTGTCGGTAGGCGAGGACAAAGGGGTCCGCCGTAAAGACGAGCTGCGTATACCGAGCTGGGTGCAGCCTCCCCTGAGCGTCGCGAATCTGGAAGGGGATGTAGTGTACTCCCCTGTTGTGTTGGTACCCGTGGGGTGGCGGAGTTTCCACCCGAGATCGGGAAACTGGACTGTGTTCCTCCGCCTGATATCGGTGGAGCGCGGGTCGAGCATTCTTCAGAGCACGCATTGGTTTCCCGTCGGTGGTGCATACCGGCGGGGTTTCGTCGTGAGTAACTGTGAGGTGAGTCCCATACGTGATATGGCGGTTGAGCGGGCAATGCTCCTCCGACAGGTACCAGTCGTACTCTCGATCCTCTTGTACCGTAGTTTGGTCTTGACGGGACGGAGGTTGCGTCGGGATGTAACCTTGCGCCGAAGGGGACCGTGAATGTACGGCTGTAGGGCTTGGCGAAGGAAGGAGGGATGGTACGGGGGAAGAGGGACGACTTCCTGTTGGTTGAAGGGGCTGGGGAATCTGCATGGGTGATAGTGCTGGGGCGTTCTGTACGATGAGGGTTGGCTGGACTGAGATAGGGAGTAGGTCGTCGAGGACATAGTGGACTTGGACTGGGGATTGGGACATGAGTGTGGGGAGTAGAGAGGGAAGGAGATGGGGACGTCTCTTGGGTTTTCCCTGTGCTTATATGCACTTCTCTGGCGGGGTTTGAATGTTTGAACTCCCTTATCGCTTCATCGGCAAAGACGTCATCCTTCGAGACCCATTGATTATCGGAGTCCAGGTATCCACGCCACTTTACCAAGTATTGTAGTTTCTTGGTTCTGCCGAATCGCCGAGAGTCTAGAATCTTCTCGACCTCGTATTCCTCTTCTCCTCCTACCAATTCCGGTGGTGGGCGCTGATAGTTGGGGCCGTGTGTGGGAGTTTCTTTGTACGGCGTCAGAAGGTCTGTATGGAACACAGGGTGGATGCTCCACTGCGTGGGAAGTTCTAGGCGGTAGTTGACTGCGGACATCACCTGAGTGACTTTAAACGGGCCATGTCTTCTGGGCGCAAGCTTGGTGGTTGGTTGGTTGGTACGTAGGTGGCGTCCTTCTAGCCATACTAAGTCCCCAATTTGGTACTTGGGCGTATCTTTGTGTTTGATCCACCCCTGCTGCGCTTTGATCATCAGTTCCTGGGCGCGCGTTCTAGCCTCTCGGAACTGTTTCAGGCGTAGTGCCACCTGCGGAATTGGTGAGGGGCGGTCCGTCCAATCGGCTCGCGGGTTGTATCCCATAAGGAGGTTGAAAGGGGATTCCTTTGTTGCTTCGTTGGGCCAGTTATTGTGCATGAATTTGGCCATTGGGAGGTATCTGGTCCAGTCGTCCTGTCGTTCGTTGACCCAGAACCGGAGGTACTGTTCCAGCCATTGGTTGGTGCGTTCTGACTGGCCATCCGTGCGAGGGTGATAGGCTGTGGAGATATTTTGTTCGATGCCCAGTATCTTGCATAGTTCTCTTACGAACTTGGAGGCGAATCGGGGGTCTCGGTCACTGATGATGCACGACGGTAGTCCGAATCTGGTGAATACGTGTTTTACGTACAGGGCTGCGGTTTCTTCTGCCGTGATTTCTTCCAGGCATGGGATGAATATAGCTGCTTTGGAGCAATCGTGGTCCGTGACCGTCAGTATTGAGTCGCATCCTTCTGATTGGGGTAATTTGGTGATGAAGTCGAGCGCTATGGTCTGGAATGGAGTTGCTTCCAGTTTCGGGAATATTGGTTGTAGAGGGGCTCGCGTGGGTCGGTTGTTGACCTTAATCCTCTGGCAGTCGGCGCATCCTTTGACGTAATCTTGGGTTTCTTGTCGTAGGCCCGGCCACCAGTAGTATCGTTCCACCATTTTGATTGTTCGATTTATCCCTGGGTGTCCGTGTACCGGTGGGTCATGGTGTACTTGAATAATACGTCGCCGTTCGTGCAGGTCTCCTGTTACTACGCGTCTTCCGTCTTTGTACCACGTCCCTTCGATCTTCTTGAGCTTGTGCGGGTCTACCCACTTCTTGATCGTTTGTTCCTCTTGGGTATACACTGGGTATGTTGTTCCCATTTCTAGGGTGTCGATCGTTGATCCTGTGCGAGTGGGGTTGTCCGTGGTGTCGATAGTGTTTGCTCGAACGAAGATGTGATCCGGTAGTACGGTGACACGTTCGTTGTTGTTTTCTCCTTGGTCATAGTCCGGTCGCCGTGATAGAGCGTCTGCTCGTCCATTTGCAGTGCCTTTGATGTGGTGAATCTCGATGTCGTATTCTGACAGTTCCAGTACTTCCCTTGCTACTCGTCTACTGATCTTTTGTGGTGATCTCCAGTATAATAGGTTCATATGATCGGAAAAGACTTTGATCTTGTGTGGTGATCCGGCAAGGTATTGTCGCCAGTTGCGCAGGGCTTTTACGATTGCAAGGAGTTCCAGGTCGTAGATGTCGTAGTTTCTTTCGGCTGCGTTTAGGGTGTTTGAGTAGAATGCGATGGGGTGTCGTTTGTTGTTCGTATCCCGTTGGAGAAGTACGGCTCCTACCGCGTAGCCCGAGGCGTCTACTTCCATTTCGAATTGTTTGTCCAGTTCGGGGTGTTTAAGTACTGGTTCGCTTGTTACCAGGCTTTTGAGTTTATCGAATGCCTGTTGTTGTTCCGTTCCCCATTGCCATTCCGTGTCTTTTCGGGTTAGTTTGTTGAGCGGTCGTGCGTGTGTGGTGAAATTTCTGATAAAGGCGCGGTAAAAGTTACAGAATCCGAGAAATGACCGTACTTGCTTGACGGTTTTTGGAATTGGCCATTCTTTGATGCCTGAAATTTTGACGGGGTCCATGCGGATCACCCCCTTTTCAATGATTACCCCCAGGTAATCGAGGGAAGAAGAGTGGAATGTGCATTTTTCCAGTTTCAGATATAAATCGTGTTGTTCCAGTAGGTCCAGTATGTCGTGTACCACTTCCGTGTGAGCCTGTTCTGTCGATGCGGTTGCGACTCCGATGTCGTCCATATATACCCTAATTATCGTTCCTTTGGTTTCGTGGTATTCGATAAGGGGTTTGAATATGTGGTTCATCATCGTTTGGAACGTGGATGGGGAGTTGGTCATTCCGAAGTACATTACCAGTGGTTCGAAGAATCCGTATTTGGTTTTGAATGCCACCTTTCCCTGGTCTCCGTCTTTGATCAGTATATTGTTATACCCCCATCGTACGTCGAATTTGGAGAATATCCATCCGCCACTCAGGTCTGCGATTAGTTCCGGAATTAACGGGAGTGGGTATTGGTTGCGTATGGTCCATTTGTTCAAGGTTCGATAGTCCTGTACCGGGCGTAGTTTTCCGTCCTTCTTTTTCACGAAAAAGAAGGGTGCTGCGTACGGGGATTTGGAGGGTCGTATATACCCTTTGGCCAGTTGTTCGTCCAGGAATTCTTTTAGTGCCTTGTCCTCCGCTTGGTTCACCGGGTATATCTTGCAATCGATAGTGTCCGGTGCGTCGGGTTTGAGCTCTATGGCGTGGTCCCATGGTCGGGAAGGGGGAAATCGGTGGGCTTCTTCTTCACTGAATACTTTTGCGTGTCTTTGGTATTCTGCTGGTATTTCCTTTTCCTCCGTGTATTGTTGTGCCGATATTGCCATTTCTGTTGCTGTAGTTCGAAGATGTATCGGGAGTGATTCTTCTTCTAATTCTTGGTATTTTTGGTTAGCGGCGTCGTCTGTGTACTGGGTGATGAGTCGTCGTATTTCCGTGAGGTTTAGGCGTCGGGGGTTTGTTGTCCGTAGTATGATGGGGTATTGTTTGGTGTCTAAGGTGGCCGTTGCCCATTGAATCCTGGGTTGGAACATGGCTAGCCAGGGGTATCCTAGTATGAGGTCTTCTCCTCCTACGTTGGTTACTAGGAATCTGATGTCTTTTTGTTTCCCGTCAGTCTGGATATTTAGATCAATGTAGTGGGTGATTTTCCCTCCTTTGTTATGTGTCCCATCTATATTCCAGATGTTCTGGGGGCGCTCTAGTTCTTTGGTTCCTAGGTGCATTCGTTTGATAAAGTCGGGGTGTATGAAGTTGTCTGTTGCCCCGGAGTCGACTAGTGCTTTCTTTTTGGCCATAAAGTAACTCGTGCGGATCGAAACTGGAACATGCATAGATCGATAGCGCGTTATGAACGACGAGTTACAATTGACTGCCCTCACCCAGGCCGTTGGGTTCAGGCGTCCTGAAAATCCGGATTTCCTGCCATATTTCTGGCGAACATTTCTCTGCCCTCTTCCTCTAGGTTCGCAATCCTCCCCATTATGTCTTCTACCCGCTGCTGGGAGGTACTGCCGCTGTTTACTTGCACGGGCTCGTCGAGGTTGATAAGTGGTTCCCCTACGACGCTCTGTGGAGCGGAGGGTACTTCCTCGATGTAAGCGGTTCTCCCTTGGAGTGTTCCGCGGTTGCGCGGTTGGCGTGGCTGTGTGCATTCTCGTGAGAAGTGACCTTTCTGGTTGCAGTTGTAGCAGGTGACATCCCTGCTATTGAATATCCCTCGTCCTCCACGTCCTCTGCTTAGGAATCCTCTGCGAGGTGCGAATGGTGGTCGTCCCTGAGTGTAGTCTCGCCATTCTTGAGGGTTGTTAGGGTTCGCTTCTTCTGACCCGGCGACTCTGGCACGGATTCTTCCTGGGGTAGTGTCCATCACGTCTGGGTGGTTGCGGTATTGTTGCCACCCCTGTTGTCTGGTTGGGGGTTGGAAGCGTGCGGGTTGTACCTGTCTAGGCCACGCGTTGCTTTGTGGTTGTCTCCCAAAGCCATCTGTTCGAGCTTTCATGTGGATATAGCGCTTTTGTTGCTCGATGGCGGCGGTCTTCCACTGTTGGTAGGTGTGGGGGCTGTGGAACTGGTATGCATTTCGGTAGAGGTCCATCGGAAGTCCCCTGGTGAACTTGTCCAGAACCAGGGGTTCGTCTAGGCGGTAGTCAGCCTGTCGGACCAATTTTTCGAATTTAGTGACGTAGCCGTCTATATCGGTTCCTGTCATCCTGAACCCCTTGTCCAGCTCTAGTCGGGCTCGTTCTTGTTCCATGTTGTCGCGGAACTGTCGCTTGAAGGCGAGTTCTACTCCTGCCCATAGCCATGTGTCGTATCGGTCGATGTGACCGTCGAGCCATTTTTGAGTTTCCGTGGTCCATTCGTCGACTAGTGGTCCTTGGATGTACGTGAGGAACATCATTGCTTTGACGTAGGGAATTTGTAAGCTTCGGTTTGCAAAGTTGACTCCTACGTATCGTTTCCACTGTGTGAGGAACGCTTCAGCTTTGTCGTGGTCTCCGGTGAATACCATCGGTTCTTTTCCGATGAACTTGTTGGTGGTTGCATTGTTGGGTGCTTGGGCGACGTTGGTGGGTTGGTTTCCGTCGTCTCCTCCTCCTCCTCCTCCGTGGTTTTCGTCTCCCGGGTCTCCTCCCAGGGGTCCCTGGTGTTCTGGTTCTTTGAACAGTGCTGTCCTGGCGTGGGTCTCTTGGGTGATTGTTTGAGACATATTGGTGGGAATGGACTTAGCAATTTCCTCTAGGGTAGTCTCCTCTTTCTCGTCTTTGATGATCCGAATTTCTTCGGGGTTACTTGTGAGTGAGGGGGATGGTGCTGGGGTTTTAGGTGTGGGGGATCGGGCTGGTTCTTCCTCTTGTCCGTCGATGGTACCCCACTGGTCTCTGGTTACTACGTTGTCGACTGTGATGTCGAGGTTGAGGCTGGAGGTTGCAGGTTGTGTTATTTGGTATTTGTCGTGGAGGTCGTCCCACTTGATTTCGGTCCAGCAGGTGTTATCGAAGTTGAACTCTACTGGTATGATCTGCTGCTGGTTCTGTCGGTTGTAGTAATAGGTCACGTAGCCTGGATCTTCCGCGTCGTCTTTCCAAAACGCGGATTGTAGGTATCTTTTAGGTACGTTTCGTTCTCCTCTTCTGTCGATGTAGTAGGGTCTGAATGGTACCCAGAAGTCTTTGGTTGTCTTGAGATTGGCCACGGTGGATCTTGGTCTTAATGTAACGTCTACCACGGACGTTTGCCTGACTTAGGCTTCTCGAGGTGTGGCGAATCTAACGAAAGGGTAGAAGAGGCGATTGACTCTGCTCTGAGGGTAGAATGAGGGATGCGGGAATAACTCTCCTCCTAGTCCTCTATACCCGTGAATGTCCTCTCCTTGTTGAAGCCTGGCAGGTGGGGTGTTTGATAGTTCGAGTTCGTCCCACGAGGGGTGATTGATGGTGTATAAGACGCAGTAGGGAGACGCCACGCGCTCATTGAGATATAAGAAGACTTTGTGGCAAGTAGCGTCGAGGGGATAGTCCACTGTCCACGAAGGGAACGTCGGGATAAGTCACAGGGGATCCCTTGGTCTGAGGGATATGCTGGACGACTCACTTAAAGGGGGAGGTCCCTATAGAGCGAAGAACTGATAGTGGTATTGGAAGAAGACCAAGATGCCGTTCTTGGTCTTCGCAGCTCTCTACTTATACAGTTACGCGCGGGCTTTCAAGCGCCGCTCCAATCCGTACTAGCCAATAGCGTAAGTACCGTGAACCCTAGTACAACTATCCTAGTATGAGTCACTCTGAGTCATGATCCGATCCGTTATCGTACACAATCACATGCGCCGGAGCTTACCCGGCTGACTGATCTCACAAGTCCATGACGATATACTGCTGACGCGGTGTCATACCCTTGACGTCAGTGTCCACTTCCGGTCCGAACGTAACAGTAATGCTGTACAAGGCCAACCGAGCGACCTAACGATCACAGAGGATGTCGAAGTTACGTACGCGTTCGGCTATTAGCTCACAAGTGAGACGTAATAGCATAGCCCAGAGGATATGGACGGTGGTGATAACAAGGAAGAGTAATAGACGATCAAAGGCGATAGACAACCGGCCAATGATGTAGAGGAGAGGAGTCACGACAGACAGCCAGCGACGAGGATAAGCGGATAAGGAAGGGATGTCACACAGCGGCAGACACAGCACGCAGGAGACCAGCTAAGGACTAGGAGAGGCAAAGAGGCAGACAGCCGTCTATTGCAATGCAGAGCCAAATGAACTATCAGCCAACGAATGGCAGTACAGATGGGTGGACAATCCAAGAAGTCAAGCTTAAGGTCTTAGGGACCATAAGCGCATCTACTTATACACATCCAAGGAGGTTTGAACCTCAGCTTGGAACTCAGAAACCCTAGTACACAGATCCTAGGAATGAGTCACAACTACGTCAGAGATAAGAGTCAGCCAATGGCATAACCAGCTCATGGCATGAGTCAGAGATAAGGAAACATGAGGCGAACAGCCATCAATGTCCAGGCACAATCGATAGGAACATACGAGTCATCAAACACAAGGCAGTCTAGGCCAGTCCAGGCACAAGCTCATCTGGACTCATCTGGTGCGGGTCTAGCCAGGTCACGTGCCAGGGTCACGTGACGGGCGGCACTAAGGTCACGTGCGCTATTCCCAATACTTCTGCAGTTCTTGAGCGCTTAGGGGTCAATAGTAGGTCGTGGGAGACTTAGCTCTATATGGGTCTTGGGCGACATTCTCAGCCACAAGTCTTGCTACAGCCGCTTCTTCTTCAGCATATTCAGCTCGTGATTGCTTCACGGCGGTGTTCAGGGTCTTCCATCGGGGTGTCGGAGGGTCAGGCGCAGGGCCAAACGTAACATCAAGGCTCATTGTTTACCTGCTAGAAACCCAAGGACCTTTTCAAATTGCAATATATGATTGACGTATTGATGTCACTCGTTAAGAAGCCAATGGAAAAGTCCCTACTTCTTGAGTGCGGACATCCCAAGTAGTGCTTTAAGGTCCAGTCCAGTCCAGTTTTTTTACAGATTTTCAAAAGACTGTGACCTTAACCAGTCTAAGACTGGTTAGGAAACAAAAAAACCTGGACTGGACCGCTCTGGACTGGTTAATGCCAGTCTAAGACTGGTCTGAATGCAACATTGACCAGTCCTCATATTGACCAGTCAATAACCAGTTGTGATCGGTTTCACAACGGTTTTCAACTGGTCCTTTGTGCATCCACAGCTATTTTTTCACACTTGTGCACTCAGAACTCAAGACATTTTTTATTCAGTTAGTAAAATACAGTAGCTACAGTAACTATATGTACTACTGTAAGCTAAGTCTGTAGCGTAATGGGTGGGGCACCACGCCACGTCGGTATCAATGGGCCACGGCACCATGTTGTTACGCCGCCTCGGTGTCGATACCCTGTGTTGGTGTCAATATGCCGCCTTGGTGTTGATGGGCCATGACACAGTGTTGGTATTGATGGGCCACAATGTGGTGTTGGTGTTGATGGGCCATGATGTAGCATCGGTGTCGAAGGGCCACAACGCAGCGTCGATGTCGATGGGCCATGATGCTGCATGGGTGTCAATGGGCCACGACACCATGTCGGTGTTGAAGGGCCACGATGCCATGTCACTGTCATAGCGCCATGGCGCCGTGTGGTTGTCGAAGTGCCACGGTGCCGCACAGCGAGGCTCCACCCCTGAGGCAGTTATTTGAAACCTAGAAACAACAATGAAGTCAGTTGTTAGTTAAATGATAAGGAAAGAGAAACTACTTAGCTTCTTTGAGGGTCCCCCTGGGAAAAAGCAACGTGGACAGCAACAAGTGCTGAGTGTCGCGTGTTACACATTGATGACTCGTCCAGTCCGGCGACCTGTGTCCTGGTGAAACCCACCATTACCAAGCGTCAACATGGCCAAAATTGGGCATCAAACATCCATTTGGTGGTTGCATCTTAAATATAATTCAATAATATTATCAAGTTTTTTTGCAGGCCAAAATGAACTGAAGTCCAGTCTTTGACTGGTTCAGACCAGTCTTTTCCAGTCCTAAGACTGATCAAAAAGGAGACAGACTGCAGACTGATAACTTCTGAAAATTGGAAAACTGTGACTGAAGTCCAGTCATCATCAGTCAAAGTCCAGTCCAGTTTCCAGTCTTTTTTCAGTCTATAGGACTGGACCTCAAAGCACTAATCCCAAGGGTGCTGTTGCCCTGGCTGCTGTGGGAGTATGTGATGACTCAGATTCTGGCCATTTTAGGAGCTAACTGCCCTGTAGGTTGAACGGGCATTTTTTGCCTTTCACAGTGGCCAGCAAGCCCGTGTTAGCCCATTTTCACAGGACAGCCATGGGGAAATTGTTGCCGATTACATGGAAAATTTGAATGCTTTTAGTGAACATCATTGAAAGTCACTGCTGACTGTGTGTGGCCTCAAGAGAGAGGGGCAGGTCAAAATATGTTCATTGGAATCCGCACATCACACGCTCTACATTCTGAGTAGTCCTTAAGACTACATACTTGGAAGCTCTCCATATTTTCGTGGCAGTGTTTCAACTGGCAACTTTGCTGGCACCTACTTTTGTCATTCACTACTTGTTCTGCATTGCTAATTAACACCTAATTTACTCTACTTTATGAATACTTACTGAGGCTACTACTACTTCACCATCGCTTGCATCGCCTTTCATTGAACTCTAGACATTACCAATGATAACCTATTAACCTGTCATGATTTCATACAGTTTACTTTATTTTCTCTTTTCGGACTTCGTGTCTCGTGACATGGTGTCTCGTGACTTATAGGTCTTGTGACCTTTGACTCGATATCTCAGAGCCATTATGACTCCTATGCGATTGCTCGGTGAGTCACTGCCATTCCCCTTGACCCTGGTGGAGTGCTATGACTCTGATTGACTCATTATGACTGCACGAGCCCTTATGACTCGTGCTATGACTCATCTTTATTGTACGATGACTCGATCCTAGGACTCGTTCGTGACTCATCCCTAGGATCGCTAATTACTATAAGTACTGTCTGCGTTGGCTGCTAGTAGCCCCAGACTTGACTTCTTGTGTCTTACGGTACTCGAGCAATCGACCTGTTTGATACTCCATCTCTCACGATCCCCAACAAAGCCCTCCTATCCACTCAAGGACTATCTGTGAATAGTCCCCTCATTCATACTTAACTGAAGTTCCTCTTCGGAACTTCCCTTCGAATGCCAAACCAACCCCGTGACTCTTAGTGCAGTGTCCCTGTAGAGAACCTATCCTAAGTCGGGAGAACGTCCCTACCGTGACGTAACATTAAGTCAAGTCTTTGAACCTGCAGCTACACTGGCTAAAGGAAGACGACTCACACAATCCCGAAGCATAGAGAGCTTCAAACCATTTAACATCGATAGGAGGACAGACGACGACCTTCCCAGACACGTAAAGGGAGCAGCCCTTTGGGAAGAAATCAACGATGAAGAAGGTTACTGGGTCTACAACATACTCAGTGGCAACTACCTTGCAATTGAATACAAAGATAGTACCAAGCAGTGGTACTTCATTCAGCAAGACAGCCAAATGGGACATTGGGTCACAACCCAGCCAGTTCCATCCACGTTCAACCTAGGAAGACGCACCATTAGAAGAATCTCCATCACAGCCATACCAGCAGAAGATGTTGAGAAGAAGAAAGGCCAATATACCGTGCCAACTGCCAACGCAGACAGTGCTCTGGAACAGCCAAAAAGTTCAGCAATGGCAACACAAACATCCACATCGATCGCTGCACTCACCTTAGCCGGTATGGACACTGGCAAGGTAGCCTCATTCCTTGGACGAGGAAACATAACAGGCAGCGGAAAGACTCCATCCGGGCATATGCCAGGTGGAGGACCCCCAGGTGGACCACCAGGCACAGGTGGGTCCGGGGGAGGTGGATTCCCGAGTGGAGGCCCCCTAGGAGGTGGTGGTCTGGGAATTGGGGGAGGTGCTGCCCCAGGTGCTGGAGGCACAAATGGCAAACTTGGAGGAAATCCCCCAATGGATTTTGATGGCACGAGAGCCCTTGCAGATCAGTTCATGCAAGAATTCAACCTCTACCGCCTCACGAACATAGACGCGGAACAGATGGTTAGCCCTATGAAGAGGGCGGCTCTGCTATTGGGATTCATCAAGGGACTGAACGTCAAGGACTGGGTCAAACAATGGACCAATTGGATCATCAATGAAATGAATACAGGAAGAGTTCATATGGATGAACATTACTGGACAGAAGTGTCGCATGCCTTTCAACAGGCATTCCAGGATACTGGTGCCAGAGAACAAGCTGAAGACAAGATCCGTCGACTGGAATTTATTCCTAATGAAGTCGACTCCTTCATTGCTCAATTTGAAGGACTGGCAGCCAAAGCAATGTATCCGATCAATGCGCAGTCCACGTTATCATTGTTTGCATCCAAACTTCCTTTCCAAATGATGGATCATGTCTACAAGGTTGTCCGCCCCATCGATTTCCAAGGATGGGCGGATGGAGTACGACAATTCCATCAAGATAATACCACAGTCCAGAACATCAGAGGCATATACGAAGATATGCCCAAGAAACGAAACTCCAAGGTGAACCCATACCAATTGGCCAAGGTACTGGGTGTGAAGATGCCCTCGCCAAATCCCAATGCTATGGATATGCGAGCAGACCATTCCTGTTCAGGATGGAACCGGAACAAAATGAAGGCCAGGACCTTGGTCACCAATTCCTCATACAGCAAAGAAGATCAGATGAAAACTGGTCGCTGTTTCACGTGCAACAAACAAGGGCACTTATCCAAAAATTGCCCAGATAAACCAGACATTATGGTGAAGAAACCACAAGCCAAGGCATGCACTGCCAAAGCTGATGAAGATGTCGAAGAAAATGACACTGAATCATCCTATCAAAGTGGCTTCGATAAATTCGTCAAGAAGAATCCTGTCCTTAATGAAATAATCAGGACAATGTCTACCACTGAAAGGTGGGAAATGGTTACACAAGCACTGGAGGAATACAAAAAGGATGGTGACGAGGATTTTTGAAGCACACAAACCCGGCAGCCTGGGCGCATGCAATAAAACTTAATGACGTGTTTGTTTGTAAATACAGGAGTCTCCAAATCCCCACTCTGATTCAAACTGCACACACAACAGCCGAAAGACAAGTTCTTGTGGACTCAGGAGCTACTGACAACTTCATCAGCGATCAGCTGATGAAACAAATGCAAATTGGTCGACTCAAACTCCAATGACCAAGAATTGCATGGAATATTGATGGGACGCAAAATAAGTCGGGCACCATCAAATATTACACAGACCTACAGGTACGGGTAGGCGATCGAACCAAGACGATGCGATTCCTCATAACAAACCTTGGGGAAGATGAAATGGTGTTGGGGTACCCCTGGTTGGTGGCGTTTGAACCCAAAATCAGTTGGAGAATGTCCACCCTTGATGAAAGCATGCAACCACTTGTCATCAAGACTGTCACGATCACGTGACATTTCCCACGAACAAGTTTCCAGTTTCGGTTTCAGACTCGACTCGGACTCGTGACTCACAGACCACGTGACTGCGCAGTAAAGGCCAGCAGTGGATCTATTCTCGATTGAATGACTCAGACTGACAGCGCGACTGCCAGCGCTTGCCTCATGTTTTGTGACTCACACTGTATGCCAGCGCTCACCTCGGACTCAGTATGACTCGGTATGACTCCCCGCCTCGTGTTTCGGACTGCGCGCCAGCGCATAGAGTACTTACGCGTCCCCCGGTTCTGCTTACGCGGCTCGTAGAAAATAGCACCGAAAATCCAGTACTGTACAGTATAAGTAGAGTGGTAGTTGTACTATGTATCAGCATCTGAGTCTTCTAATAATATAGCCCACAAAAGCTAGTTGTTGGAAGTGAAAGGTCCTCTAGTCAAGTCCGACTCAGTGATTAGTAAGCACCGGTTGCGACCGGCCCGTGTTACTTTGCCCTTGAGACCTTTTGACTACGCGCCGACGTGCGCCTTCGGGAATTACTAGGTTTATTCGGGGACATATCGAGAACGATCCGGGTGATCGTAACATTAGACTCAGATCCACCATCGACTTCTCGCGTTCCACCGCAAGACTCCGCTGCAACCGCGAGGTAGCAGTCGTTTGTCACCTGTACGGAACAGGGTGAATCTTCGTCCCGTGCGGTCTGTGGACGCGCACCCATTGTCATCTCGTACCGTCATCTCGCGCCGAGCCGCGAGATTCTGCTGAAGCCGCGAGGCAACAGTCGCTTCCCACCTGTGCGGAACAGGGAGACTTCCAGAAACCGAGCGCCCGGAGACAACCGCCGACACTCCCGTCCCGCTCATCGTGAACACAGAGTCGCCGGACTATAAACTGAAAACCTACGAGTCACCGTCATCTCGCGCCGAGCCGCGAGAATCCATTGCAGCCGCGAGGTCGCAATCGCTTTTACCTGAGCGGATCAGGAAGTCCAGTTCCGCAGGTGCAAGACCCTGCCCTCGTGTCCAGTTCCGTGGGTGAAAGACCCCACATCTTCGCGTCTCGTTTCGATTGTGGGTATCAGCCCCACCTCTGTCGACTTCTAGTTCCGTGGGTGAAAGACCCCACACTCTCGCGTCTCGTTTTCCAGTACGGTCGAGTCGGCGCGCACTCTCAAGAATCCAGTTCCCGACGTCCGTTAGCGCAGCCCGAGTGCCGCGGCTAACATCTTGTTGAAGACCCAACCAGCGAAGCTCCACTAGCGCAGTCCGAGTACCGCGGCTAGTTTCCTGATCTCAGACGACCCACGATGCCACCCGTCCAGTCCACCTCAGCGGTAGACGTTACGCTATCAGATTCCGATTGGACAACGTATGTTTCCGACAGAAACGCAAGGCGCGCAAGAAGAAAACTAGTGGCACGCGGACTGACACAGGTACCCGAACACGCTTACCCGTCCACGCCGACCATCGCCCCCTGCCCGCCGCTGCCACTCGTCATCGAGACCCCGCCAACAGTCTCCCCTGTCCCACGCGTCTCGACCCCACAGAACGGCTACATCGCGCAACGCGTAGAGAAACACCAGCGCGACGACACCTCAGACGAGGAAGAAACACGCCGTCACAAGTACCCACGTCTCGCGCCACACATCGGACCACCTCGCGCACGCCCGCAACTTGCGCGACGAAGTATCCCACTGCCACACAAGATCGTCTACAAGCCCTGCCGCGCGACCTCAGCACCCGTAGCCAGCACCCCGCGCTTCCTTGTCCCGTACTCACCGTCCCCCCGTCGCCCGCCAGACAACCCCGATCACGCCCCGCCGCTGGTAGATCCCGACCCAAGACCCTTAGCCCCAGGCCACACAGTTGTCGAGGGCGACAACAGCCCTATGAGGGGGGTAAAAACCCTCGACGTCTCGGATTTTGACCCGGTTTTAGCACAGAACACTGCCGATTCGCGACCACAGACCCCGCCTCGCACCCACGTATTCCCGCGCCACGCATTGGAAATGCCGCGCGATCCGGACGAAGTTGCACCACCTAACAGACGGCGACGCCGCGCTCACGCAGCAGCTACGCAAACGCCACCACAGCCCGACCAACAGCACAGCGCGCAACCGCGACGATCCCACGCACCGCAAAAACAACCCCCGTACGATCGAATACGTCACGCCGCAGACCTCGCACAAACCACCGCACGTGTGCGCGACTGGCTAGAAGGAGTAATACACGAACCACCGCCGCGTCCCGACCCGCAACCACGCCCCACACTCAACGCCATACCCGAAGAACGCCCGGACCCGGAACTACGAGAGTACGGGTATGATTACCAGTTCGACGAAGACCGACGAGAGGGCTAGCAAAATTGTTCGAGGACGAACAAATCAAGAGAGGGGCGTATGTCACGATCACGTGACATTTCCCATGAACAAGTTTCCAGTTTCGGTTTCAGACTCGACTCGGACTCGTGACTCACAGACCACGTGACTGCGCAGTAAAGGCCAGCAGTGGATCTATTCTCGATTGAATGACTCAGACTGACAGCGCGACTGCCAGCGCTTGCCTCATGTTTTGTGACTCACACTGTATGCCAGCGCTCACCTCGGACTCAGTATGACTCGGTATGACTCCCCGCCTCGTGTTTCGGACTGCGCGCCAGCGCATAGAGTACTTACGCGTCCCCCGGTTCTGCTTACGCGGCTCGTAGAAAATAGCACCGAAAATCCAGTACTGTACAGTATAAGTAGAGTGGTAGTTGTACTATGTATCGGCATCTGAGTCTTCTAATAATATAGCCCACAAAAGCTAGTTGTTGGAAGTGAAAGGTCCTCTAGTCAAGTCCGACTCAGTGATTAGTAAGCACCGGTTGCGACCGGCCCGTGTTACTTTGCCCTTGAGACCTTTTGACTACGCGCCGACGTGCGCCTTCGGGAATTACTAGGTTTATTCGGGGACATATCGAGAACGATCCGGGTGATCGTAACAAAGACCCTATCACTAAACCAGGATGCATGAGTCACCCAGATACAGAACCACTGGGTCGAACAGGTGCAAACCCGATGTATGCCTGGAGAAGAAATCTTCGTTTCTTGAATGGACGAAGAAGAAATCAAGAAGACATCAACGTCGGCACAGATGGCCATCAAGGCATTGCTGAAAGAAGAAAAGACTTGGGACCAGATAGTCCCCAAGCATTACCACAAATGGGAGAAAGTCTTCTCAGAAGAAGAAGCACGAAGATATCCGGAACACCAACCATGGGATATTGCAATTGACTTTATTCTGGATGCCCCAAAAATCCTTGATTGCAAAATCTATCCACTATTGCGTGGAGAACAAGAAAAGCTGGACGCTTACATCAAGGAAAATCTCAAAAAGGGCTATATCCGACCATCAAAGTCACAATATTCCTCTCCCTTTTTCTTTGTGGGAAAGAAAGATGGAAAGCTCCGACCAGTAGTCGACTACCAGAAACTGAACTCCTTCATGGTCCCCAATCGATACCCCCTGCCATTAATCCAAGAGCTTGTGGACAAGATACGAAATGCCAGGCTCTTTACAAAAATGGATGTACGAGCAGGGTACAACAACATATGATTCTGGGAAGAAGACGAACCCAAGGCAGTGTTCAAAACAAATCTAGGACTGTTCGAACCAACAGTCATGCCCTTTGGACTACGAAATGCTCCCGCGGTCTTCCAAAGAATGATGAATATGCAGTTTGCTGATCTAATAGCAACTGGACAAGTGATCATCTATATGGATGACATACTTGTAGCAACAGAAGACGATGACCAAACGCATAGGGAACTAGTCAACAAAGTCCTGGAACAGCTAGAAAAGCTGGATTTATACCTGAAGCCTAGCAAATGCCTCTTCGAGGTCAGAAGAGTTGAATTCCTTGGCATAATCCTCCAAGGAGGAACAGTAACCATGGACCCTGTTAAAGTAGCAGGAGTAATGGACTGGGAAGCACCCAAGAATGTCTGGGATATACACAAATTCCTGGGATTCTGCAACTTCTACAGATGCTTTATTTGAGGATTCTCATCTGTGGCTAGGCCCCTGAACGAACGACTAAAGAAAGGTGCTGCCTGGAAATGGGACGAAAAAGAAGAACGAGCTTTCCAAGAACTGAAGAAACGGATATGTGAAGAACCGGTTTTGATACAACCAGACCAAACCAAACCGTTCGAAGTCGAGATCAATGCCTCAAACTACGCACTAGGGGCTGTAGCAGTATGACAGTCGCGCTATGCCAAGTCAAGTGAAACTAGAGTGAACTGAACAGGTGAGCACACTCAACTCGGCATGGAGACAAGTCACGCGCCAACGTACAGTCACTGTGGAGATATAGACGTGTGGAGTCTTTATGCAAGAACTCAAGTCTAAGGTGATCACACAGTGGCACGTCTGAGTGGAGAACCAAGAGGACAAGTTAACATTGGAGAGTAAGGAGGGTACACTGGAATACGCACCTAAGTGGAGAACCAAGAGGACAAGTTGGTTCCACTTAGGACGTTACAGGGAAGCTTATATACACTACTGTGGCTGAGTCTAAACTGAGTTTGAACACTATTACTAAGTGTACAGTAGGGTCCTATGACTCAGGAGCTGACGCGTTGTGTCTATTAATAGCGTTATCTATGGTGCTGACGTGGCATTCTGTCATAACGCTTACGAGTGGCTCCACTTGCTGAGTAAAACCTAATACAGCGAGTAAGCGTAAACTACTAAGCATGTTCTAGATCCTTCTAGTCCCTTCCATCCTTATCATCCAATTGTGTGAGTCCGTACTAATAAGGGATATAAATCCCACGATCACGTGCACCTGGTGGCAAACCAATGTGACTAACGAATACCTCTGTACTTCGGTCCTTTATATCTTCACCAAATAAATCCGTAAAAATACAGAAAAATAGGGAAAAGAATACGCGTCCATGACAGGGGCTGTTTTAATGCAACGTGATGAGAAGAATGTGCTACATCCTGTAGCTTTCTTCTCTAAAACCATGAACGACGCGCAAAGAAATTATGATGTTTACAACTGTGAACTTCTTGCACTCGTTGAAATGTTCAGACATTGGTGTCACTACCTGCACCAGCCCCTTCACAAAGTGCATACAGATCACGCTAATCTGTTGTTCTGGAAGAATCCTGGAGACCACAACAGAAGAGTAGTGCAATGGCACGCGGAACTCATGGAATACGACTTTGATCTGATCCACATATCCAGAAAGAAGAATGGGCGAGCTGATACACTATCAAGTAGTGTTTAAAAGTCCGACTTGGTCCGGTTTTTTGCCCTCATTTGAGCAAAACCGGACTGAACCGGTTCTCATTTTTTTATATTTTTCCCTGAGTTGGGCTGGACCGACAAAGTCGGTTGTGTCCGGTTGCTGAATTTTCAAAGACTGGCTTGACTCGGTCTGAACCGGCTCTTCCTGGGTCGGCCACAACTGGTCAAAGGTCAACTTAGACCGCACACAACTGCAGTCATAATAATTATATACTATTTTGAATACTACAATAGTCTACTACATATACAAGGTAGCTACAGAACCCAGGGGAATGAGGATGATCGTAAACACTCGTGCACGCTTCGGCACAGCCCAGAACTTCACGTCGTCATCCACGTCTGCGTCATCGGCGTCCGTGTCATCGTCGTCTGTGTCATCGTCGTCTGTGTCGTCCGCCGCGTCCACATCATCGTCCACGCAAGCATCTGCATCTGTGTCTGTGTCGTCGTTGGCGTCCGGGTCGCAGATGTCGTTGTGGTGACGGCAGCAGTTGTTGGCTGCCCGCCATCACCCTCGTCGCCGTGGCCATGTCGTGGTGGCCGATGCCGTCATGGTTGCGCCATCGTGGTTGCAGCTTGAGTTGTCGGGGAAGTGATGGTTGTAGTAGTAGTTGGTGTGGCTGACCGCCATCGCCGTCGTCGTCCGAGTTGTGGCCGCGCCATGAGGGCTGATGCCATCGTTGTCGTGCCGTGGTGATTGCGTGTTGAGTCGTTGGGGTCAGCGTGGTGGTGGCAGTGGTGGTGGTTGATGTTGGCTGACTGCCAACTGCTGCCGTCGCCCTCGTCGTCGTAGCTAGCATCGCCATGCCAGTGGCCAATGCTGTCGAAGTCGCTCTGTCATGTTGATGACATCCGTCGTCGCTTGTGGGTAATGATGAAGCACACCCAGCGTGGCTGCGTCGTCGCGTGGGGCCCTAAACAGTGGTGGTGGTCGAAGCGGACATGTGCCAGTGACATGTAACAACCTGTGACGCGTCAGTGGTCCGGTTGTGACAACCGACCCAGCAAAGACTGGTTGAGCCCGACCCGAGCCGGTTTTGTGCGGTTCTGGGTGGCACCAAATTCCGGTGAACCGGAACTGGTCACATTCCCAAATTCGGAGAACTGCAACTGCAAGTCCAGTTTTGATCGGTTTCAGTCCGGTCCAGTTGCAGTTTTTTGCAGTTTACATGACTGGACTTTTAAACACTACTATCAAGGCACCCCGATTATGACCAAGGTGATGACGATAATAAGGTGCTCGTGGTGTTACCACCTGCGCTCTTTAGTCATGCACGCGTCATGCTGAGCGAAGAGTTCAACCCCAATGATGGGAAGGATACTGAACACTTCAGTGCAACACTGGACCACAGAAAATACCAGTCCCTGCAGAATATGGTTGAAGAAGACCAACAAGAAAACCCAGTTAGCCAGGAAAAGCTTAGAAACTGGACGAACACCCATCAATTGATCAAGCTATCATCAATTTGGTGGAAGATTGACAAAGACCCATTAGGGCAAGACCGAGACCGGATCGTCGTTGCCAGAGACAACAATCTTAAGAGGGGGGTAATTCACTTTTACCACGACACCCTGTCAGCCGGACACCCAGGAATTTCAAACATGTACCAATTGGCAAAACAAGACTTCTGGTGGCCAAACATGAAACAAGACGTGGAGCAATACATAAAAGGATGCGGCGCATGTCAGGCCAACAAGATCAACACAAGGCCTTTGAAACCCGCAATGATCCCTATCACACCAGAACATTCCTTGCCATTTCAAACCATTGCCGTTGACTTCATCACGAAATTACCAAAGTCAGGCAAATACGACACGATCCTCACAGTAATGGACCATGACTGCAGTAAAGCGGCTATATTCATCCCATGCCAAGAGACCATCACTGCGGAAGGGGTGGCTGAGCTGTACCTAAGGAACATCTACACACAGTTTGGAATTCCCAAGAAGATTATCTCAGACTGAGATACCCAATTCACAGCAAAGTTTGCAAAAGGCCTCTGCAAAGCTTTGAAGATACACCAGAACATCAGTACGGCATATCACCCAAGAACTGATGGCCAGTCAGAAAGGACAAACCAATGGCTCGAACAGTACCTTCGATTCTGGTGCGACGAGAGGCAAGACAACTGGCACAAATATTTGCCAATGGCGGAATTCGTGCATAACCAATGGCCGAATGCGACAACACTCCAAACCCCATATGATTTGATCATGGGTTTTATGCCAAAAGTTGAATGGATGAACAAGAACAATGTTCCATCAGTAACCGAGCGCATCACGGCGCTAGAGAAGGCAAGAAAAGACACCCAGGACAGCATTGTCAAGGCGCAGAAAGCCATGAAGCTGGCAAACAAGGGGAACAAGAAGTTCCGTCCATATGAAGAAGGAGATCACGTTTGGGTTGAAGGTACAAACCTGAACACCCTCTACCCTACAGCCAAGTTGGCACCAAAACGATATGGACCCTTCAAGATTCTGAAACAGTTGTCGGAGGCAGTATACCAAGTGGAGATACCTCGGCAATGGAAGTTCCACAACGTGTTTCATGCGAACCTCCTTACACCATATAAGGAGACAGAATTACACAGGCCGAACTTTACCTGACCTCCACCTGATCTAGTGGAGGGAGAACCTGAATACGAAGTCGAGAAGATCCTGGATGCGCAGCACTGAGGAAAAGGGCACAAACTGCACTACCTAATCAAGTGGAAAGGATATCCCACAAGTGACAGTTCATGGGAAAGAGCAGAAGACGTACATGCTGATGAACTGATAGCGGAGTACAACAAGAACCCAAAGAAGGCCAAACAAAGAAAGACAGTTATAAGGCAAATGAAGACGGAAGATATCCCCAATCCTCTTCCCTCTCAACTACATCCTCACCATCACCTTCATAACCAGTTCCCTCCTACTCCTGCTATGTCTTCACCATCAGCTCCCACCATCTCTATGCAGTCCACCTCTGTGCTCCCTCATTTGATCATCCCTCAGAACATCAGACTTCTCCCTGTTCCCCCATACTCTCCTGAAGATCCCTTCTCCCCCATTGACTGGGCTGCCTTGTCACCAGCCATTGCCATGACAACAGACAGGCAAAACCCAACACCCAGTTCAGACTCTCCAGCACCCACCTATCAGAACTGTCCTCTGGAACCCTCAGAGGGGCAGTTCGCCCTGAACACTCTACTCTCGGAGGCCCAAGCTGCCCTGTCCATCCTCGCTGTAGAGGAGCATGTGCGCAACTACTGGGACGAATACCTCCGACCCGCTGCCGACCACTCCACCACAGCCCCCTTGAATGCAGTAGAGGCAGTGTGTGCTGACCTGTCAACCGGTGCAGGTACCCAATGTGACTGGGTCAGTTCACCAGATGCGTCAATAGGGAGTACAGGGTCATCGAGCGGATACTGGAGTGAGAGCCGAAGCTGGAGGGAGGAGATGTTACATGACGCACCCAGGACCCTGAAGGGTTGGGCCAAGAAGATGACAGAGAAGTTCTGGAGCCGGTGGCCTCAAGCCAAGAGCAACCAGAAGACGCGCCCGAAGAACAAGGGAGTGGCGCCCCTGCAGGACGACAAGCCCCTTCCTAGTATGGAAGAGGGTATGGTCAAGTTTTGGGACTGTGAAGCGCAAGGTGGATCCGGAGGGTGGATCCAAGAAAAGGTGGCCCTGGAGGATTATGACGAAGAAGACAGGCCCCCAGTAATGAAGAGACCTTGTATGGAATGTCGTGGACCTAAGTACCACTGGACTGATTGTCCTCATCCGTTCTCGTGCCAGTACCACTACCCCGGTTAGAAACTTGACAAAGTCGAGGCGACTTTGTGCTTGGAAGGGGGATTGTGTCACGATTTCGTATGGTTTACTTTATTTTCTCTTTTTGGACTTCATGTCTTGTGATGTGGTGTCTTATGACTTATAGGTCTTGTGACCTTTGACTCGATATCTTGGAGCCATTATGACTCCTATGCGATTGCTCGGTGAGTCACTGCCGTTTCCCTTGACCCTGGTGGAGCGCTATGACTCTGATTGACTCATTATGACTGCACGAGCCCTTATGACTCATGCTATGACTCGTCTTTATTGTACGATGACTTGATCCTAGGACTTGTTCGTGACTCATCCCTAGGATCGCTAATTACTATAAGTACTGTCTGCGTTGGCTGCTAGTAGCCCCAGACTTGACTTCTTGTGTCTTACGGTACTCGAGCAATCGACCTGTTTGATACTCCATCTCTCATGATCCCCAACAAAGCCCTCCTATCCACTCAAGGACTATCTGCGAATAGTCCCCTCGTTCATACTTAACTGAAGTTCCTCTTCGGAACTTCCCTTCGAACGCTGAACCGACCCCGTGACTCTTAGTGCAGTGTCCCTGTAGAGAACCTATCCCAAGTTGGGAGAATGTCCCTACCGTGACGTAACATAACCCCCCAAGCAGACTTTCATCTCCATCTCATTTGTTTGGTTTGGTTATGTCTCAACATGCCTCATCCAACAAGGCCGCATACACCCTCGTCTCGGGCTTGTTTTTCACTTTCTTCCTCTTTCTCGCTCTTATCATTCTCTGTCAACCTTTCCCAATGGTGCTGAATGGGATGACCTGGATGTTGGTCATGCCAATGGTCCTATGATGGTCAATCGGGGTCGTAGAGGTGCCCTCTTGTTTTCCTACAGTCTTCATCACTTGACGAAGTACTAGCACTGGACAACAAACTACTCTCCCCAACCTAAAATATATGGACAGCCTGATGGACCTCACATGGAGGATGCATGGTATCCTTACTGACTGGTTGGTAGCCCACATGGGCTTCCACTTTCCTGAGGCACTCTACCTTGCTGTGAGCATCATTGACCGCTTTCTCTCTGTGCGTCTCATATCTCTTGCTAACAGTATGTTGGCATTAGGCATGTGTTGCTTGGATCTGGCACTGCCTGTGGTCAACTTCCTGTCTGAGATCATCCAAGTGGACATGCACTTCCACCTCCTCCCTGAGACATTCTACCCTTCCATGAGCATCATCGACCGCTTTCTCTCTGTTCATGTCGTGTCTCTTGCTCAGAGTCTGTTAGTATGCTTCTTGGGTCGTGGCACCGCCTGTAGTCAACTTCCTGTCTGAGGTCCTTCAGGTGGACATGCACTTCCGCCTCCTCCCTGAGGCACTCTACCTTACTATTAACATTATTCTCTGTGCATGTTGTGTCTCCTGTTAACCTACAGTCTATTGGTATTAAGTACATGTTTGTTAGATCGTGGTACCATCTGACAACTTCCTCTATTGCGCCGACTCGTTGTATTCAGGAGAGACCATTCAGGTGGACATGCACTTCCACTTCCTCTTTTTTTTGTGGATCCACCTTCCACTTCTGCTCTACCTTGCCGTGAACATCATCAACAGCTTTCTCTCTGTGCAAGTCATGTCTCTTGTTAAATTACAGTTGGTTGGCATTAGGTGCATGGTTTTTGGGCTGTGGTGCCATCTGCAGTTGATTTCCTCTATTGTGCTGACTCATTTTATTCAGGGGAGATCTTTCAGGTGGGCATGCACTTCTGCCTCCTCTGGGACACCTACCCTGAGACACTCTGCCTTACTGTGAATATCATCGACTGTGTATGTCATGACTCTTGCTAACAGTCTGTTGGCATTAGGTGTGTGGATCGTGGCACTGCCTGCAGTCGACTTCCTTTCTGAGACCCTTAGGCAGACATGTGCTTCTGCTTCCTATCTGAGACTCTCTACCTTACTGTGAACATGTGCTTCCGCCTCTTTGAGACACCTACCTTACTGTGAACAACACAAACTACCTTTTCTCTTCATGGGTTGTGCCTCTTGCTAAGTTACAGTTGGTTGCATCAGCAAACCCTGGGCCACCCCAGAAATTCCTGTAGTGATGGTAGAGACTGTAGATGTCATAGAGAATCACAGTTATTTGGTAGTAGATTGGTAGAGACTTGGTAGCAAACCCTTAGACATGGTAGAGACTGTAGATACTGTAGATACCATAGTTATTTGGTAGTAGATTGGTAGAGACTTGGTAGAGACTTGGTAGCAAACCCTGAAATACCTGATAGACATGGTAGAGACCATAGATACTGTAGATACCATAGTTATTTGGTAGTAGATTAGTAGAGACTTGGTAGCATGAGTCTGCATGACTAGCAAACCCTGGAAATTAAGATTTCAATCCAATAGACATGGTAGAGACTAGTACTAGGCTATAGATGCTTGTAGACATCATAGCTATTCAACGTTTGGTAGACAATGGTAGACATTGGTAGTTGATTAGGACACCTGGTAGCAAACCTGTAGTTGCTATAGTTATTATAGATATAGTAAATGTCAGTAGTAATTGCAGACTTGTAGCTGTTGTAGACCTGATAGATGTGGTAGATGTGGTAGCTGTTACAGTTAGTATACTATAGAGTCCAAACATGTACTGATTTCTAGGGAGCATGTCTGAGTCTAAGATATGCAGGGTTTTGGGGGTGTGATTATAGAGATGGGCACAGGTAACCTCTGGGTAAATTTTGCTCAACCCATACCCATACCTGTCAAAACCCTCATCCCTCCAGGGTACAGGTTTTGATGGGTTAGGGTGCAGGTACTACTAGTGTTGCAGCAGCTCAGTCAATGTATTTTTTCATTTTTGCGATATAAGATTAGGAAAAATAAGGAAAAATATGAAAATATTTGGGGAGGTAGATCTCCTCAAAAGCCAAGGGGTCCTCTGCCAAATCTAAGCGATCCGATCAACTGGTCCTGAGTTATTTGATCAGCTCTGAAATCCTTGAGCCGGCCCAGGATTTCGGAGCTGATCAAATAACAATAACTCAGGACCAGCTGATCAGATCGCTTAGATTTGGCAGAGGACCCCTCAGCTTTTGAGGAGATCTACCTCCCCAAATATTTTCATATGTTTCCTTATTTTTCCTAATTTTATATTGCAAAAATGAAAAAATACATCAGCTGAGCTGCTGCAACACTAGGTTAGGTACTGGTATCAAGGCATCCGAAGCGGATGCCAACTATCACCCTGGGGTTCAGCAGGTATGGAATACCTGCTCGGGCAAGCACTCGGGTTCACTTTTGGGCTCACTCAACACTCATATATTTCAGCATGTATGTTTAATACATTACTGTACTACTTGTAAACTACAAAGGCTATCATATCCCCGCTTGCCTCGCTGCCATCGGTGTCGTGGCGACATGGCAGGGCTTGCGTGCCGCCGTGTTAGCGCCGTAGTGACATGGCGGGGCTTGCAGGCCGCGTCGGTGTCGTGGCCTTGCGACGACGCCGTAGTGTTGTTGGTGTTGTGGCCTCCGATGCAGGTGTCATGTCCTCGCCACATCACATTGTCGTTGGAGCGTCGCCGGACCGAGTTGGTGTCGTAGCCTCGCGGCGGTGTTGTCGCGTCATGACACGTCGTCATGAGCCGTCGTGTCGTCACAGCGGATCGGCGGTGGCGGAGTCTTGCACGCACGAGGTGAGGAAAAGACAACCTGCAACATTAGCGAGAAACGAACAAAACCGAAAAAAAAATCATAATAATACCTTGATGCACTGAGCTTGGTCCCAGTGCGTCATCTGCCATCTTGACCACAAGTGAGGATGTGAAAGGGTGAGGAAAAAATAATATTAGTGAGACGAGCAAGATAGAAAAAAAAACAGAAACATATCTTGATGCACTGGGCTTTGTCGCAGTGCGTCATTGGCCGTGTCTTGACCCCGAGTGAGAAATCAGTGAGGTAGCTGTGGTGTCGAGGGGGCACCAACGGGAATTGGCGGCGACGGCAGCGGCGGCTGTAGCGACGGGGTGGCTTTGCATGCACGAGGGGAGGCGGGTGCGATGTTGACGTCAGCTCGAGATGAAAAAGGGAAATAAAAAAAACTTATCGTTGGGACACAAGGCAGAAGAGGGGGACGGGGGTGGCTTGTGTGTGCCACGTGATGCACATGAGGGCGAGTGCACAAGGAACTGGCGTGGTGTGGAAGCGGGCTGTGGCGGCGACAGGGGTTGGTGGGAGCAACGACGGGATATGGCCCATGTGCGCGAGGAGAGGTGGTGGTGACAGCGGTCGCGGTTGACACTGTCCCTAGAGGTTCGATACAAAAGGGAAAAAAGAAAGAAAAAAAAAAGAAAAAGAAAAAGGAACTAGGGGTGTCAGTGAGTACAGGGGTGGGGCAGACAAGCAGAGTGCAGGAATGTACTACGTGTCTCAGTGTTGCGGCCGTTGCGGGCTCAGTGTTGTGGGACTTGTGCTAACTTGAACACTGGCACAATACTATAACAAAAAAGTCGCACGGTTTCTGGTCGAGCGTGGGAAGAACGTCTCCCACGCTGTTGTTTTGGCTACGTGGTCCTCTCTTCCCTCGTTCGTCGCCACATCTTTTCAACCTTACACCCATTCGTTACCAACCGACCACGTTGCACTTTCGACCTGGTATTGCAATCACCCTCATATGCATGACAGGTACACGCAAGCCACCCTCCCGCCATCATTCTGCTTGGTGCTATGTCGATAAGTTTTTTTTTTTTCCCTTTCATCTTGAATCCTGCAGGATAGTGCCGCGAATACCGCATCACCACCACTCACTCACCTCGTGCGCACACGGGCCATATCCCGTCGTCGGTGCCACCAACCCTCGTCGCTACCACCTTGGCACTACCCCCTACGCACCAACCCCGTGGCCGCCACAATCACCTCCACACCGCCTCTCGGGGCACGCCAGCTCCCTGTGCACCCACTCAGTACCCGCCCTCACATGTGTTGCGTGATAGGTTCTTTTTTAATTTTTTTTTTCGAGCTGACGTCGCCGTCGTCGCCGCCTCCCCTCGTACGTGTACAGGTCACCCCCGTTACCGCCACAGCCGCTGGCGCCGCCACCAACCCCTGTCGATGCCCCCGGGGATGCCGGCTCCCTGTGTGAACACGCGATACGTGGCACACCCTAAGATAAGGTTTTTTTTTCTTTCGCTTTTTAATCTCTAGCTGACGTCGCTGTCGCTCCCGCCTCCCCTCGTCTGCATACCAGTCATCCTCGTTACCGTCTCAACCCCCGTCGCTACCCCTCGACACTGCACCGCCACAACCACCTCCAACACCACCCCTCGGGGTGCACGAACCCTTGCGTGCCCTTACATGTGTCGTGTCACATGTCACACACAAGCCACTCAAGACCAAAGTTTTGTTGTTTTTTTATTGCCTTTTCATCTCGAGCTGACGTCGCTGTACCCCCCTCCCCTCATGTGCCACACAGGCCACCCCGTTGAGGCCGCCACCACTGCTGATGCCGCCTCGGCACTGTCGACGTCATCGCCACCCAACTGCCGCCATGTCACTGTTCGTGACTCCACCTGCTCAGTCGGCACCCCGAGCAACCTCACCTTGACTACCTGAGATGCTAACCTAACCATAGCGACATCGATCACGTGACCACCACTCGCCATTTTTGTCACCTGTATTTGTTGTATACTCCTATTAATATATTATCATTTGAATTTAAATGTCTGGATGAATATGAGTACCCTGGGGTGTCTATGAAATGACTATGACATGCCTATAGTAGGCTATGGTCAATATGATAGGCTATGGTAGACTATGGTAGACTAGTAGACTACAGCAGACTGTGATAGACTACAGTAGACTGTGGCAGACTACAGTAGACTACAGTAGACTGTGGTAGACTGCAGGTAGAGTTGTAGACTGCATGTAGACTGTGGCAGTGCTGCAGCAGTGCTACATAGAACATAAACATTTCTACCAGCACTACAGAAACTGTGGGCTACTATGGGCCCCTACATAGTGCTGCTGCAGACTTCCACAGACTACTGTAGTGGCCCAGGGTAGACTACAGTAGACTGTGGTAGACTACAGTAGACTATGGTAGACTACAGCACTTGCTGGCATCAAGACTACAGTCAATAACTGGATTGATATAGTGAGATTGGTCAGACTGTGGTAGACTGTAGGTGGAGTTGTTGACTGCATGTAGACTGCAGCAGTGCTGTGGCAGTGCTACACAGAACATAAACGTCTCTACCAGCACTGCAGAAACTGTGGGCTACTATGGAGTGCCGCTGCAGACTCCCACAGACTACTGTAGTCAATAATTGGGTTGATATGGTAAGACTATGGTAGACTGTGGTAGACTGTGGTAGTAGGCCTGGATATGGTAGACTGTGGTAGACTACAGCAGTCCTACACAGAACATAAACGTCACTACCAGCACTACAAGAACTGTGGGCTACTATGGCCACTATGTAGTGCTGCTGCAGACTCCTGTAGCAGCCCAGGGTTTGCTGATGTTGACTCTAGGTGCGTGTTTCTTGGATCGTGGCACCACCTGTAATCGACTTCCTCTACTGTGCCGACTCACACAGAGGCTGAGACCTTCAGATGGAGAACTTCTGTACATCCTCAATATACCAGAATGGAACATGAGTTACCCAACCCTATCCATTTTCTTCCCCGGGTCAGCAAAGTGGACGAGTACAATGTCCAGGTGTCCAGGCGTGCACTGTTGCAAAGTAGCTTTAAGAGATTGAGTGCGTAGAGTTAATTGATCGCCGCACTACCTTCTCCATTTGCTGCAACCTTGATGTAGTTGGCTCACTTCGTGCTGGGGGAAAGAGGACTAGGTATGTCCGCCAGTGACAGACCTTCCATGTGCAACAAAGTTGACAATGGAACCCTCTAGACATTGAACTTGGTACACTACCTGTTATATGCTGAGAGTTCACTGCAGCTGATTTTATGCTTAACTACATCCCAGAGCCGGTCCGGCACCCTTTGTTCTTTGTCTTCCCAACCAATACACCATCTCATAACCAGCATGCATGTCTCACTGCTGGGAAGATTCAGGGTGTTGATGTGCTGAAGCTGCTGAATACTCCGGCTTCGTACCTTTCCAGCGCTGTCATATCTAATGCAAAGCCCTTGACGCATGGTAAATAACCTCTCGTCGGAGTCCACAACCATCTAAATAGGTCACACCCTGCATAATGCAGAACTAAAATGGTCACTCCTAATGCTGTTCAAATACACATCACTTTGCCTCTATCATTGTATCTCCTGCTATACTGTCTTATCTACTGAAACGTTGGTGGTTACTCCCCTTGCTAGCCTTTAACGTTGGCCCAAGGTAGCAGGCTGACTGAACACTGGTGTCTGGCACGGCACTATGATGTATTTTCTTGCACTGAGTCTGCATTAGATGGCTTTGGAGGCTTCTGACACTGAACGGGATAAAACTCCAAGAAAACATGATTATTGTGATATCTATGCAAAAGGACACACTTTGGTAGAATGACGAAGAGGATGCCCTGTACAAAACATAAATATCTTGGGAGGCTTGTCGTCAGTACGTACATAACTTTGAGCAAAAGTGTTGTTGTACACGTTAACATGACCTACAGGTGCAAAATGATCATTGGATTTTTGGTATTACACTGAATTTTTCAAATCGTACATTCCTCCTGGTGGTGATAAAGAGACGTGTGTAGTTATTGCAATTGATCTAGCCACAGCCAGCGATTTTTCTGATGGTAAGCTGAAGCCCGAGTGCCGTCTGCAAGAATATGCAGAAGGCTGTTCGAGGTACGTCCTCTTGCCCAATGATGGCGTGGCATATCCAGATTACCACCACCTGTCCTGCGTTGCACAAGTCCACACTGCTTGCTGTCGTCTTCCCACTTCATGAGGAGTCAGAAAGGGCAAAAGCTTGCATACACATATGCATTCCATGCCAATGATGTACAAGTCTGCTATAAACACGACCAGGTACCCAATATTTCCCTCCTTGACCCTCCTTCTCCTTCCATTACCTGCAATTGTGTATGCATATGGTACATGTGCAGGAAGGCTCCACACGCTAACAATTGGGTAAGAATGATTGAGACTGGGAGACAACATTCAACATAGGACTCACCACTACTCCATCTCTGACAGGGGATGGTGGGGGCAGTGGGGGCGGTGATGGGGGAGGTGTCGCAGAAATGTCAAGAGAATCAGGTACTATGCAAGTCAACCTTCGGCTTGGTGACATTCTTGCAGAAGTGTACTCACCGATGGTCAGTTGAATCTTCCTAAGCTTCTGTGGGGTGGTTGGGAGTGTTGTGCAGCAATAGACGCAGAGTACAGGTAGACCCTTACCTGTATAGAGAGCTTAGACGAGGCTTAGAGTGAAGCAGAGGAAGCTCTGAGTGGGGTGGAGAGAGATGTGTATAGGTACTCGCTCCTACAGTAGGCATTATATACTCTATGGTCCACCCATGTCCGTTTGGGGAAAAGTGATGAGTAAAGGCGTCCACAATATCGCGTTTTCAGTGACGCCTAATGTTTAATCACCGGTGGACTTGGAATAATCCCTTAAGGGGATTCTGTACGTGTATCGTATGACTAAATACTCCGAACCACGGGTATATCGTAAGTAACCGTACTCCAATTCCTACGTAATGAGCCTTATAGTAAGTATTACGGCTCAACACTCCCCCTTGCTAAGTGCAGCTACTAAGCGCTCTGAGCAAGTGTGTAAGGCGAATAATATTCAAGCCATGATTAGAAGGGAGTCTTTCCCGGAACCATGAGAGCGGTTTCGAGGCCGAGCTCTCTTCACCATCCCATTTCAGCTTCTTGAACTTTTCAGTTCATTGGGCTGATTTTTTGGTATAGGTATAAACAATGACCGGAAATGTGTTGATTCTTTAAAAGAATTTATGTATCCGGAAGACGCAAGCGTCACTCGATATACCTTCCATAGTATCCTTAAATAAGGAATTGGGATGGCTCGAAAAGTCTGAGATGACTTTATTTTGATTCCATGTATAATAGAAACTTTCAGGCTCGTTTCGAGGCCAAGCCATTAGCCTTGAAACTCAGTTGGACGAGTAAAACTCAAGTCCTAACTGACTTCTGAACTTCTCGAACTTAATACGCCCTAAGTTCTTGGTAAACATATCTGCGGGATTTTCTGAACCATCTATAAAGAATAGTTCTATCTTTTTGTCCTTCACCACTTCTCTTATGTAGTGGTAGCGTATATCAATATGTTTAATACGCTTCTCCTGGACAGGGTTTGAGGCCATAAAGATGGACCCCTGATTATCACCGCAGAGTGGTATTGGGCTTAGTTTGATTCCAAGCTCAGTAAAGAGCGACTTAATCCAAACTAATTGTCTGCTAGTATCCGACAGCGACATATATTCAGCTTCAGTGGAAGACAGCGCAACAGTCTTCTGCGCTCTAGAGTTCCAGCTGAATATCCCATTAGCTAGTTTAACCATATAGCCCGTAGTAGATCGCCTATTATCTGGGTTTGAAGCCCAGTCAGAGTCTGCATACGCAATTAGACCCCCATTTGATTTCCCATCATACACTAAAGAGTATGAAGAAGTCCCAAGCAAATAGCGACAGATATACAGCGCTCTATTCAAATGGTCCTCAGAAGGGTTTGCAGCGAACTGTGACAGTTTAACGACTGCATAGGCGATGTCAGGGCGAGTCCCAAGCATTATGTATAGGAGTGAACCTATAACTTGCTGGTATTTGCTCCTGACGCTTGGGTTGACTGGCGCGTCATTAGGTACTGGTTGGTACCCTTCAGGAAGTGGAGTTGCAGCTGCTTTCATGTCTGTAAGTCCAAAGCGTTGCAGCACCTTCTCTAAGTAAGCGGTTTGATCTAAGAAGATCTTTCCATGTTTCCGCTGAATGCGCATACGCAAGAATTCCTTTGCATCGCCTAAGTCACGACATTCCCAAGCCTGCATGAACCTTTGCTTAAGTTCATTTAAAAGGGCTTTGTCCGAACCCATAAAGATCACATCATCAACATAGACAATGATCACTACAAGGGCGCCACTCTTACCTCTATGGGTAAAGAGTCCTGAGTCAGAAAGTAGCCTTTTGCAGCCCATCGCCGCCATGGACTTATCCAGCGCTTTCCACCATGCTAAAGCAGCTTGTTTAAGCCCATATATGGCGCGTTTTAGTCGCAGTACTTTGTTTTCCTGCCCTTTGGCTTTGAAGCCCTCAGGTTGTTCCATGTAGAGCTCTTCATCAAGCTCGCCATATAGGAAGGCAGTTTTAACATCTAGTCCAGTGATGTGCCAATCCTCTAGCGCTGCAAGCGCGAGCATCATCCGGACAGTCTCAAAGCGCACTACTGGTGAGAAGATTTCATCATAGTCAACGCCTTCAACCTGAGAAAAGCCTTTGGCAACAAGCCGGGCTTTCTTGCGACCATCAGTCTTTTGATCAAAGACCCATCTATTTTTTATAATCTTCCTCCCTTTAGGAGGGTTCACAAGCTCAAAGACATTGCGTCTGCAAAGTGCCTCAAGTTCCTCGCGACAAGCAGTCTTCCATTCCTTTTGTTGCGCTGCAGGCATGCGCATAATATCTTTATAGGTCCACTCCCGTACATTAGAAGTGTCCAGTGGTTCCAGATCAGCAGATGGAACTGCTTTGGCAAGCAGATGATCTAGGAATTTTACTCCCCCTTCCTGAGCAAGGCGTGACAATAAATCATCTACTTCATCCTCTGAGGGTTCTGGCGGAGCTTCACTCTCAGCAGGTGGAGGGTCAGGGTTTGTCTCAGGAAATCCTCCTGGAATCTGCCTTTGCCCTGGCATACTATCAGACCTGGAGCGACCAGGCTGCTTTCCAACCATTTCTTTCCACTTGCTACTCCGCTCAACGTCTTTAGTTATTTGTGTGGGATGCCTGTCTTCCCCATAGACGTTGTCAGGACGAGTAGGTACTTTCCTCAAGCGCGCAGACCGTCGTGGTAGTGCTGGTTCTGGCGCAGGAGGCGGAGGTGGTTGCGCTTCTGGCTCCTCTGGTGCCACAGATCCGCCGTCGCGGTCTGGCGCATCCTCCCTATTTTGCCTCTGTTTAGGGGGACGATGAGTAGGCATGTCATCGTCAAAACCACTAGGAATGGGCTGTGTAGGTGACTGGTCATCCTCCATAGGAGGTTGATTCTCTACTGGCTCATTGACGCGGGTTGTACCCCGCACCCTTTGCGTTTCACATCTAGGGTATACTGTCTCATCAAATAATGCAGTAGTGCTGGTGAACACTGTGTTGCTTTTGATCCGCATGAACCGATACGCTTTAATACCCTCAGTATGACCAATATAGATCATTTGTTCGCTTTTGGGGTCTAGTTTGTTCGTTCTGCGATCTTCTGGTATGTGCACATAAGCGCCACAACCAAATACTCGTAAGTGTGAAATACTAGGTGGTTCACCATACAAGCTCATATAGGGTGTCTGCCAATTAAGGCGACTTATTGGAGTCCTATTGTAGCAATGCACTGCATGTAGGACCGCAAATTCCCACCAAGATTGAGGGAGACAGGCTTCAAGGCGCATAGCCTGAGCCTTATCCATACAGGTTCGCATAAAACGCTCAGCGCGACCATTTTGTTGGGGAGTATGAGGTGCGCTTTGTAGGATATTAATACCCATGTCCTTCAGTACTTTAATAAACTCATCCGACTTGTACTCTCCTCCAGCATCCGACATCCACTGTTTAATAGTGGTGTTATGCTGAGTATTGACCATGGCAATGAATTGCCTTAGCGCATTAATAGCTTGCGCTTTAGTGCGTAAAAGCACAATCCATGCATAGGAGGAGAAGTCATCAAAGAAACTAATAAAGTATTTATATTTGTGGTATGAGTCAACTGGAAAGCTCTTAAGATCAGAATGAATCTTTTCAAAAGGCTTCTTAGCACGCGTCTCAGAGGGTTTATGCGCCGAAGCAGGCATTTTCCCTTGAGCGCAACCAGGACATATGGGTGTCTCCAAAGGATATTTAAGGTCCGTGGGAATTCCCTTAGTGTGATCCTTGGCACGACGTAGTACTTCCTTCGAAGGGTGTCCTAAACGTCTATGCCAGATGTCATAGTCCGCAGTATAGATAGTACTATGGGCTGCATGTACATCTTTAACGTGCGTAACTTTGGCATCAAGCCAGTAAAGTGTGTGACCGTCTGCTAGGGGTTTTGTTTGTAATACGGGCGTAGAACTGCCCTTATAGTATAGAGATATATGCTGCGAATCCCCATTAACGCGCAATCCCTGTTGTAGAAACTCCCCCATGGACAATAGCTTAGTTGTCATCTGTGGTATATGTAGAACGGGATATATGCGTGTAATACGCTCCGTCTTCACACCTTTATATTCCACAGTGTGCTTCAGTAATACTGAGCCTTGGCCTTGTACATAGAGAGCATGAGCCGCAGTTTTAACCATAGGCTTTTGCGATAGGGGAGTATAACTTATAAAGTCCAGTTTATTGTTTGTAAAATGTGCCGATGCACCAGAGTCAAGTAACCAAATAGGTTCTTGCTCTGTTTGACTTCGCTTTCCCTTACATTTCGCACAAAGAGCATAATCCAAACCATGAGCGCATTGATTCGCGCTATTGACAACTTTATTTACAAGCGCACTGTAACTACTATCTCTAGAAGCGCCAATCGGCACCTTCTCCAGTAGCGCTGTAGAGTGGTCAGATTTGCTAGTAAGAGGAGGGAAAGTTACTAACCCATCCTCATAGGGAGTGAAGTCGTCTTGCCCAACTGCGCTAGCGATGTCAGCATCGACATCATCATCTGCGCTACCCCAGTCTAGGTCCAGAGAGATATCTGGAGAGGGGGCACGGACTGGTTCCTTTTTACCAAAGTCCTCCCACATTTTGGTTATCTCTACGGCAGTAGGACTATCAGGGCATACCTCTTCAAGAGGTTCAACTGTACGAATGGGCTCCTTGCCCTTGTCTTTGCGCGCCTTATGATAAGGAGGCGGCGCTAAAGGAGTCAAGGTTAGCTTAGGAGAGTCTGGAGGCGAACTAATGGGCGCACTGCAGCCTGTAGGGAGGTCGTCATCCTCCATTTCCCAGTCCTCTGCGAAGGTGTTCGGATTTTTGATCCACGGAGACGCCGCAACCATTTCACCAAGACGCTGTTCAAGCGTCTTCACCGTCTGAACTGTACCAGGAGTCTCTAAGGCCTGGGTGACGTCCAGAGCCTTGTTAAGGGACTTATAATGTCCCGGTACACGCTTCTTCGCAGGAGGGGCAGAGGAAATGCGCTGCTCGAGCCCAGAAGGCGAGATATGCGCTATGGTGGTAGAGGTTGGCGCAGGGAGTGCAGCAACGTCTGCAATGTGCGTATGACCTTGTGCACCTTGCTGTTGCTTTTTAAACTTCTTGCCAGCACGTTTACTACGCTGGCGGTGGCCTCCCTGTTGCTGCTGCTGCTGCTGCTGCTGCGGTTGATTACCGCGCTTCTTGTTCTGTTGGCCCGAAGAGCCTTGCTGCTGCTGCTGGAAGTCGGGGTCGTTACGCTTGCGCTTGACCGCCGACAACTTGTTGGCCGACTCCCTATTGGAAGGTTGGCCTTTGGAACGCTCGATTTCCCACTGGTTGACCGCCGCAGTACGAATATCGGTCAAAGTAAGCTTCTTTGCCGTGGTGCCTGACATAAGGATAGGGACTAGAGATGACTCCCACTTGGCTGGTAGCTTCGAAAGGAGCATCATGGCCTGAAGGCCGTCGGGTACTTTGGCAGAGTTAGTGGCAAGATGGTCGTAAATCGTAGCCAATTCATCAATCTGAGGGCCAGGATGCTTAGCATAGTCCAGACGAAATGTCATGGCACGCTTGAAGTCCTGGTAAACATTAGCAGCACTAACGCCCCCATACTGGGACTTGAGATGGTCCCAAACAGCTTGAGCAGTAGCGAACTTTTCAACCTGGCGTTGAATAGCTGGCGAAAGACGCAGCACAATCGAGCCCAAGGCACGATCATCATCCGAAGCCCAAGCATTATAGGCCTCAACCTCCGTAGGAGTAGGGGCATCTTTATCCTTGGCGACAGGGTAAAGACGTCTTCCACTGACAATATCCCAAAGCGCAGAAGACTTCAGGAAAGCCTCCATTTGCTTAGCCCAAATCTGATAGTTGTTACCGTCAAGGATGGGGACAAGAGTTGTAAGCGTCGACATTGTTGATAAGGTTTCTGTATAGAGAATAGTCAGCACCGTATGCGACTAGTAACAGAAAAATAAACCGGCATAGTCTCCCCTTATAAGGAGACTAATGTCTGCCATTAAAGGCGACATACTAGCATAGTCTCCCCATAGTAGGAGAGACTAATTGTCTGCCAATGAAGGCGACAACCCCACTAAAGGTACCAAAGGTAACCCGCCGTCGTTGCAGCCAATGAAGGCGCAAAGCGACTTATGGCAGGGCCCATAACCTGTTGCGCAGCAATAGACGCAGAGTACAGGTAGACCCTTACCTGTATAGAGAGCTTAGACGAGGCTTAGAGTGAAGCAGAGGAAGCTCTGAGTGGGGTGGAGAGAGATGTGTATAGGTACTCGCTCCTACAGTAGGCATTATATACTCTATGGTCCACCCATGTCCGTTTGGGGAAAAGTGATGAGTAAAGGCGTCCACAATATCGTGTTTTCAGTGACGCCTAATGTTTAATCACCGGTGGACTTGGAATAATCCCTTAAGGGGATTCTGTACGTGTATCGTATGACTAAATACTCCGAACCACGGGTATATCGTAAGTAACCGTACTCCAATTCCTACGTAATGAGCCTTATAGTAAGTATTACGGCTCAACAGGGAGCTTATCCCTCTTGTGTTTCAGTGGTTGCATAGGTGTGGTGTGCAATGAGAAAAGTGAGAAGCCCCAGTTGAACAGCCATGTGCTGCGCTGTATCGAGCATTCGCTTACATGTAATGCACTTTCCAAAACTTTTGTTGTCTTTGCTCACATCGTATGCTACCTACGACGGAAAGGTGATCCTGGAAGGACTACCAGCTAGCATGGCAAAGAAATCATTCTCTCGACATGGGTGAGCTTACACGCTTACCTACCAAACCTACTCATCCTCATCTCCCCCCCACGCATCCCGTCATCTAGACCACCTCCACACTCATCCCCCCTCTTCTCAGAGTAGTCCCTGTCATCCCAGCAAATCGTGTTTGCATGTGCCGGGACACGCCTCAATGTTTAGATGCATGATTGGTGCACTCCTCATTAACCTTAGCGGACTCTCCGAGGACTTCCCATCACACCCACCGCCGTTGCACACACCATCCCCAGTGTGAATGCAAGGATATCTTTGATTTCCTCTGAGAGGCCATCATAGAATCGGGTGCATAGGTCTTCTTCGGACCACTTCGTTTGTCCGGCGTACTGGTCGAACAGTGAGATATATTGGGTCACCTCCTTGCGACCCTGTTTTGTCTTTTTGAGCGCCTCGCATGCCAAGTCTGTGGTATCCCACGGACTAAACCTGAGGTTAAAAGCTTTGACAAAACCGGCAAAGGTTCCGCCGAAAGGCGTTCCACCTTGGTTTGCCTCTTCCAAATATGTAGGGATTGACACGGGTCACCCGCATGTCGATCCGACTCAACCTGTACCCGTACCTGCCTCAACCCGTACCCGTGGTCGCGGGTACGGGTAACCCGTGCATACGGGTACGGGTACAGTCGCGGGTCGTGGGTTTGGTGGGTTCATGCGGGTTTGACGGGTTCACGCGGGTTTGACAGGTTCACGTGGGTTTGACGGCTTCACGTGTTGGCTCACAGAGAGGGGGTTCACACAGGCTAAAGCACAGACAACGATTTGCGATTCAACCTGCACAAGGTGCAGTGGCAACGGTAACGTGGTGGACAGCTCTGAGTCTAGTTAGTTAGTTAAAGGTTGGAATGGCGTCCCAGTCCTCGGCAAGCTCTTCCTCCTCCTCCTCGTCATGAATGCAGTCTGGACTTGACATCCTCTGTGTCGGTGGCGAGGTAGCGATCAAGCTCATCACGGAGGTCTGATGAAGTCGGGGCTAGGTCCGGTAAGTGGTCGAATATGTTGTTTGACAAAGAAAATGGCTGTAGAGAAGGCTAAGTCAGAACAAAAGGAAGAAGTATTGAGAGACACATACTGAATCAACAGAACGCGAATTGACGTCGTCGGTTTCAGTGTTGTCGCCATCTACACCTGCAGGAGCATCATACAGAAGGATCGATCTGACTGGTCAAGTCCTATTCAGCTGTTAAAAAAAAGGCGGAAAAAAGGGACACGGTGCGCACCAAATAGAGGATAGACAGAGAGTGGCAATATTGAGGGACAGTTTGAGTAGCCAGTCTTGCAGCACAACTTGCGGCATGGCGGCGAGGCGTGCTTGAGACAAGGGTCAAGGAACGAGGGTGGTCTGTGGTTGGCGACAGACAGGCTATGAGGCAGCAAGAGATCTTGACTGTGGCGCGGCTTGTGGAACGGCATGCTTGAAATGCAAAGAGGGTGGATCTGAAAAATAAGGGCAAGTCAGTCTTCAGCCCAAGCTGTGGAACGGCGCATGGAACGGCGCACTTGAAAGTTGAGACAAAGGGCAGAAACTGCTGGAATATGGATGTAACAAGCACTCAAGGAGTGGGTCGAGTGAGACAGGATGGCAAAAAAAAAAGGCGTGTACCCGCGGGTACCCGTGCCACGGGTACGGGTTTGGACGGGTTCAGAATTGCTGACCCTGACCCGTACCCGTCGTACCCGTACCCGTGACCCGTACGGGTTTCGCTGACCCGTGTCAATCCCTAGTCTGGGGTAGCTACAGTTCCACTCATATAAAAGATTGTGTTCTTGGCTTGTTAATAACATCGTTGTGTATCCCTCTTCTCTCGCTGTGTGTGCACATTCATCCTGGAAGTCAGGCCCCACTGCGGGCACTCGAAGGACCTCATCATTGTCTTGCCACTATGGACGGCATCTTCTCTCATTTCGTCTCGTCTTCCCCATTCCCACTCTCACCCTCATCCGTTCGTAATCACACCGGCCCTCCCATCGCAATCATTCCGGGTTCGGCCCATCTCTCTCAGTTCTCTCTCCCACCTCTGTAACCCATAAATAATTTTCAAAACCAGTAAGTAGAATAGATAAATACATTTATTAATCACTACGATTACGAAAGAAATTCGGCATCGTCACCAAGGTGGTGCCCATTCAAACCCTGCCTGTATCCATAAAGTGGTTGCGAGGTGACAGGTGTTATGAAAACCTGTAATTATGAACCCCTCTTACATTTCGGAAGTCCGCTTGTGTATTCGAAATGACGGGTATCTATCGATACAGTATTTCCAAGTTGGTAGAGGACCTTGCAGAGCAAGGTGACGTGTTACTTGAAGCCTGTGACTTCTACTTATCCAATATCTCTCAGCCATGTAGTATCTATCATTCGAGTGACCATTCCTTCCTTTTACCTCATCGGAATCCTTGACGGGCCTGCTACGTTCGATTGGTCCCTTCAGAAGAAATAGACAAATGAGCAACTAAAGGAAGGCCACCGTGAACCACGATAAGTCTGAACTCACAAAGGTTCAGCAGGGAGCACAGGAAGCGGAAGCACCTCGCCGTCGGGCGAAAGTTTCGGAAAGACCTGGAGCCTGTCTCTGCCGCGTAGGTAGTCAATCCTGCATGGGCCGTGGCCCAGCTCTTCTTCTGTTGTACATCTCTCTCTGAACGCGGCGTCGACCGCTATCCGTTCCTCTGCGTTCAATTTGGTCCATTCGCGTCTACGTGAGATCTTCCTCGCATCCTCATTTATCGTCCTCAGCACGTCCCTAACCGTGATGCCGACGCTTTGGGAATCCCCAGACGCATGTATGTGGATATCTTGTGGGTATCCTTGGTGGTTTTCAAGTTTCAGCGACAGTACAGGGGGGTGCACGGCAGGAGATGTTATTTCTTCCTGTGGAAGACCATAGTCATCAACGTCATCGTCGGCGCCGACCGACTGGTTGCTGATGTCGAGCTTTATAAAATACTTTGACAACGCGGGGTGCAAGACTAGGGGGATCGGCTCTCCCTTGAGTTCAAATAGATCGTTAATTGGTGAGCGTTTTTAGCTCCGTAAAGAGGTACCGCACCTCCAATTCAGCATGAGCATAGAAAATTGCCTTCGCCTCGTCGGGAACCCCGGGATCCTCGTCATCGTGTAAGATTGCAGCTGGTGACCAGGGTTCAGTAACCCCTAGTAGGTCATTGGGTGATGTAGGAATTGCATACCCCCGTTCTCTATGAGCACGTTGATCTCGTTTTGACGCAAAAAACCCTCAACGGCGTCTGCAGTTAGAGTTTCCTGAGGGTTCACATCACCGATTGGCAAAGTATGGAAAAGCATTATTCGCACGTACAACCTCCTCAATTAGTTGAAGATCATCGTCATGGGCGATAGCTATGGTGTCATCCGTACATTTCTGTTGAACGCTGTCAGCAAACATAAGGAAAATAAAAATAAGACCAACCTCCGCAATGTAGTCCAAGACTCCAACGAGTGGATCGCGGTACTGGAAGTGAAGTGTCATACTGTTTTTCAATCACCTAGGAAGACTACTACCCACACTCGGGACGTTCGGGACGCGCGTCACCTGCATCTCGTCGTCCCGTCGCCTGTCTGGATTGTCTGGAAGAGGCTCTGCCGCAGCACGGAGGCCGGTGTAGAGTCCTAGGAGAATGCGCTTTGCTCGGAAGCCCCTGATGAATACGCATTGAGTCTGCGGTGGATCGACCTTTGAAAGAATATCGGTCACATCCAAGTCGATCATGATGCAATTTGCACGACGTACACGCTCTTGACTATTGTTATATGCTACGCTCTGACTGGTTTGGCGCGCGAAGTGCCATTGAAAGGTGGCCGAACTGCCAAGCGTTTGGGATCCCAGGGAGATTTCCGAATCCAGATTGCTGTCGACGAATGCAGCGGCCGCCCATGCGGTGACTAAAGTACAACCAGAGACGAGAATAATGTCCTCCATACGCTGGACATCCAGTCTGTTCCTCTGTGCAAAGGCAAACCAGTTCTCGCAATTGTCTCGGATGTAATCTTCAAACGCTTTCGTGCGAATAACATCTTGGCGGTAACCATCGTAGGGAAGACTCAATACTGCGCCAAGCCTCTTCCTACATCTATATGATATGATCGCATTGCCGTCCGCAGGACTGAGGGAAAACTCGGTCGGACTGGCAGGTGTTTGGGGGGGTACAATGATCACTCACGGTGCCTGGGCCTGAACCCCAGCATTAACATCCTGCGTGGACACATAGCGCGAATAATAGTCTCCTCTGCTTAACCTCGATTCGCGAATGTTGATAAAGGGACCCAAATCGACGGGTTCGTAAGGATCTGGTTCACCAAGTACGCGATTTGAAGGGTGGTTCCATGGAAGCCGCACGTTGAACATGCGGAAAAAGTAGCCTTCTCTTACGTAACCGACATCACCGACTGAGACCCTCTCGTAGAGATTGGCAGGATCTGGCTCCCATAATGCATGGCCGTGGTAGAGAGACGTGAGTTGCTCCCGGTAAACGCTGTAGTGCGGCTGCGGTAGTGGCATAATGGAAGCTGAGGAGGCTCCGAGAAGGAGAGTAGTCGAAAGGGCGTAATCAAGTCGCATCACTCCAGCGTATTGCAAGCGCCAGCCTGAGAACCATTCGTTATCGATAAAGGTGACGACACACCAAAGTCCTCAATGCGCTCTCCTGCCTCGACTTTTTGACAACATTAAGTGGGCGATTTTACAACGTAGTCTGACACTGCAACCCCGGACCTTGCCCAGAACCGATTCAAGCTCTGTGACAAGCTCTGTGACTATGATGGTACTGTACCGATCAGCTACGAATGTAACTATTGAGTAATCTCCGCCCGACGGAGCAACTCCGAGTCGCAGACCGGCCTGATCTCGCACCACGTGATGCACTCAAGTTGCCAGCGCTCAGCGCTCAGCCAACGCAATTAGAGGGAAAATACCAGCGATTCGAGCCGCTTTCACTCGGTATTTTACAATATACTGGGTAAGACCCACGACACAGTCCTAGTATCTATCACAGAGAGGTGGGCTCGCGAAATGATGCCAACACTGGCAACTTGGTTTGCATCAGTCTTACTAGTTCCATGCATATAGAAATATAACTCCACCTAGCCTTCTGCATGATTCCAAGCGATAGTTCCTCCAAAGTCTGACACTGACAGTTTTGACGACAATGATTGATCTGGGCGCTCTCATAATACGCTGGCTGACTCTCGGCCAACCCTACCCAAAATTTTAAACCCAGATAGTTGAATGCCACAATGAAGAAAATCTTGAAGAAAATCGCACAAGATCTTGTTTACTTATACTTATATCGTTCCTTCCGGACACGTATCGGTGACATAGCAAGACATCGTACATATTTTACCTATTGTTTCGGTGTATGTAACGTGTCCGCGTGTAATTGTTGGTCTCAAAATTGATATCCTGATCCTGATCAGAAGGTTGGTAAAATACTAAATAAACATGACATCAGTTGGCATGCCCCCTTTGTTTACGTAACAACCTCGTGTCCACTGTAAAGCCACGCCACCTTGTCGGAGCCATGTTGCGTTGATTGCACTACCGTCGAAACCATTCCCCGTCGTGCCCTCCCACGCATGGTTCTAGTCAACCCACTTCATGAACGGACACTCTTTTTATCTGTGCGAAAATCAGTCGGTTTGCATGCAATGTGGCGTTTCCACGTCCTTCGAGAAGTTCTCTACTTTCACGCTCACTTTCTCGTCACACAACCTCCTGCTGATTGGGCAAGCGGACAATGACTGCGGCGATAGTGGTACATTCCAGCTTGCATTCCAGCGTCCTCCTGTCTTCTCCTGTCTGGATTACCCTGATGCGAAATGATTTATTTTCTGCCTATGATCCTTATAATGGTTAGTGATCTCGTCTTAATGCAAAGTCGTTGCGTTGACTTTAGTGGGCAGTTTACATTCGAAGGAATGCTCGAGTCGAATCGCGGCTTGCATATTGCATAACCAATCAGTTTCGACTGGATCGATCTCAGATGGAAGGCGTTCGATTTGGGCAATCGACTGTCAGTGGTCTCATTCTACACTCATAAAACAACGCTGGGGTCCCTTGACCTCGGACTCGGGACTTTGCTTTCACCGTTTTTGAAATATTCCGATCACCATCATCCTCCCCCTGAACCGAGAAATCAAGTGAAATCTATCCGGCATCGGGAGACCGCGGCTAGCGATGGCAGTGCGCATCTGTGGCTCACGAGAGTGACCTCCAAAGCGCCGCCCCTTGCCACAGCCAGCTCCGGTAAGCCCCTTTTTATGAGCGCTGCAGTCCGAGTGTTTTCAGAGTCAATTTATACCGCTCCAGTCCAAGTTTTGAGGGCTGGGAACAGCACCCTTGCTTGAACGACCAGGAGGGGTGGAGCCGACATGGAATCCCACGTCCCAACTCTCCGTGAGACTTGCTCGTGTAATCACCTTCAGACCGTCAGTCATTTTACCTGCTTGTAGAGTTGAGGGTGCGACCCAGTGGGAAAGAGACGATGTCATGGGACTTGGCATTAATACTGCGTATGTCTAATTCACCGCTAAAAATACATAATCAAGCTGCAAAGCATGTCTTGGGTCGTATGGGATACAATGTGTATGTACTGATAGCAAGAGGTGAGTCGAGAGATAGCACCTGTAATATTGAGAAAACGAAGCAAAATACGACGACACAAAAAACAGGGTTATCCTTCAGAAGGGGTCCTTAGTGCTGTCAAACGTCATTCTCACATCATGAATACGTCCTGTCCAAAAACACCAGCCAGTACCCCCCTTGTAGTAGTCGCCGCACCGGTGTCGGCATCTTGACGGCTGGAGCCTTCATTGACGCGCGCCTGCGCCCTGCGCTGCGCGGTCGTCGGAAAGTCCTGAATGAGAACGCGCTGTGGAGCAGAGAACCCTACCACTGGCACAGAGAGATGACGACTGTCTAGCGAGCTGTGCGGCGGAGTCATAGGCGAGGCTTCGGACTCAGAGGGCGGAGGGTACCCGAGGCTCCCACTGCCGACAGACGAGGCAGGGGATGTGGGAGCGGCAATGCCGTACTCTTGCTCTTGCTTGTGACGCTGCTGGGGCCCCCATAGTTGTGGGCTCCGATGATGGGCAGAGGGCATAGTGGAGGCACGTTTTCGCGTTTTTTGTCCTGCCGCAGCAGCTGGCTGTGACCCATCCGGCAGGGGTGTGAGTGGAGGCTTTGGCTTATTGGGCCCGCGCATGCGGCGTTCAGGCGCATATACGCAGACAAGCCCACGCGTGAGGCAACGTTGGCAGCTCGGATGCTCACCAGAGCACTTTATTCGAGCAGACCGAGTCACTATCGTGAGTCACGTATAGATGTGTGAAAGGAGACGCACCTTTGCCTTTCGCGCACGGCACTTCTCGCAGGCTTGCGCGGTGCGAATGCGCGGGTGGTCAGCCGCCCGGGAAAATACCCCTGTCGCCGGGTCCAGAGACCCGGCGCCCCCCCAAGAGCGCAGCTGCGGGCTGTTCTCTGCGGTCGCATTTCCTTCATTTTTTCCCTGAAAGGAGGGACTATCCGTATTTTGCGTAGTCGTTGAAGGTCCCTTCTGTAGGACCGTTTGCGCTGTCGCGAGGGGTGACAAATCCTGTTGGTGAGAAGGATACATGGATTCGAATGTGTGCGGAAGCCCCTGCATTCCTGTGGGGTGTGTGTTGCTGTTGTCTGTGAAAGTATCCACTGCCCATGGGTCAAGGGGCATGTGGACAGACTGTTGAGGAGCACGAGACACGTGGGTAGGAAATTCATGGGCGGAGTGGTAGGCCTCGTGTCCCTGTGGGAATGAAGTATATGCCGTGGCTTGGCGGGGCTGAGGCTGTCGTAACTGTGGGGGAGGGGCGGGATAACGAAGGGAGGGGTGTCCATGCGGCCTGTCAGATGAGCGGTGGGACGGTGGAGGGGACCTCTGTGCTGCCATGGGAGGGTCTCTATCAGGGATGTAGTGTTGTTGTACATATTGTGGCAAGGGTCGCGGCAGCTGCGTTGCCTTGGGGCCTCCCCCTAGAAGCTCTGGAAAACCTGAATAGAGTGAGGACTGTAAATTGTCGAAGGATGGAGAACCATAGGCGTGAACCGTTTGGTGAGTGATTTGTTGTTGCATGCCGCGCTGCTCCATGCGACAGGATGAAAGTAGAAGTAACAACGAAATGGGAAGGGCACGATGGGAAACTCCAAACTATGAGCATGTTCCGTGGCTTATTGATTTAAATAATACAGCACTTGAAACGGAAAAGGAATCCGAAACTTTCCGAGGAGAAAGGAAAAATAAAATGGAAATGGAACTTTAGACCTCGACTCAACTTAACCAAGCATGTCCACGCTCGCTCGATCTTGGTGCCTCGTGAATTGATGAGAAACTATAAGACTAACTGATCATGAGAGACTGAGACGCTGCCAATGACCAATTGTGGTGTTGACACAGCCTGGCGCATCCCGTCCCTCCTAGTGGGATATGCATAGTAAACTCACCTATCCCCTCGCTGCGCTACGTTTCTAATTCTTTAGCATGCCAGCAACCTCGAAGGCGCTGTGCGTTAGCGTTTGCGCCAAGTGCAATTACAGGGCCGCTGCGGGCCGTCGGGTCGGTGCGCGTCCAGACCTACCCCTCGCCACCCCTGAGCTGATCCACCTCCCTCCTAATGGTAACAAGTGGTATTGGTATACTATGAGTTGTCATAGCTGAGATCTCCATTATAAATCTCCATTTACGTGTGGTCACCGGTCGCTGGTCAGAGGCATGCACTGAGGCCCCTTGCCAGTGACCGAAGCGACTTGAGCTTGAGTTGTCAGGCGGCCAGTTGAATGCACCGCACCGACTAGGTATACAATTCAAAAAGTCTCTTGTCTACTCTCGACATGCAAGGTTGCATCTTGGTTTTGCGCGTTGGATCTCAAGAATCTCACCTAGATCCCATCTTCTATTGACTCACGCCGATTTTGAAACTCGAGAATCATTCAATCAGATTTAGGGGTATAGCTCCAGCGCAGGCCCGGGGCTCGGCCGACTCTCGCATAAAAGGTGTACCAGTCGATCAGTTGATGACTGAGCTAAGTGACGAGACATGAGAAACGGGGAAGCTACGAGTGGCGATGCATCGATATGACCTAATTTATCTGTGACAGAATTGTGCTTAGAGATACGCTAAGCGTTCCAGGAGGGTGTTTGCGGCTCTTGTGGTTCATGTAGTCTAGAGTATGTCCTGGCTAGAGAAAAGAGGTTCGATCATTGATGGGTCTTCCGGTTCAGAGTCTGGACTTATCCCAGATAGTAACCTGTACGGCACTCTCCGATGACAACGACTTCGTCCATCAGACTAGTCAGTTTCAGTAATAGTGGTGGACCACTCTCACCATTTCCTCGCTCTAAAACTCGCAATCTCCCTGGTGTCGTAAACGTACTATGAAGTCTGAGATGGGAAGAGGGGACCATTTGTTTGGCACCTTACCAACTTGGATGTCCACACACGCGAGCTAATCCATTTCAGGCAGGAAGCATTCAAACACGTGATTCTCATGCGATTGCAACGGGCCGCCGGCCGAGACAGTCATAAACACCTCCTATCTTACAGTAACTTACCTCCACCACCAATGAGCGCTAATGAGCTCTCACAGGTGCGTCCAGTTGGTTGTTATTTCGGGCTGAGCGCCGATCGATTGAGTACTTGCCACTCATATCTGATTAGCCATACATCAAAGACGACCCTGCATCGGCGTCTACTCTCCCGACCGAGTGATACTATTTCGCCGTCTGGTGTTACGTCAATCCAGACGGATGATGTAACTTACAAGGTATTGAGGTCTGGAAGGATTGCTCGACGTGGCTGGAAACAAGTGGGGAAACCACGGGGTAGAGGTACGCGTCCAAGCTCCGAGTATGTGGTGTCTGTAACGACTAATTTGGCACTGGCTGTAGGCAAGATTCGCAGACTTAGGGATGTCATAAAAATTGAAATGCTCCCAGACGATGTTCTTCTACGGGTGTTTGACTTCTGTAGTATGGAGGGCGAATGTGCTCCCGAATGGTGGCACGGACTAGCGCACGTATGCCGCAAATGGCGGCAAATCATATTGCTATCGCCCCGTCGTCTCGATCTACAACTCCTCTGCACTTGCAGAAAGCCCGTTCGGAAGAACTTATGTTGCTGGCCTGCTATTCCTATCGCCATCGACGAACACTCATTTGATCCTGCTGGGCAAGATAATCTCTTTGCCGCACTGGAGAAAACCGATCGTGTACTCAGTGTTTCACTCAAACTGACGAAATCCGAGCTAGAAAAGGTGACCCTGGCGATGCAAAGGCCATTTCCGGCGCTGACACGCCTTCGGCTTGAATTGATTCCATCTGATTCGACTGCGCCGGTCATTCTACCAGGATTTTTGGGCGCCAGTGGATACACCTCGTGTTTGCGGGAAATCAATTTAAATGGCATATCCTTTCTTGCGTTACCAACTTACCCCGGCTTCTCTTGTCAGCCCGTGACCTTATCGACCTCCACCTGGGCAGGATATCGGATTTCATTTCACCGCAGAGGATGGTCAGTTGTCTGACTGCAACAACAAAACTCAAGGATCTTTCCATTGAATTTAAACGGGCGACTTCTATTTTCCTTTATTTTCAAAAACCTCCGCCTCCGCAAACCCGAGAAATTCTTCCCGCTCTTACCCGGTTTCGATTCCTAGGTGATTCCAACTACTTCGAAGACCTGGTGGCCCAAGTTGACTGCCCTCGGCTCAAGTCAATTGATGTGTCGTACTTCTGTCGGTTCAATGACCTTATAGTTCCCCAACTTTTCCAGTTCATCGACCGTACGGAAGGTCTCAGGCAAGCCCAATTTAGGCGCGCGGGTGTATATGTGCATGATTCCTCCGCCCACATCTGCCTTGATGATTCACAAGCGGAACCTGATTACAGGGGCCTTTCTCTGGAACTCCCACCGACAGTCGAATTGGCTAGTTCGGTTAATTGGAGGGCTCTTCACCGAATCTCCCGCTTTGATCTCCACCGTCCGCCATCTCTCTATCGACACGCTCACTAACAACCAAGGTAGGGACAACGCCGAATGGCTAGACCTCCTTCGCCAATTCCTCTCCGTTGCGACCCCGCATTTCGGTGGGCTCTCAAGGATATTCGTCGTTCCTGCGCTCGGTGACTTGACTGAGGAGATAGCCGCAGAAGTGTTGCCAGACTTGCGCTTGATGAACATAGAAGGCTGTTCGCCGAGATACTGTCAGCAGCTGGAGTTCATCGCTCAGTTCATCGCTCGACGGCGGCGCTCTGGTCGCCCCGTGGCCATCGTCAAAAAACAAGAGGATCTTAAAATGCAATGCTTGAGGTTGTTAGTGAGACGGAGGGCTCGGAGAGTTGGCTGTGAACTTTTTTTTGAATTTGAATACATTTTCCGCAGACAGGGTACAGATGTGGACACCGCTAAGAGGCATGTATGATAAGAATAGTGGCCGGAGGAGCGTGAGGAATTGAGAATGAAGTTGCGCTAGTCACATTTGCAAGGGACTGGCCCCGAGAGAATAAGTAAAGTCAAGCGGCGCTACCCGCTGGCAGGTCGCACGGGGTTGAGCGCAAACCTGGGTCTCCAAGATGGGTTTATCACGAACTTAAGGCGTTCAAGTTGTCGTTGAGTCAAGTACAAATGTGTACTAGTACTGCATAATTTGGACCCACTCGCCACACGAACGAGCGGTGTGGAGGGTGGAGTGGGAAGAAGCGCTAGCCGTCCAGCTTAAGAAGTCAATGTGTTGGATGTTTTATCGGTTTCAATCGATTTTGAACAGCGTTTAGACGTATGCGCGTATCATTTTTCCCTCAAAGATCCTACTAACGTCCAGGATCAGAGATACAAGCTTCGTTTGGATACTGACTCGAAGGATCTAACCGCAAGTGAGCAAGCGAGGGTACAGTACGGAAAGTGTGTCTCCTCAGTGTCGGGAAAAGATAAGGCGAGGAGGGTCAAGGTAAAAAAGTACGAGTAAATACTATAGGTGGGCCAGTCTATAAATAGCTGTGTCGCGATCACTATCGAGTCCTCAGGTAAGTGCGTTTCTGGGCTGGTGTAACTACGGAGGAAGGAGGTCTTTCGCCGCCTACAAATATTAGACCATCGTGTATTCATGAAATACGAATGTTTTCACCTTGTGCGACACCGTGACTATGACTCATTACAATAAAACATACACAATAGCACATTTCCGGTGCCATGACTGCCACCAACGTGAATAGTTAGCCAGTTTGGTTGGGAACGACTGGCAGTGACTCCAGCAGTCGCTCAAAGTCAGGTGTTCCGAGGCCCGTGACCTACGGAGCCCGGAGTGAGCAAGCGTCGAAAGTGAAGTAGTCGAAAGTGAAGTAGGGAGTCTTACGAAACGTACAGGATCCCATCCGACGATGGCGGGGAAACCATCAGTGTTGCAGCCCGGGTTCGAGCCAGACGTGATGTCGTTGAGGCTCGAGAGGCCGCCACCGTACAACCAGGGGTTAAGGAAGCCGAGCGGGGACCTGCCTTGCGAGATCAGGTAGTCGTTGAGCAGCGAGATAACCCCCGCCACAACCTGTAGACTGACGGTCAGCTAGGTGGTCAAGGATGGACACAGAAAGAGGGAGACCCACGGGTGTCGAGGCGCTTGTTCCTGACACCAAGCGCACGTTACCGTTGATGATGATCGGGAATTTCAATCCTTACGCGGCGATGTCGGGGACGCCACGGCCAGTAGGGCTGCACAAATTATGCAGTCACAGTGAGAATAGGTTAGGTCAAGCTACGGAAGCGAGCGCACTTGTACATGCCCTGATGCTGATTCCCGAGGTTCTGGAGGAATTTAGACACGGCCTGCTGCTGGTAGCTCGGACGCGAAAATAAGTACGAGAAGCCGCCGCCGGAGAAGCTCGCCGCAACCTCGGGGAGGAAGCCACCCCCCGTTGCTCCGCCGGCGCTGGTGACGAAGGGACCTGCGAAAGCGTGGTGAGCGACCTATACATGAGCTTGTGCAAGGCTTGTAATATGATAAAAACCGTCACACGTACAGGTTGCGGGGAACATGGGGCTGAACCGGACGCTGCCATCTTTGGCCTTGCAGTCTCCTGAGCCAACGCCGGCGTCCCCACTCCCGAATAGGACGCTGACGCCACGTAGGCCGAGCTGCCCGAACAGACGGCAAGCATATATTGCGTCGTCCCTCGAGTAGTTCTTCTCTTTATTGCCGAATGAGATGCTGATCGTCTTCGTCTGTGGGGTGGTCTCCTGCTCGAGGATGTAATTGAGCCAGGAAAGGTACCGGTCCTCCTGCGGTTCGCAGCCGGTGCTATAGAAGGTGTGCGGGGTTGGGTATGCCATAGCCTCGGCGTACTGAACGTCGAGGTTCGCCTCTTGGTGGGGTTTGCTCGCGTCGTACCCCCCGCCATTGACTTCTACGACGGTGAAGGTTGCATGGCCCCCGAAGCGGTATTTGTCCATGAATGTCCCCAGGTCCCACGAGCTAGGGTATTGCCCATTATATCCCACAATCCCGAGTGAATTCTGATTCGTTGAAGTGGGCGTGTAGCCCCACGTTCTGTATTGCCAGGTAATGCCAGCGCAGGAACGACGGCGTAGTTTCATCGGAAGCATCACGATTCGACAGCACCGTCACGGGGTCTTCAGATTCCATCTTCGCTTGCGTCGCTGCTACCTTCCCAGAGTGCTTGAGCGATGCCCGCCACCGCTTATGCGGGGTTGCAAAGCGTGTCATCGGCGCCACAGTTCGCACATGCGTGTGCAGAGTTGCGGGAAGCGAGTAGCCGATCGTGCGGATCATGGTCTCGTTCGTCTCTACGTGCCTGTAGAGCTGATACGACGCCCCGAGAAGGCTGTTGGCATGGGAAATGGGCACGCCGGTGAGCGTCAGGGAGCTGCCGCCATGCGTCACCGAGACGGACGCGGAGAGTACGCTGTGGTGTCCAAGCCAGGAATGGACGAGCTCGAGCGTGTCTGGGCCCGGCGCGACAAGCTCGGCAACCTGCTCCCTCGACAGGTGTGCGCCGTATCTACTCCGGAACAGAGTAATGCGTGAGTATATGCGCTTGCGTAGGAATGGCGGAGAGGACGCACTTCGGGTGGGTTGGGTCGCTGACCTCATGGAGCACCTCGATGAGGGCGTTCTCGCGCTGGGGCTCGAGCGCCACGCAGAGGTCAATCGTGGTGCCAGCGGGCGGGGAGCCCAAGACCTCCCACATCGATGGGAGGGTGTTCCAAGAGTGCTTTGTGCGCATGTCATCCCATGGTGAGAGTGTCGTAAGGCTGCCGAGGGGAACGGTGAGGAGGATGGAGAGCAAAGAGGTCGAGTGATGGCGCATTGTTGCAGGGGGTCACAGAGGCGGGTTTTGTGAAAAAAGCTGGAAACGGTGATTATGTGCATTCTCACCACCATAGAAACCGAAGCGAGCACAACGAAAATTTGGGTTTTGAGGTATCGACACCTCTACAGTAGATATGATGGACTGGTCATCGTCTCAACACCACCCTGCTCCTAAAACGGTCTCTGATGTAATCACATTTGCCTGTGAACAACGTACTCCGCGACTCCAAGCGACTCCCCCCGCGAGTCTGCTACTCGCTAGGCCGAAAACAGAGGCACCCCTGCCGTACTACAAATAGAGGCTATAAGAACACCCACTTCGCCATCCCAGCATTCAATGAGTTCACCCAGGTGTGTTTATCCCCGTGCTCTTTGTTCGTTGCAATATCGATAGATCGATTGACTGGCCTTGCATCGCTAACCTCCAAACAAATCCACCACAACGATCGACACACTTCCAGATGATATCTTCATAGAAATATTTAAAATTTGTCGAATGGATGAACTTGGAAATGCCCCTTGGAGACATCGCCCATGGAAATGGCAAAGAATGGCGCACGTGTGCCGAACATGGAGACACATCATACTCGCGTCGCCACTCCATCTCCATCTGGGACTCCTCTGCACCAACGGGACACCTGTCAAGAAGGATCTAGGTCATCTTCCGGCCCTTCCTATCGTCATTTCTTATCTCCGCCCTTATTTCCAGGATGATGATGGAGATAATCTCATTGCAGCATTGGAACACCGTGATCGTGTGCGAGTTGTTGGGCTCACTGTGCCGCGCTCATTGTTGTATGAGCTAGCCACGGCAATGCAGGGGCCATTTCCGGCATTGACACACCTTCGGCTCGAATCAGAAAAATATGTGATCGTGCCGCCCCTTCCTGATACATATCCGCCCCACGTCTACGGACATTCCACATATCCGGCATTTCCTTTCCAGCGGTACCAACTCTTCTTTCGTCGGCCCACGACCTTATCTATGTACATCTTCGCAATATACCCCTAGCAGGTTACATTCCACCAGAGAAGATGGTCGCAAGTCTGGCTGCGTTACCCAGGCTCAAATCCCCCCTATCTTAATCGAATACGCCTACCTCCCACCACAACCTCCCACCACACGGAAGGTCCTTCTTGCTCTCGGCCGCTTTACATTCTACGGCCCTATCCTGTATTTAGAGGATCTCGTGGCACAGATCGACACTCCTCAGCTCGACTACTTAAGAATAGAATACCTGGGTCGGTATGGAGTCGCCGATTTTCAAATCCCGCCACTTTGCAAGTTCATCGATCGTTCGCAAAAACTCCACTTCAGGCGCGCGGAGCTTGTTCTCGAGCCTAGCACTGTCATTCTCAAACTCTCTCATCGAGGACAGTCGTCGTTTCGCCTTTCCATACAGAAGGATGCGATTGGCCAGGTGGTCAACCAAATTTCTGCTATGCTTTCCGACGTGAACTTTCTCTTTATCAATTCGGATCAAAAGGGGGGAGATGATGAACTAGGCGACGGTATCCGATGGCGGGTAATCTTCCGCCCATTCACCGCATTGAAGGCGCTAAGTGCGGACGACAAGATTGCATGCCACATTCCTTTTTCACTCAACAACATCGCTCGGGAGACGGCCGCCGAAATGTTGCCAGCCCTCGAGTTGCTTTGCTTGGAGAACGAGCCGGTGCCAGTGATGTTTGTGAGGGAATTCGTCGCTACGCGCCGGAGCATGGGTCGCCCTGTGACCTTCATCAACAAGGGAAAGGAGTTCCAGGAAAGACTAAACATGCTCGATGTCTGCGAGTAGGTGTGTATATCCCGGTACATCCCGCATCCGTTGCCTATTCACGACACTGTACTGACAAGCGTCTATCTACCGTGACAAGAGACCGATACGCGTATACGAAATCAAATTTTCCCAGTCTACACATGTTACCAATTTACCTATGGACTCTCCGTATCGTTTTATCTCAGATCGTTGTATCAATATTCGGTTTTAAACATCGTCAGAGGGTCACTGCATTAAACCTGCCCGACTCAACACGACCCCCGCCCAGACCTGCAACCAAGAGAAACGACGTCTGAGAGTGATGAACGTGGCTTATGACCGACAGAATCCAAAGAACCGTGTCAGCCAATATCAAAAGGAACAGACCCGGGTGAGGCGGTGAGCACATTGTCTCATACAACCATAGCTGACTCGAAAATAGATCAGTGTCGCATCTTTAGCGCAGCTGCGTTGTCCTCTGTGCGCCGAAGGGGCGAGTACTGGCCAGAGAGCGGCCGGTCAGCAAGCTCACGCATCTGGGCAGTCGGGCGGGAGGTAGTACCCGGTGCAGTAGCCCAATGCTGCACCGCTACAGGTGCAGCGTAGCGTTTTTGGGAGGAAGGGATAAGTGAAATTGGGGCGATAGATGTCACATAGCAGCTGGGAAATCAAGTCGGAGAAGAGTATGTCGGGACGGGCATACCAGTTTGGTATGGCGTGGCCAAAACACGGTTTCATTTCCCGGCTGGCCGGAGAAGGCAAAGCGTCACGTTTCGGACCCCCCTCACTCCGACTCGTGCCTTTGAACACTCTGGCGGCCCCTTTCAATCACAGATCCACCAGTCTCGGGTTGGGGATACGTCTATTCTACCATTACTCGCGACGGAAAATCAACGTTCACTTATAGCGGGGTATGTGAGATCAGTATTCGCCCATCCCAAGGCCCATCCCGACGTCCCTTAGATTTTATGTCATACCTCGTGGGCGGACTTCTAATTATGTCGGTTCTACTCGGCGCCCTGCGCCCATTCACCTGAACAGACAGGGATGGCGCAAACTGGGAAGGAGTTCAAACAATGATAATCGGGTAGTAGTTTGGGCCGAGCACCACTGCATGCGTGATCAAGTGCGTGGACGTTTTCCCTCGTCGTTGCCGCTCAGATGTTGACTTTTCCATAAAGCCCCTCATAATTTCTTAGACGCGTGTCTCCCACGGTCGACGGAGAGATTCCCTGGATGGATGGATAATCGACATCGTGATGGCGTGCTCGTCTACCCATTTCCTTCGACCCAGCAAGTTGTCACTATCAAGACGGAAGGAGCATCTTAGTCGTTGGTATTCGGCTTTTTTGTTAATCAGCCCATCACGACACAGTAAAGCTCGTTCGACCATTTGCCACATCGGATGGCCACCCATCGTCTTTACATTCCTTCGTTGCCTATAAAGCGGATGACCACTTCTACTTGAACCCTCACCATTCATGCGCGACCATTTCGTCTTCCGACCCCACAAATCTATGGCCCCGGCCGTCGGGAGTCAGTGCTTAGCGGGCTCAACTACGGAGAATCCCACAGACTGTCAACGTGTCGATGGTGGCGACAAGTAGACAAGCCAGGTGGACTTTGCAGTCAATTTTCCCCCTTCCCGCTTCCTTCTACTCTTGTGATAGGTGACGAAACATAGGGTCAGGTCTCCAAGTCGAAGACACCCGATTTCTTATTCGCGTTCATTCTCCTCATCGCCCCTCAAGAATCAAGATGGACACTCCTGAAACTTCTCAAATTCTTTATTCCCGTTCTACTACTAATCGCTTTATTCGTCTTTATGTCGTATTTAAAGGTTTCTGAGCTCAGAAGAGTTGCTTAAAACCCCTGCCTTCTCCCAACGTGCCCAACTTCGTTCGAGTGGTTTCACGCCTGCTCGCGAATTCTCCGACCCATCTCCTTCGACCTGTCTTTGTTCTCTATCCCTCTTAGACTCGCAACGTATCCAACTTCTCCTGCGTTCTGCGCGGGTATTGTGTATGGTACGTGCACGCCACACAGCGTGCAGCACAGGCAGTTCGGAGAAGAGGAGGACCAAGAGGAGGACGATCCAGAAAGTGACCAACTTTGAAGAGGCGACCTGTTCTGAGTGCGAGCATCGTTCGAAACTCTGGCATTGTGTTAAATATGGGCAAATTGCCACTTGTACACCTTCGGCTCGTGTGTGCGTTGGTCTCTCAGAAGTCATGCAACGGAGGTCTTGGGACGAATCTACTTCAGCCACACCCAGGCATTCCCGCACGACACCGGGTCTTTCCGACAAATAGAGAGAGAAGGGACACGGAGACAGACGGAGCGAACCGATATTGTAGAGCGCGGACACGATCCACTTGCCCTGCACTTTGCCCCTGTGCACCTCCTCATCCAACCAGCTGCAGTACCCTTCGGCCGCGTTGTATATATCGCTTATGAGTAGTACGGCATCTGAGAGTTGCGCTTCAAGCATAGCTTCAGGTCTCATGCGTTCCTACAGAAGGAAATGGGTGGGTGGGCACGACGCCAGGAAATCATCCATCTCGAAATCTCACGGCCAACCGCGACAGAGGTCGATGCTTGTGGGCCTGTGGTCTGACTCGGAGAACTCCTACAAAGAGTCAACCTAGTCAGCACCCGTGGCAAAGTTCTGACCATGCCAGCACTCGGCAGTCTCGGCTACAGCGGGTTCAGCATTCACCCAATATTCACCCATCATTTCGGATGCATAAGCGGACGTAAGAGTGGGGTTCATAATTATGAGAAAGAAAACATTATTTGGAAATGGGTTATCTTACGGAATTGGGGTTATGGAATAGCTAATCAGGGTTATGGAATAGTTATCTGCTTTTTCCAGCTCGGCAGTGCCCATCTTGCCTCTCTGTCTGGCAATTGGGACACTCTTTCTAGCACATTTCCAATAAACTTAAAGAGATGTCCCTTCAGGCTTCAGGGACTGTGCAACTATTGAATTCCATGAATATACAGGGATTAGTGTTTGGGTTAGTCTGGAGTCGCTCAAGAGGTCTTGGTTGCTAGGTACCGCTAGGTATGGAATGGAACCAGCTGTAAGGTTACTGGGAGATACCGCTTAAACAGTTACACTCCTGTTGCGTCCTGTCTGTATATCATTACCTTGCACCTCCACTGAAACCATACTTTTGCAGCCTTGGGTGGATTAATACGAAAAACCCCGACAGCAACGTTCTCTCTTGAACAACAGAATCCGACGCTTCGATGCACCCACGTCGTTTTACAATACAGAAGTCTGCTGAGGTCCAGAGCGTACCTGACCGTAAGATCCATGCGAAAGATTTCACTCCGAGGTCGATACCATGACCCCAAAACCCAATTTATAGCGTTGTGCTCGCTTCTGTCTCAATTCTGATCCATGCGGGAGTGCAACATAAAAGTTCCCTCACCGTTTCCAGGCTTTCACAAAACCCGCCTCTGTGACCCCCTGCAACAATGCGCCATCACTCGACCTCTTTGCTCTCCATCCTCCTCACCGTTCCCCTCGGCAGCCTTACGACACTCTCACCATGGGATGACATGCGCACAAAGCACTCTTGGAACACCCTCCCATCGATGTGGGAGGTCTTGGGCTCCCCGCCCGCTGGCACCACGATTGACCTCTGCGTGGCGCTCGAGCCCCAGCGCGAGAACGCCCTCATCGAGGTGCTCCATGAGGTCAGCGACCCAACCCACCCGAAGTGCGTCCTCTCCGCCATTCCTACGCAAGCGCATATACTCACGCATTACTCTGTTCCGGAGTAGATACGGCGCACACCTGTCGAGGGAGCAGGTTGCCGAGCTTGTCGCGCCGGGCCCAGACACGCTCGAGCTCGTCCATTCCTGGCTTGGACACCACAGCGTACCCTCCGAGTCCGTCTCGGTGACGCACGGCGGCAGCTCCCTGACGCTCACCGGCGTGCCCATTTCCCATGCCAACAGCCTTCTCGGCACGTCGTATCAGCTCTACAGGCACGTAGAGACGAACGAGACCATGATCCGCACGATCGGCTACTCGCTTCCCGCAACTTTGCACGCGCATGTGCAAACCGTGGCGCCGACGACGTGTTTTGCAACCCCGCATAAGCGGTGGCGGGCACCACTCAAGCACTCTGGTAGGGTAGCAACGAGGCAGGCGAAGGTAGAATCTGAAGACCCCGTGACGGCACTGTCGAATCGCGATGTTTCCGATGAAACTACGCCGTCGTTCCTGCGCTGGCAATACAGAACGTGGGGCTACACGCCCACTTCAACGGATCATAATTCACTCGGGATTGTGGGGTTTAATGGGAATTACCCTAGCCCATGGGACCTAGGAGCATTCATGGACAAATACCGCTTCGGGGGTCATGCAACTTTCACCGTCGTAGAAGTCAATGGCGGGCGATACGACGCGAGCAAGCCCCACATCGAGGCGAACCTCGACGTTCAGTACGCCGAGGCTATGGCATACCCGACCCCTCACACCTTCTATAGCACCGGTCGCGGACCGCAGGGCACGGACAGCTCGTACCTCTCCTGGCTCAATTACATCCTCAAGCAGGAGAAAATCCCCCAGACGATCAGTATCTCGTACTGCAACGAAGAGAAGGACTACCCGAAGGATGAGGCAATATATGCCTGCCGTCTGTTCGGGCAGCTCGGCCTACGTGGCGTCAGCGTCCTCTTCGCGAGCGGGGACTTCGGTGTCGGCTCAGGAGACTGCAAGGCCAAAGATGGCAGCGTCCGGTTCGTCCCCATGTTCCCCGCGACCTGTGCGTGTGACGGTTTTTATTGGATTACAAACATTGCACAAGCTCGGGTACAGGTCGCTCACCACGCTTTCGCAGGTCCTTTCGTCACTAGCGTCGGCGGAGCATCGGGGGGTGGCCACCTCCCCGAGGTTGCGGCGGGCCTCTCCGGCGGCGGCTTCTCGAACTTATTTTTGCGCCCGAACTACCAGCAGCAGGCCGTGTCCTCGTACCTCCAGAGCCTCCAAGATCGGCATCAGGGCATGTACAAGTGCGCTCGCTTCCGTAGCTCGATCTGACCTATTCTCACTGTGACTGCATAATTTGTGCAGCCCTACAGGCCGTGGCGTCCCCGACATCGCCGCGCAAGCATTGGAATTCCCGATCATCCTCGACAGTAATGTGCACTTGGTGTCAGGAACAAGCGCCTCGACACCCGTGGGTCTCCCTCTTTCTGTGTCCATCCTCGAGCACCTAGCTGACCGTCAATCTACAGGTTGTGGCGGGGATTATCTCGCTGCTCAATGACCACCTGATCTCGCAAGGCAGGTCCCCGCTCGGCTTCCTCAACCCCTGGTTGTACAGTGGCGGTCTCTCGGGCCTCAACGACATCACGTCTGGCTCGAACCCGGGCTGCAACACCGACGGATTCCCCACCATTGTTGGATGGGATCCTGTACGTTCCGAAAGACTCCCTACTTCACTTTCGACGTTTGCTCACTCCTGGCTCCGTAGGTCACGGGCCTCGGGACGCCAAACTTTGAGCGACTGCTGGAGTCACTGCCAGTCATTCCCAACCCAACAGGCTAACTTCTCATGCTGATGGCACCGGACATATGCTATCGTGTATGTTTCATATTGTGAGTTATGGCCACGGTGTCGTATATGCGCACAAGAAGGACTTCCTTCCTCTGAAGCTACACCGGCTCAGAAACGCACATAGCTGAGGACTCGATGGTGACCGCGACAGCTATAAATAGGCCCACCTATCTTCGTAAGAGCCGAAGTATGTTTGGGCTCGGATGACTCGTATTTGGGTAATAGAATCCATAAACATGCTGCGTATATCGTACGATACCCCTTTCCTCTCCTCAGCTCGTTTGTCCCGTACGCTGAGGAGGGTAAGTCTGCGTCCCTGCCCGCCTGTACAATGTTACTTAATTACGCCTCTCTAGAACGCTTAGGTTTGTAACCGAATAATAAGCTCGTTTGTCCCGTACACCGAGGAAGAACGCTTAGGAACTAATAATCTTAACCAAGTCGTTCAGGGCCGATACGGAAGTTGAACAAGCCGTGTTACTGGTCACTGGTGAGGGGAAAAGTTGGTTCATCAGGTTGGGACACCACACCCATGTCGACGCACTTATGCTGTTTCGGATGTTCATTGTCAGACGGCGAATGAGAACGAGCCTGAGTGTGTTTCCTATTGGAGTCAGACATCACCGCGGTTTTTTTTAGCGCACGGTTCAATCAAAATCCAGATACTGAGTGGGGGTGGAAGGCCAATGGGCCATCACACTATCTACGACAGCAAGAAGATGGCGAGCACAACTTGAACCCCACCAAAGAGGCACCAGCATAGCTAGTCGACTTAACTCTGGCTGTGACAGATTTGGACTTAGCGAGAAAAGAAGTCGCTTATTCATTGTTTGGTCCTGTTTGATCCGGACGAACAAAAGAAAATCCTTCGAGTCTTCTCCGGAACGTTCAACGTTCACCGGTCATCAGTTCAGCTGCCATCCCCATCTTCAAAGTGGAAATGTCAACATCCTAACAGCCTCTCCCATACTGACCTGGGGCAGGATGCTGCCTCCGCACTTAACGTGCGACCCTCAGAGGGAGAAAAAAACATAAGTTCTATTCCACGTAACCCTACAATATACCGACCGCTGTCACATAGCTGCGGTGACACCACACTCTATGACTGCAGCCGACCGCCAACTCCATCCCCCTCTAACGCCGCCGACCCTGTCACCACCACGTTACCAGTATTGGCCGTAAGTCCCTCCAACTCGCTCACCCAGCCACCCTGCCTCCACTGATTGGCAACTACACAGCTATTTTGGTGTAACACCTGTCATCGCTGACGCTGCTACCGAAGCCCCAGCCGGGCCAGCCCCATGTGGTCCCCAAACCACGCCACTACCACCACCCATCACCTGGGGCTAAGGTGATCTGCGCGCTCATAAAAGTTGTAAAATGATTATGGTACGGCCGCGGCGGGGTGTGCGTTACCGCCGACCGCAAGTACCGACGATGCGACTATGGCAAACCGACAACGGTTATGGCAGTAAGGGACGTAATGGTGGCTCTGTCATCGCGCACACGGGGTCGAGTCCTCAGGCTTCAAGCTTCAAGCTCATACCTCGACACTCGGAAGGGGAAACCCCCGACAGCGGACCAATGCCCCCATTCAACCAGACTGTTATCGGCGATCTCGAAGCGATATGCTCGCCGCTGGTCCGGAGCCAGAAGGTGTTTTCCGCGACTGCCAACATAAGTTCCCAGGCAGCGATGAAACGCGTTTTTTTTGCAGCCCAAACCCTTTGTGATACTTCGTAGGCCGCACGGCGACACTGATACCTCACGTAGATATCAATCGTCCGTCATAGCCACACAGTATGGCGGCGGTAGTCTCGAGCCGAGGGCAGTGAAAGTGGACATATTTGGCAAATTGCTGGTTTGGACCCGCGCTTAAAGACTGTTTTACTTACGGCCATTCGTCGACGTTTACCGACACTTCTTCGTTGGCCCGATCACCTTGTCACTGTTTATCTTCATGAGATACTACGGTTGCAGGTTCGGGGGTATTGACCGACCCCTTCAGGTGAATTTAAGACCGGTCATTGACATAACGATGAGTCCATAGTTGAGTCTGTGTATACACTGCCAGCGGGCTATATAGGTTCCATATGCGCGAATTGTGGTCTCCTACTTGTTAATCATCAATATTAAGCCTTTTTAGCCTTTCCCTGAACACCCTTTCCTCGTCGATGAAGGTTACAGGGCGACCCGCATTCTGGCGAGCAGCAACAAACTTCTGAACAGATTCCACCGACTGGTCCTCCAAGTAAAGCAACTCGAGTCCCGGCAACACTTCGACGGCCCCCTCGGTGATATTTTTGAGAGTCAGGGCAATCTTCCACGACAGCTCGCAGTCTACACTCAGTGCTCTCACAGAGGTGAATAGACGAAAGAGTTCCAGCCATTGGACACGGTCACCTATCTCTTCACAATCCGAACTGATGAAGAGACGGTCCACATTGGAGTGCATAGCAGGAATTTGGCTGACCACCTGACCTATCGCGTCTTGCTGGACGGAAAGATAAAATAAAGACTGACGGCAACGGACGAGTTCAATGGAGATGAGAAAGGGGTCGATGTGTAGATCCGCGCGGATAAACCGGGAAACCTTGAACTTTTCTGAACGATCGAAGAATTTGTGGAGTTGAGGGAGTTGAAAATCGGTGAAGTCCCTCTGGTATAGGTACTTTATTCGTAAGTAGTCAAGCTGAGGAGCGTCGATCTGCGCCAAGAGATCCTCGGAATACTCGACAAGACCCTTGAAGTAGAATCTGGTAAGAGCGGGAAGGACGGTCTGTGCGGTGGGAGGAATGCGTATTCGATGAGTATAGGACATCCCACATTCGAATCCAAAGGTGAGATGCTTGAGCCTGGGCAGCGCGGCCAGAGTTGCGACCATCACCTCTGGTGGAATATAACCACTTGGGGGTATATGCTTAAGATCTACCTTGACAAGGCTGCAGGCTGACGAAAGAAGAGTTGGTGCTGCTGGAAAGGGAATGCCAGACATGTAGATTGTCTGTAAACGTGGGGCAGATCCACCCAGGAATGTGTCGGGAAGGGGCGGCATGTTCACGTCCGATTCAAACCGAAGGTGTGTCAACACCGGAAATGGCTCCTGCATCTCCGTGACCAGGTCCTCGAACAGTGACTCAGAGTCTGGCAGATTAATATCAATGACTCGTACACGGTCGCGGTACACCAGTGCCGCAAGGAGATTATCTTGATCACGACTCTCGAAATTGGAATCGAGAAAGGAGATGACAATAGGAAAGAGAGGAAGATGACGTAGGTTCTTCTTGATAGGTGTCCCGCGGGTGCACAGAAGTTCCAGACGAAGACGGCGTGACGACGTAAACATGATGTGTCTCCATGTTCGGCATACATGCGCCAGTCTGTGCCATTTCCATGGGCGATGGCTTACAGTAGCGTGGTCAAGTTCATCTATTCGACAAAGACTAAATATATCTGTAAGGACGTTGTCCGGGAGTGTGTTGATCGTTGTTGTGGGCCTGTTTGGAGATTAGCGGTGGGTGCCCAGTCAGTCTATTGATATGGTAAACGAACGAAGGCATGGATAATGGACACACCTGTGTGGACCCATTGTTTTAAATAATGGAGAAGTAGCTGCTCTACGGTTGTAATACGGGGTACTTTTTGTTTGTTGGCAGTGTACCAAGTGTGTAGCGGAGTACGACGACAACAGTGACAAATTTGATTGGATCACAAGCAGAGTGCGATACGATCGTATCGCACATGACTCTACCGTGACATACCATTTACACACCTTCCCGGCTGTCGCATCCTGTCTGCGTATGTGGACAGATGCAGGATGGCAAATCGAACCACGGCAAAATTTGGACAATAATTTTGAAGCAGAATGCGCGACCCGACGCAGGATGTGGACGAGGGACCACTACTGTAAGCGCTAAGGAGGTAATTAAGTAATTATTTCATCACAATCAACTTGCACACAGGGGCGAGTTCGCTTCACGCACCACATACAACATTCCGGAGCTGTACAGCCATCTCGACACGTCTATATCACTATTCTTTTTTACCACCTTGTAGGGAACCACCCCGGCACCATCCGAGCTGAGTAATTAGTAAGCGTTACCTTCCTGTTACAGATGACTGTATATGGACCAGTCGGATGTGGCAAATTGTTACAATTTTCCCCTCTTCTCTATCCCATTTTCCCTTGCTTCTGGTGACACATATTTTGTTATCCAATTTCCATTGTACTTTTACGATACAATCCACTTCGACCCACGCCTCAGCTCTTATCTTGCACCTAGCGCATGATCGTTGCGACGCCCCGTGGCGCGACTTCCAGAACCCGCTGACGACTTCTGATCCATGCGTTGTCCTGTGGAATGCCCTTGTTCTCTTTTCGTACCTTCCCTTTGTTAGCTCTCTAGGACCCAGATCCTAGGATCGCGCCTTATGTTTGTCTTTGACAAACATTGTGTACTAGTATATAAGTCTCATGCTACCTAGCTTGTACGGTAGACTTGACTTCTTGTGTAATACCACACCGCTGTCTCTTCTCACGATCCAATCCTTCGAGTCGCACTTTCGCTTGACTCCTCTCTTTGCTCGCTGTTGCGCTTGAGCCTACCTCTGCTATTACCCTTGTGTCCACGGAGGCCGAGTGGTACTTGTTCACCATCGAACTAAGTTGTAACTGACTTGCTCCTGTCCCGTTACTGTCTGTGACTTAACCGAAGTACACATCGTACTTAACGCCCCTGTGGTGGTGTTACATTAAGTCAAGTCTCTCACAGTGGTGACATCTAGTTGCGCCAGATCCAAGTTCCAGCCTGAGTACATCACTCAGCTTACAACTGACGAGCTCTCCGACCGCATCAAGGGAGCAGCCATCTGGGCAGAAATTGACAATGTTGAAGGATACTACATCTTCAACCCCAGAAAGAAAGAGTATCACCAAATCCATTACCTAGAGGACCAAGGGGGGGGCGGGATGGGAAAATTTGACATCCAGTCCGGTTTTGTCTTTTAGGAGCTTTTAGGGGCTTTCTGATCCCCCCCCCCCCCCTCCAACCATATATGGTATGTGTATGTCACATATTTATGTTTCGCAAAAATTTGTAATATGTTTAAGTCACGTGTCGTAGAATTTATGTAGACTACATCCGATGACGGCGTCGATTCGTCCCACCTGCGCAGCTATCGCAAGCCCAATTTTTGGGTGCAAAGTCATAATCCATACACGTTTGATGGAACTGGTGGCCGTGTGAGCATGAACGAACCAGAAAGCAAGACAGAAAAGACAAGGAAAGGGAAGAACAAGATGAGAATGCACCCAGACTGTCTCACACCCAGGAACTCGACACTTCATCACATTTACTCCTGTATTGATCTCGTAGTCGGTAATCGTAACACCACACGTACACATGTTCAAACTGAGGACATTTGCTTTCCTCAGCCGACGTCCTCGACCACTGACAGCCGGTTCAGGCAATGCGCCACTTGGACTCGGCGGCCCTGGAAGATGTGATAGGGGGGCCAAGGTGGGAATGGCCAGTGGCACGTCTTTCACCGCAGTCGATTCAGGTGGTTGGGCGATAAGATCTGAAGGCTGTGTGCTTGGTTGCGTGCTTGACTCGAGGGCCTGCGCTTGTGCCTGCGCAGATGATTCTTGGGGTGTGGTGGTAGATTTGAGGGCGGATATGGACGATTCGATGGGCAGTACGTTTAATCCATGAGTGTGCGCAGTTTTGAGTGCAATCTGTGGAGCAGGAGTCGGCGACGGAGGCGGAGACACGCATGCGTTTGGATACCAAGTCGGAGACGACGGAGGGGCTATCAAATAGGGATCAGCCTACCAAGTCTGTATTATGAAGGAAATACCGTACTTGGTTCGATTTCTTCGTCGTCATCATCTCGGTCACCATCGTCATCACCATCGTCACCGCCGCCGTCACCATCGTCATCGTCGGACTCCCGCTCCGGGTCCCACTCCATTGCGTCCTCTGGAGGATCGCTAGGGTCGCCACGGAAGTCGACATCGTGCGCACCTGAGTCGTCCTCTTGATTTTCTTTGTCGCCTGTACCCGATCTAGTTAAGAAGGAAACTTAGTCCGAGAGCGAATCCTCGAACAATATCAGACTCACCGGAGATAAAGCTGGGCACGGTGTGCCTCCGAGACGACAAGCGACGGTATATTCTTCGGCTTTGTTTTGCGTTGCTTCTGGGCCTTGAACCGCGAATTCCAGACCTTTCGCATACCATCTTTCTCAGATTGAGACAGACAAATCGTGATGGGGAAGTTGTCCGGAGATTGGATGCGATGTTGCTCTCGAAAGTGTGCATGGAGACTGTACGTCCATACAGCAGGACTATCGTCAGGACAACGGGGGCAGATGATCGGAACGTTCGAGCAAGGAGACGCCTCAGAAGAAGTGGAGGCAGTAGCGTAGTTGAAATGTGTCATGTTGATGCATTTTGACTTTTTGCGGTCCACCGAGAAGCTTCCAGCAGTTCCGCGGGCCTTCCTTAGGTAGATCTGGCACATTAGAGCAGGGCGAAGACACAGGCCACAGAGCTCTTCGGAACTATCAAGCAGACCGTCGTGAAGGATGTGCGCGCCCATATGTTCAAGGACGCGTTGTCCATTCTTCCGGTTCATGGTCGACCCACATCTCGAGCAGCCTTGACTGTTTGTTTCGAAGTAGTTGGTAAGTTTTTCGTCGCACACAAAGCACGCCATCCCTAAATAAAGTCACTACATGAGAATGAGAATAGTTAATATATGGTCCCAACATACCATCGAAGCGGTAAGGGAAGAATTCTGTGCGTCTCAGCACCGGCAAGCTTTGGTAGTCCTGTGACCGAAGGTCTTGAAACAGGCTACAGGAAAGAGTCACCAGAAAGCTGCCTTCAAAGAGAAATGTCGGCTTTCCGGGTCTTAGAATCGAAATCGCAGGATTCAGTGAGTGGACATATCGACCATCGATGTTCTCGCAATTCGCCTCCATTTGCATGGACCAGCACCAGTCATGTACGCGTGTTGGATCATCTTCGACTGTCGCAGGAACAAGGCGCAGGAGCTGGCAGTCTACCTTAGCAGTCGGGTCGGCGAGAAGGTGGACGGCGAGTTCGTCAAGGTTGGATTGGGACGCAAACCGAAGTCGATTAACCTGGGCCACAGCCAGGACGACAAGTGTACCACACCAGGACAAGTAAAGCGACTGGATTGCCAACGCGAAGAGTAGGCCCCAAAGTAGTGTCGTCGCAAGGCGTGATCGAGCCAGACCAGGAGTCAGACTCAGCGGTGCCAGCGGAAGTTGGACCAAAGCACGGTATGTTCTGTACGCGCCGCAACCGATCTGTCGATGACCGAGTGGTACGAGAGGCCATTCGATGGCGGAGGGCCTTCGCTTTCGATGTTTTCTGGCCTTGTATAAAAATTGTGGAGTCGACGTTATTTCTTGGCATTTCATCGGCAATTGCATCCTCCAAGTCCCCGTCGTGCGTGTAAGAGAGGGGCAAGGAGAGGGTTGTTCGAGTATTGTTCGCATTTTGCATGGCGTCGGAAGGAATGTGCTCAGTTCCCTCAGGATCGAGGCTGGAAGCAAAGTCATCGGTGTTGTCTTCGCTGTCGTGTTCTTGGTCACGTTGATTTACAAGTAATGTACCAAGTGGAGATAACATATCGATATTGGGAGCGCCCTCTGCCAAGAGTTGCTCGAAGACGCGTCCAGCGCCAGGGATACATGTGATCGCCTGCTGACGTCCCAAGAGCCAACAAGAGTGAAGATTGACCCTTGCAACAGTAGCGTCGCCACGCCAGTCCTTCGGGCTGATGTGATCGAACTTTGAGGTAATTTCCCCAGCCTGAGCGTCGTTGGTGATACGGGGCAATGTGAGACGACGAGGGCCAAGGTCCCACTCTGGGTGCTCTGCGAGAATAAGAGCGACCTCTGTTAGACCTGACGCACGGTTACCAAGTTGTAGGACATCAACGTTCGCATCTGTACCAACAGCCGTCCGAATCAGACCAAAGAACGTTTCCAAGTGATCAGTCCCTAGAAGGATGGGGTAGAAATTGCCATGTGGATTGTCGACTTTGGCTTTGGCGACGCAGTAGAACACGTTCTTGACCATAATCATGATATCTACATATGATTGCGTCGGCATGAATTGTGTGCGAGCAAGACAGTCCCTGTAGAGGAAAAAAGCCATGTGCGCAGCCGCACTCAAGTGAATCAACTGCTCGTCGAGATTGAGGTCAACGCAGACATAGGGCGTCATTAAATGGTGCGCAAATTTTCCGTATACATTAAGAGCCTCGCGCGCACGAGCGAAAGAGGGGCTAGAACCAGCTGGTGGGGGAGGAAGCGACCATACTTCCTTCAGAAGAGAATACGCGAGGACGACGTCCTGCTTGTCGTTGGGATTGAGGAGAGACCGCAGTCGATGCGAGGGGAAACCATGGGACTCGAGGTGCGTCCGAAGTATGGCGGGAGTGACACAAAACCCTTGAATTAAAACACCTTTCTGGCGCATGAGGAGGTTCCTTTGACGCTTGAACACGTGTTTGAAATCCTTGTCGGCTGTGAGGTCGTCTGGACCGACCAGGTGGTTCATGAGCTTTAGCGAGGAGAGCTGCCCGTAGATCGGCGAGCTTGCAGATAGCTGGGAACTCATCGTCAGTATCACAAATGCGTCGCCACGCTTTGCTTCGCCATCGGATGCGACGCAGACTGTGCGATAAGTGCAGTTCTTTCGCACTTTGACTTTGTTGGCCGCCTCGAGAACCACCTGTAGGACGCGCGCATGGTGCGGGCCCGTCTCTCTCTTGCAAGTACCTGAAAACATAATTGGCCGGACAGAATATTCGCGGGGGACTTCGGAGAGTGTGCCAATTCCTGCAACAGTGGCCTCACTGGCAAGATGGACCATGTTATCGTTAATCAGCAGTCGCAGAGGATATCGAGTTCTCTTTCAGAGGTGAACTCAAGGGGAATCTCGTGGCCATGTTCACGACATATCCCCAGGAATTTGTTGGTGGAGTCGTCCCAGCGAACACGTTGTTCAATAGCGAGCTCATCAAACATTATGACCTGATGTACAACTTGAAGTCCACCAGAGCTCGTGCCAGAGTCCAAAGCAAGGTCCAAAGTGTCGCCGATGCCAGCTAGACCAGAGTGACACGACATAATATTTCTCTCAACCTCACCAACTGTTGGCACAGACGGAGAGACGATAAGGGATTGCAGAACTGTATTGCGCCGTATTGTGGTGACGCTTGGCAAGGACAAGGAGCGATGGGCAAACTCCGCAACACGTGCTCCGCCCAATCGGAGCATCACGATTGAGCGCATGAGGTCTTCGTTCGAGTAACCTTTTGGCTGGTAAAGTTTCTCCGCCGCGCGTTCGTACTGCTGGATCAAAGTCTTGATCCCGGCTTTATGCTTCAGTCCTGCTTGTACCAGAGATGCGACTCGATCGACTCTTCCACTTGCGATAGCCATTATCCATTGTTTGTGGTCGTCGAGGGCAGTGGCTTTTCCCAACAACCTTCGGCTTGCGTTCAACTTTGTCAACCGTAACTGCCGCACTTGTTCAGTTTTGCGCTGAGCGACTTCAACAAGACCGCCAATTCCATGGTAGATGAGCGGAGTGTTCTCGTGGACTCCGTTTCGGATTCGGTCCATGATGCTGATGTAGAGGGGTACGGAGGTGAGCGCTTGGCAGTCGTTGCAGGCATTTCCCTTGCTGATTGAGGGTCTGCGACATAGTTTTGCTTGTATATAAAACTTGTCTCGGGTCGAGCGGTAGTCCCAAGGTAAGTCACGTTCGCTGTGTATACCAAAGGGATAGGATATGTGATGGTTTTTTCCATGGGGAAACTGGACCAGAATGCCTTCGCAACAAGCCCCGCGACGACCTTCAACACTTGCTCCGATCCTCACCCCGCTCAGGCTCTGTGTCGTCCGATCCATGCCATCAGTACATATATCACGGGGACGCTCGGTGACATTGGAGCGAGCATCAAAGCAAGCTTCGGTTGCCCTGTCGGGGACGTGATCGAGCACGATTGGTGACTCGACTGTTCCACTCGCGATGGCAAGCGCAGGCATGAGCACGCTATCAGTCTTGCGTACACTGGCAGTGACCTTTTTGGTGGCGACAGTTCCAGCAGAGATGGACTGGGGGGCGGGGATGGGGACGGGCGCATATCTAGTACCCGCCAGTGAGCTCCTACTTCGAATACTCACATACTCTTCACTTACTGATTATCTATCTCACATAACAGCCCATTGACCTTCGTCTCAATCATCGCGCCTTCAAGACCACGTTGCAAGACGAAATACTTCAAGAACTGGATGAGACCATCCAAGCCATGTGCGCCACGATTCAGCATTTCTTTCGTGTTCTCTCGCATCTCTGACTCTCCCCATCCAAACGCAGTCTTCAACATCGAGTTCAGGACCATCCAGTCGTCCTCGAGGTCTACCTCCGGGCCTTGCTCCAGGCTAGCAACACAAGAGTGAGGATTGGCCGAGAAGATACTGAGCCGGTGTTCTGAGGTTGCAAGAGGTACGCTGTCGGGAATCCGTGTTAGGGCGGCTTCGAGTTTGTTCAGAAGGTCAATCCCCTTTTGGCAGGGAGTCTTCCCCTGGGTGTTCCCAGCGCCGCTTGTGGACGGAGGCGTTGCAAGAGGTACTCTTGCGTGTGTTTCTAGCACTTCTAGGTCGACTTCTAGGTTGTCGCTAAGTCCACTGAAGCTTGTTTCGTCTGTGTGGATTAGCGGCGGTGCGACTACTGTCGGTGGAACCAATGGTACACGGGGCTTGAAGAAAGTGCGAAGGTCGTGATTAGGCCGGTCAGGTTTGGGGGGTCTTTCAGGGGCCCTTTTCGGCCCCTTACTTTTGCTGCTTTCTGTCCCTTGTTGTTTCCTCTGGCATGCCTTCGACGTGCGGTGGATGGCAAGGTTCTTCTTTCCACCAAAACCAACACAGACTCCTTCGTTACAGTCTGGGCAGACGAGCACGCTGGTCGCATGGAATTTAATTCCACTGCTGTTTGTGATTAGATTAGTCGAGCGTGTTTTGTATCCCTTACTCGAGCCCTTACTTTTCATTTCCTTGCTCGTTTTCTTGGTTCGGTTCAGACATTGAGAGTGCGTCAAGAAAGGTGTCAGGAAACTGGTATTGAATGTCTATCTAAACTAAGCCATTTCCCCAATGCGTTGAAGATCGAGGATCGTTTGAGGAGGTTTACACGGTGCCACAAGGCAGATCACTTCCTAATTAGGAAGGTCGGAATTTTTCGTTCAGCCACCGGGCTCCCCCTCCCCCCCCCCACACACGGCTCGGGATTCCGGTCCCGCCACCCCCTTGTAGAGGACAAACATCTCTGGTAGCGTTTGAAAGTCTGGTTGGGTCCGGTTTTTTGACCATATTTGGTCCAACTGCAACTGCAACTGGTTGCCAAAAAATGAAATTTGTTGCAACCTCAACTGCAACTGCAAAAAACTGCAAAAAAACCAGTTGCACCAGTTGCAACTGGACCCAACTGAATGTTATTTAATCTATCTGAAACTGGTCTAAACTGAGTCAAAACCACTTATAATTAGTGTTAATAGGTACTTATAATAAATTTCTAAGTGCAACTGCCTTATAATGAAAAAATAATTAGGTAAAACAGCCAAAAAAAGCAAAAGTTATGAGTAAAATGATTGTTTTGATCATAACTTGCTCAGTTTTTGGCCGATTTGGGTGATCTTAGGCTCGTTTTGATCAGAAATTCAGCCCAATCACCTGCTGACTAAGAAATCGGTTGCAACCGGTTGCAACCGGTTGGAGGTCAGCTGCCATTTTGTGCAACTGCAACTGATACATTCTAGGATTAGGTACAACTGCAACCAAAAGTCCGGTTTTTTCCAGTTGCAGTTCAGTTGAGTTGCAGTCTTTTTCAGTTGCTGCAACTGGACTTTCAAAGACTAGTCTCTGGGCTTATATTGATTACTCGCCGAACGAATGAAGCTGGTATTCTATCGGACCAGTACCACTCGAGTTAAACGTTGGACCTCTGAAAAGTCATAACCCAAAAGGGATTGACATCGACTCCGACCCTGACAACTCACCCAGTGTCTCTGTACCAACAACCACATTTACCCCTTCCCTATTCATAAATCCCCCCGACCTACCAGGTTCTCAACCTACACCCCAGTCCATGTCACAGACCCATGCCTCAGCCAGCATGACCCTTACCGGTGGAGGACCAACTCCTTCTGGTAGTGGAGGCGCTCCTAGTGGCGGCCCATCAGGTGGAGCAGCGCCTCCTAGTGGCAGAAGCACAGCTCCTGGAGGAGGTCTCCCGAGTGGCGGCGCTGGTGGAGGAAGTGTGCCAGGCGGTGGAGGAGGCGGAGCAGGTGGTGGAGGAGGCGGGGGTGGTGGAGCAGGTGGTGCTCCTATTCCCCCTGCTGGAGCCACACTGGCTGCAATCCCACTCGCACCCGGAGGACACGGACGTCTAGGAGGGAACCCACCCCCTGAATTCAATGGAGACAGGGAAAAAAGCAAACAATTTATGCTTGCGTTTAACCTATACCGAGAGATGAACCCGACCGTCGACCAACTCGCTATCCCCTACCCCCACGCGATGACATTCCTCTCTTATATTCATGGGCCTCTCGTCGACAATTGGGTTAATGAACAGTTCGCTTGGCTTGAGAACCAGCGAAACACAGGAGTTCTGATGACAGAAATGAACCTGTGGAACACCGTTCGCGACCGCTTTATGCAAGCATACACCGACACGGTGGAATGAACAAAAGCCCGAAAGAGTCTACAGACTCTAACCATGAAGGGTGAAGACATCGACACTTATGTGGCCACGTTTTCAAACCTAGTCCACAAAGCCAGGTACAACCCTGACGAAGCCATGACCCTGGAAATGTTCCAGGATGGGCTTCCGAACCAGTTAGTCATTAATGCCACACGCTTCCATCACCCGATTACTTGGGATGATTGGAAAGCGGCCGCCTGACTCCAGCAGACTGAATACATGGTTTTAAAGGACTGCTTGGGAAAGAACAAACCCCAACGCGGAAAGAAGAGCGGACACAGCCGAGAGCAGTGGGTCCAGGCTCTCCACCAGAACAGGAACCCAAACGCCATGGATGTTGGACATGCCTGAGCCTCCATGGCACTTACCGATGGAGATAGGGCCCAGCTTCAGAAGGAGGGATGATGTTTTAGATGTCGTGCTCAAGGGCACTTGTCGCGTAACTACCCACAAAAGGGAACGTGTGTGGCTACTGCTCCCACCTCCAGACCCTCCCCCCTTGCCATGACTTCAAATATACCAACTCCCGCCGTCCATTCTATCACCGTATCTTCTAATTGTGTACTTTCGAATGAAGAGCAGGCGGATGCGCAGATCGCTGCGATGAAGGCGCAAACCCAGGAGGTCAGGGACCTCATGATAGACAAACTATTCAGTTGAGAGGATTTTCTCAACGCTTGAACCCGGCGGCCTGGGCTAGAGCGTTAAATCTAAATGTGTACCATAGCAGATTCCGATCCATGTGAATCCCAGTTCTGTTTAAATCTGTACCCACAATGGCCGAACAACAAGTCCTTGTTGACTCCGGAGCAACCGACAATTTCATTTGTTCGACACTGCTCAAACGACTTCAGATTACCACCCGAGAAGTAACCCATCCAATCTGCATTTGGAACGTGGATGGGATGCATAACCAGGATGGAGAGATCACCCAGTACACCGATCTCACTGTACGAACAGGGGCGGAGACTAAAACACTTCGATTCCTAGTCACGAATCTAGGGAGAGATGAAGTGATCTTAGGGTACCCCTGGTTTACGGCTTTTGAGCCGCAAATACGATGGGGAGAGGCGACGTTGAATGAGGATTTTCAACCGGTCGTCATCTCGAGCCTTCATTTGTCAGATGAAGCCACGCCCATGGAAGCTTCCATACGGGCGTTGGAGATGTATGAACTTGACAAAGAGGTGTGGGAACAGCTCATGAACAATGAGCAGGATCCCTGCATCACATTCATACGAAAGACGACGATGGCCTCGGAATTGGCGCAGCAGGAAGCAGCCAAGAGGCCTGAACGCACGTTTGAGGAAATGGTACCAGCAGAATATAGACGACACCGTAAGGTGTTCAGTGAAGAAGCGTCCCACCGATTCCCCCCCTCACGGGTGTGGGATCACGCCATCGATCTCCTCCCAAACGCCCCACCAGCGTTGGACTGTAAAGTATACCCACTGGCCAGGAACGAGGAGGACGCGCTCACAACATTCCTCACTGAGCAACTAGATAAGGGATATATTAGGCCCTCCAAGTCCGCATACACGTCACCATTTTTCTTCATCAAAAAGAAAGACAGCAAGTTGAGGCTGGTCCAGGACTACCGGCGGCTGAACGAAATTACCGTCTGAAACCACTACCCCCTTCCATTGATCCCCAAACTCATAGACTGCATACGTGGAGCCCATTTATTCTCCAAACTCGACATTAGATGGGGATACAATAATGTCCAAATACAAAAAGGGGATGAACATAAGGCAGTGTTCAAAACGAACCGAGGCCTATTCAAACCTCTAGTCATGTACTTTGGCCTCACTAACTCCCTGTCGATGTTTCAAGGAATGATGGACTACATCTTCCGAGACCTCATTCTTCTTGGAGAAGTAATTGTCTATATGGACGATGTTCTGATCGCCACCGCCATTAACCATGCCCACCACTGAGAAGTGTTACACGAAGTTCTATGCCTCTGTGAGGAATACGATTTATATGTTAAACCGGAGAAGTGCGAGTTTGAAGTCCTAGAGATTGAGTATCTCGGACTTATTATTGGCCATGGAAACATACGAATGGACCCCATTAAAGTACGGGGATCCAAGAGTGGCCAGCTCCAAGGAGTCTCCAAGAAGTACGCGCCTTCCTTGGATTCTGCAATTTCTATCGAAGGTTCATCCGAGGATTTTCCACCCTCGCCCGCCCCCTACATGACCTCACAAAAAAGAATACACCCTGGCAGTGGAACCAGGGCCAACAGGACACGTTCGACAACATTAGACGGTGTATTGGTTGAGAACCCATACTCCTGTTCCCCGACCTTGACAAACCATTTGAGCTGGAAGTGGATGCGTCGAACGTAGCCCTTGGGGCAGTATTGAACCAACTAGGCCCAGATCAATGCATGTACCCCATTGCATTCCACTCCGAATCGCTGATGGAGGCTGAGCGCAACTATGACATTTATGACCGTGAGTTGCTGGCCGTGGTCAAAGTGCTAAGGGCGTGGAGGACATACCTCGTTGGTTCCCCCCATAAAATCATTATCCATACTGACCACGCCAACCTCCAGTACTGGAAAGACCCACAAAAGATTAGTCGCAGAGTAGCTTGCGAATTCTTAGAGCTATTGGAGTACAACTTCATGCTGAAACACGTACTGGGCATCAAGAACGGTTGCACGGATGCCCTATCACGGCGAGCTGACTATGAGGCAAATGAGGAGGACAACAACGACATTATTGTCCTCCCGGCTGACAGATTCGTTCGTGCAACCCAGCTGTCGATGCATGACATGGACATCTGGACGCAAATCTCGCAAAATATGGATGAGAAAGAAGTCCTATGATGGGTTGAACCCCACAACCTGAAAAAGTTGAAAGGTCTTTGGTGGAAGAACGATGCTCTCATTGTTGTGGGCGACAACGATCTTAAACGGGGGGTAATTACCTTTTTCCACGATACTCCAAGCATGGGCCATCCAGGGATCGCAAACACATTGGAGCTGTTGCGATGCGATTATTGGTGGCCAGGCATGCGGAAGGACGTTGAAGAATACGTCAAAGGCTGTGCTACGTGCCAGTCTAACAAAATTAACCCCCACTGACAAAAGCCACACCTTTTCCCCATCACCACAGACCCTGACGCCGAACCATTCGAAGTTATAACCATGGACTTCATCACAAAACTACCCCCGTCTGATGGATACGACTCCATCCTTACCATCACTGACCACGATTGTTTGAAAGCGGCCATCTTTATTCCATGTAACGAAACGATTACCACGGAGGGAGTGGCACAACTCTACCTTCACCATGTGTATCCACACTATGGCATCCCCCGAAAGATGATCACGGATCGAGACCCACGCTTCACGTCCGCCTTCATGAAGGACCTGTGTAAGACACTGGGGATCCGTCAGAACATCTCCTCTGCATACCATCCACAGACCGATGGGCAGTCGGAGCGCACTAACCAATGGCTGGAACAGTATCTCCGCCACTGGAGTAATGTACAACAGGATAACTGGGCGGAGGCACTTCCAGTAGCGCAATTCGCGCACAACTCGTGGCCAAATGCCACAACTAAACATTCCCCATTCTCATTGATCATGGGATGGGAACCACACACCACGTGGACATCAAAACCCACATCAACCCCATCTGTTGATCAAAGACTGGAAGAGATGGGCGACAGATGCCAGCACACGCAAGACTGCATTAAGCATGCACAAGAGCTTATGGCAAAGAGGGGGAAGACACGCTTCATACCTTACATGGAAGGCACTCAAGTATGGTTGGAGGGGACGAACCTCCAGACCTTTTACCCCACTGCAAGCTCGCCCCAAAACGCCATGGACCGTTCCGAATCAAGAAAGTCCTATCGGTGGTCTCTTATGAACTAGACCTTCCAAAGACGTGGAAGATACACCCTGTGTTCCATGCAAACCTCCTTACACCATACAAGGAGACGGAACTCCATGGAACTAACTTCATGCGACCTCCACCTGACCTGATCGAAGGAGAAGAAGTGTTTGAAGTGGAGCGTGTGTTACAATCTTGCCTTCATGGCCAAGGGCGCAAACTTCAATTCCTGATCCAGTGGAAGGGATTTCCCATGAGTGACAGCTCGTGGGAACCACTCGATAACGTTCGCCACGCACCTGACCTAATCACCAAGTTCTACCGGCAAAATCCTACCGCCGAAGGGGCTGGACAAAAGATATAAAAGACGTACCTCCTTCACCCACCCTCGCTGTCAATGATCATCCCCGGAAACCTTATGTCTGACACGCCCATCATCACTACCATGCCCGCTCGCCCCCCATCACAGAGTATTCTTGAGAACCTCACCATCCCATCTCAAGAAGCTGGTGTCCCAGTTATGGGATACGACGCCTACACCCCTTACTCGCGCATCGTCACTCCGGAACCCCTACCTGAGTTCACGCTAGACCCTGACCCCTCGTTACCCACCATTGCTGAACTGGCTGAGTCGCCAGAATCTCCTGAGCCCACATCTCCACCCCCACTCATCTCACAACCCACTTTGAGTACACTCCACCAACACGACCTCCCGCTACCCCCATTCCTGCCGGGAATGGACTACGTATTCACTCCCTGGCCCACTGTCGAGCTCGCTGTCCCCGACCGTCGCTACGCCCTCCTCAACGACAAGGATGAGGATAAGTCGGGGGAACCAGGAATCCCCTACTTCTTCAACGACCCTACCTCCCTGTGGTTCCACCCACTAATGATCGGGGAGCCAGGGAAGAAGGAGGTGGCCTGGTACATCTACTACTGTAAGGACTACCAGGAAGTAGTAGGAACCATGGGTGTTACGATCACCCGGATCGTTCTCGATATGTCCCCGAATAAACCTAGTAATTCCCGAAGGCGCACGTCGGCGCGTAGTCAAAAGGTCTCAAGGGCAAAGTAACACGGGCCGGTCGCAACCGGTGCTTACTAAGCGGTGAAGCGGACTTGTCCTTGAAGCAAACTTGACACTAGAAGAGTACTTGGGCTATATTGTTGGAAGACCAAGATGAGGGCTACATCGTAAACTACAGGCTGCTTTTATATCATACAAGACTATGGTTTTTCTATACTATTTTATGAGGACGCGTAAGTGCTAGCACGCAGGCAATCTTGCTGGCACTGTGAGCTGGCAGCCAGCTCATCACTGTGAGTCACTGTTCTAAATATGGAAACCGAGTCATCTATCCCAAACCGGAAACGCTTACGCGGCGTGGTGTCACGTGATCGTGACATACGCCCCTCTCTTGATTCATTCGTCCTCGAATGATTTTTGTTGTGCATCGTCGTCTTCGTCGTCTATGGCGTGGGTTTGCGTGTCTTCGTCTTCGTACTCGTACTCGGACTCGGACTCGGCGTCCGGGTTGAACGGGGGATGCGGCGAGTTGGCGCGCTGTTGGTCGTTGCTGGTGGGTGGCGATGGTTGAAGTGGTACTAGTGCGTCTCCTCCTGCGTGTGGGTACGCAGGGGCTTCGTCTTGGGGCGTGTCAGCGGGGGTGGATGGGTCAGCGTCTTCGGATACTTGTGTTAGCCCACGTGCTGCGAGTTTTCTGTTTGCGTGTCTTGTACTTCTATCTGATGCGTATGCCGCCCATTCGGAATCTGATAGCGTACCGGTGTCTTGTTCGGTTGCCGCGGTGGTGGTCTGGACGGATTGGGCCGTGAAAACCGAGGGACGCGAGGTTTTTACCCCCCTCTTTGGTTTTTTGTCGTCCGCGACAATGATCTGGGGTGGGTCCGCGGTTGAAACGGTACGCGGATGGTCCCACGCGAACGTGGGGAAATTGGGACGCCAGTCTGAGTCTTCGGAGTCGTCGTTCGTGGTGGCCGGTCGGAGGAAGGTGGTGCGGCGGCGAGCTGTGGCGGGGGGCGTGCGAGTCCGAACGGCGTTGATGCGTGCTGCGCTGTCACTGTAGTCCGTAGCTGCTCCCATAATCAGTATCTCTGAGATGATGTTTTGTCGCTCATGGTCGGACAGATTGAGGAGACCCGCATGGATGGTCGCTGCGTCGATCGTTGCAGGGCGGGCTGGTACTGCGACTGTTGATGATGCGGTATGGGCTGACGCGGTGGGTGATGGTGCTGTGACGATGCCGTTGGCTTGGGCGTAGGGACGCGTCGATCGTGGGCAGGCGGTGGACATGTGGCCGGGTTGGCGACAGTAGAAGCAGCGGCCCTCGAGTCGACACTTTTCGCGTTCTTCGGGGGATAGCGGAGGCCATCGGGGACGAGTGCTGATAGTGTCTACGTCCATTGGGACAACGTCGTTTGGGGCGGAAGGGGGTGTCGAAGGTGGGGCGACTGAGTGGAACTGTCCGACATCAGGTCGGCGAGCGATACGATTTCCTCGAGATGCGAAGCAACTGGCTATCGTCCGCGCCCGCTGAGCCTCGGCGCGGGCGGCGGTCTGCCACTCTGTCATAGATTCGGGTATGGTAGTACGCAGTAGACAGGCTCGCAGAATGGAGGTAGAAAGCCCGCGGCGGAAAAACTCAACGGTTCCCTTGGCATCGCGATGCCACTCCGCGACGTGCGCGAGTCTTTCGAACGTGGCGATATAGCCGTCCACGTCGTCACCGTCCATGACGAGCGTGGTAAGCCGCTGGTAGGCATTTTGCTGACTGAGCGTGTCTGTCCACGCTGTTCTGAAGGCGGTCTCGAAAGTGGCCCAAAGCGCCTCGTCCGTTTCTGCAAGGGGGTTAATTGCGCGGGTGGTTGCATCGTCGAGCTCGCGCTCCATCAAATCCACCCAGTCGTTCACGGCTGGGCCGCGAATAAGACTGCACGCGAGCCCGACGCGTAGGTATGGAGACAGTATGCTTTCGTGCTTGCGATTGTTGCGGCGGTACTGTCGAAACTCCCGAAGGAATTGTTCACTTTCTGCACGGTTGCCGGTGAACGTTGTCGGCGCTGTGCTTTTGAAGGCACCGGTGAGGGGTATGGCGGCCATTGGTGCGACGTGGACTGGCGGGATGATAACTGGTGGTACGATAGGTGCGGGTTGGGTGTACGTTGTGATGACGGCTGCGGTAAGCTCTTCGAGTGTTTCTGTCGGCTCTTCGGCTGGTTCGTTGATGGGTTCGGCGAGTGATTCGTCGACGTGTATTGGTGTGAGCTGTCTGAACGCGTAGGTGAGCGAGTCAATGGGATCGGTGACGAACGTGGGGTCCACGTAGTTTGGGTGTTCGCGGTCTGTTAGCCTCCAATAACCAAGCCCGAGTTCTTGTGCACCGTCCGTAGGTATCAAGAGATTGGTTTTCATATACCAGCCGTTGTCTCGTTGTTCAAGGATATACCAACTGTTGTTGATTAGTTCATCAGTATTTTGACAGGCTGCTTGTTATGGGTTGTACAAGGTTGTGACACCTTGTACAACCTTGTACAACCCCCACAAGTTGGCAAGTTGACCAGTCCACAAGCCATGTCTAATTCTTCACAAGCTTCTTATGAGCAATGACCAGCAAGCAGCACAAGTTCAGAAAGTCATACAAGTCCAAGTGTTAGTGATACCATACATTAATCAAATCTTATATTAGTCATACCATATATTAGTCATGTTAGTTGTCACACCAGATCAGTTACCAAATTTGCCATATTAATGCATAAAAACAATATATTAATAGTAATAAATAAATACATGACTAATACTACTGTAGGAAAGGTGCGACGTGGCGGACAGAGTCGTGGTCGTGGGCCAGGGCATGATGTGGCATGGTGGAGGTTTGTGTGCAGCGAGTTGGTGTCGTGGCGGACCATGCGTGCCGTGTTGAGGTGGCGTCGCAATGGGTTGGTGGTCGCAGGATCTTGCATGGCGTGTTGGAATGGTGTCTGCGTGGGGTGGATGGTAGTGCATGGCTGTCTGCGTTGTGGTAAGGTGGCGCGGTTGGAGGTGGCAGCAACAGGGTGGGATGGTGGGGACTGGGTCATGATGTGACGTATTGGCGCTTGTCGTGTTACGCATCGTGGCAGGGCTTGTGAGCGGCAGGCTGGCATGGTGAAATGGCATGGTTGGAGTGACGGTGGTTGGGCGATGAGCAAGTGAAGAAAGAAAAAAAAAAAAAAGAAAAAAGCTTAACTAGAGCGTGTTGGTGACACGAGACGATTCTTGCATATTGGAGAGGGGAGGGGGGTTTGAGGGTCCAGCTGCAGCAGAGGTGAGTGAGGAAAAACGGAACGAATCACAAAAAAAAACATATCTTTTTTGCACCGCGGACAGTCGTGGTCATGCATTTTGCGTAGGCCTTGGGTCCACATGCAACAGCAGCATGTGGATAGGTCTTGAAAGGATCTGTTAAAGAAGAAAGAAAGAAAGAAAACCCGTGAGAGGTCAAAAAGATGGTGGTACAGTAGTGGAAACAGTGAGGGGGTGGTTCACGCGTCGACACGTCACGTCAGATGGGTGCAGGACACCCACGCCACGAATTATATAAGCTTCGCTCGTTACATTTTTTTCCAAGTCAACGTACAGTACAGTAGTACCACGTATCGCCACATACCGTTACACAATCACGCTCCACGCCGCCCACCACCCTCGTCGCCACTCCGCTGCTCACCTAACCACCATGGCCTCAACTGCAGCCCTCACCCCTGCCCTCACCTGTGTCGTTGCATGCGGACCACCTCCACGGCTTACGCAAAAGGAACACGCCTCGTCATACTAGCTAAGTAAGTTTTTTTTTTCTTTCTTCCGCTCCACCCTGAACTGTTGCAGGATGACGGCGTCATACTGTCCTCTCGTGCATGCAGGCACTTCGCCCTGCACCGACGTCGCCATCACTGCCTCGTTGAGTTTTTTTCCTTTTTCCTTTTTCCTGTTCTCTCTTCACCTCGAACCGTCGCAGGATCGTGACTTCGGTCATCCGCCGCACGGGATCCGACACCGACACCAAAACCGACGTCCACGCCGGCTCACCACGCTCAAGTCCGGCGCCGTGATCGCCACTCCGATTTCTCGGGACTCCAACACGGCACCCCACCACCACCCTGACCCGCCGCGCATAGGCCCCGCCAACACCACACGCACCGCCTCGTTAAGTTTTTTTCTTTTTTCTTTTTTCTGTTCTCTCTTCACCTCGAACCGTCGCAGGATCGTGACTTTGGTCATCCGCCGCACGGGCCCCGACACCGACACCAATACCGACACCAACACCGACATCCACGCCGGCTTATCCATGTTCAAGCCCGGCGCCGTGATCGCCACCCCGATCCATCATGCACAAGCCCCGCCAATGACCGCAAATCTCCACGACACCACGGCAAGCCGCCACAACCGCCCATCGCGGCCCGCTGTGCACAAGCCCTGCCAACACGACGCGCAAGTCATCGGGACTGCAAATCCGCCACGACCGACACCACCGCAACACGAAGCCACACTGCGGCTCCAACGTTGTGACCGCCACTCCGACCCCTTGCGCCTCAACTGCGCCGCTTCACCACGCACAAGGCCCGCCCGCCCGCATAACGTCACGACAAGCACCCTGCAAAACACCGTGCCACCGCCAACAACAGCAATGACAGCGGTGGGGACAGTTGCGAGCTAATTTAGATGGGCGGTACATATTTTATTATGCAATAAATGAATTTATTTTTATATCTTGTGTGTGAACAATGAAGTTTTCTTTTTTTAATTTTAATTTTGTGACTGTATGTCTGGAATTTCGGAAAAGGACCACAATCACTGCAAAAATGGGCATTATTATAATTACAATGATTTTGGAATATTCCAATACAGAGTAATTAAAACTTAAATAATTCATCTATTGTTTTATTCTAATAATATAAAGAGATTCAAAATATTTTGGAATATCTCTATGTTCAACTTGCCAACTTGTCTAACTTGCACTGGTTTCCTGCTGGTGCACAAGCAGAAAGTTGGGAAATCCCTGGCAGTAGCATGTCAACCTACTGATGTTCTCTTGCGTCAAATTGACATTCTGCTGAACAATCACAGCACTGAGGCCAGCGTCCTAGATGCAAAGCCGCGGCAGCACCAGAGACCTCGTATACTTCATTGGTGCGGGGCCAACTCGAACTTGATTCACGAAAACCAACTTTTTCGTAGCTCACGCAATTCACCGACGACACGATGCAACGACCACCGTGGCCGACGTACAACGTATTAAGGACTTCGTCGCCAAATTACTCCTGTTCTAATCACTGTAGAACCCCCCCGGTAAAACATCGCCTCGGTAACTCGATCGCACATTGGCAGCAGCTCCTGACTGAGATTAAGCACGTTCCCACTATGTTCGCCAAGTGCGACGCATGGCAGCACGGCATTCTATCGCGATTCGATGTGAAGCTCGGAAAATGCGTGTGTCGATCCTTAAGACGTGCAATTACCTATGGCACCTGTCGATCAAGGATCTGGTGGGTGGCGCACGACGGTTCTGAGGGCGGTGTGCTTCTCATTCTTTTCGCTCTCTACATTAGTAGTTTTCTTCCTTGTTCTACAGCTACCTCGTACTTCCGAGGTCTCTCCTTTAATGACATGACTAAGTTATCCTGCAGGGTCTTTGCAAAAGAAATGCGACATTGCTGATCAGTGTGACGATCAACAGGGTAATTATGGACGTGAGGTGCTGCACTGGATAAGGGCTTCAGCTAGCTTTCTCTCGACTTCGGTCAAAATCAAAGTAGCCAAACCACTGCCGCTTGACGCCGTGCCACTTCCAAGAATGCCCACTTGAACTCGAATGTGAACACATCTGGTATCTAGTGTCCGTGACCGACTATTTATTCTCTTGTCTTCTCCCTCTCTCAGGTATTCGGCTGGGTTTGAGTTGATGGAACTCTCCGGTGCACATGCTCCGATCCCATTTCCAATGATGCGACCAAGTGAGAAGGTGAATGTCCGAGCACCGCCACCCAAACTGCTTGGCACATCTGGCACACATCAGTAAGTTGACATGTTGCTGCCAGGGATTTCCCAACTTTCTGCTTGTGCACCAGCAGGAAACCAGTGCAAGTTGGACAAGTTGGCAAGTTAAATGTAGAGCTGTTCCAAAATATTGTTTAATATCATTTTTATTTGAATAAATAATAAAATAAGTTATTTTATTGTTAATTATACTAATCACAAAAAGAAGCATTATTGCATAGAACTTAAGGCATAAATTATTTATATTGCTAATTATCAATACAGACATTGTGTAATTAAAATATTAGTTAAGATAACTGAGCCCCATTGCCCCTCTTCGCTCATGGCGGGGTCTTGGCACGTGCTGGGTCGGTGAGGCGATGAGTCGGCAGGTGGCGGGGTGTTGCGTGCCATGTCGGGGTGGCATGGGGGTCGGTGGTTGCAAGGGCGAGGCGGGTCGGCAGGGTCTTGCGGGTCGGCATGCCGTGACGGGTCGGCAGGGTCTTGCGCGCTGCGTTGGGGCGACGTGGCGGGTCGGCGGTGACGGGGTGTTGGCGTGGCGGTGAGTCGGCGGGTGGCGGGGTGTTGCGCGCCGTGTCGGGGTGGCGTGGGGGTCGGTGGTTGCTGAGGCGTTGCGTGTCGCGTTGAAGGGGCGTGGCGGGTCGGCAGGGTCTTGCGCGTCGGCGTGCCGTGACGGGTCGGCAGGGTCTTGTGCGCCACGTTGGGGCGACATGGTGGGTCGGCGGTGGTGGGGTGTTGGCATGGCGGTGAGTCGGCGGGTGACGGGGTGTTGCGCGCCATGTCGGGGTGGCGTGGGGGTTGGTGGTTGCTGAGGTGTTGCGTGTCACGTTGAAGGGGCGTGGCGGGTTGGCAGGGTCTTACGCGTCGGCATGCCGTGACGGGTCGGCGGGGTCTTGTGCACCACGTTGGGGCGACATGGCGGGTCGGCGGTGGCAGGGTGTTGGCGTGGCAGTGAGTCGGTGGGTGACGGGGTGTTGCGCGCCATGTCGGGGTGGCGTGGGGGTCGGTGGTTGCTGGGGCGTTGCGTGTCGCGTTGAAGGGGCGTGGCGGGTCGCGGGGCGTTGCATGCTGTGTTGGGGTGGCGCGGTGGGTTGGTGGGGTGTTGGGGCAGGGACGAATGGGCCTGCAACGTCCAGGGTGAGCGGGAAAAAAAAAAAGAAAAAACCTTATCTTATACATTGGGCCGAAGGTCTTGCGTGCCGTGTTGGGGCGGCACGGCGGGTTGGCGGTGGCGACACGTTGGGGCGGGGACAAATGGAGGTGGCTAGCGTGCACCAGAGGGGGGCAATGACCTGCAACGTTCAGGGTGAGCGGGAAAAAAAAAGGAAAAAAAAACAAAAACAAAAACAAAAACAAAAACAGAAAAAAAGAAAAGAAAACACATCTTGATGCATCCCAGTGCGTCACGTCTTGATCACGAGTGAGGATGGGAGAGGGGCTTGGAAGGGTGAGTCTGGAGAGGTCGGACAAGGGGTGGAAGTGGGAGCACAGGCAGGAGGGTTAAGGTGAGCGAATATACTGGTGGGGGGATACGTCGCAGTGCGACTTAGTGGGGAAATTGTGTCTCGCGGAGGCTTAATCTGTGGCGTGGGAATGTGTCGTTGAGTGACGCGACAACTGGACACCTGAACACCTGTTCCTCTCCCGCGAGGGGGGTTGTCTTTCCTTCTTCTCTTATCACCACGCCGTTGTTACACACGGACCACCCCCACGGCTACGCAAGATGGAGGACGTGGCTGAGGATGAGCTGGGCTTCGGCCCAATGCATAAGGGTTTTTTTTTTCTTTTTCTTTTTTCCCGCTCAACCTGAACGTTGCAGGCCATTGCCGCCCCCTTGTGCACGTGAACCACCTCCATTTGTCCCCACCCCAACACGCCGCTCTGACATGGCTCGCAACACGCCACCACCGCCAACCCACTAGGCCGCCCCAACACGGCACGCAAGACCTTCGGCCCATTTAATAAGATAAGTTCTTTTTTTTTGTTTCCTTTTTCCCGCTCACCCTGAATGTTGCAGGCCATTGCCGCCCCCTCGTGCACGCAAGCCACCTCCATCTTGTCCCCGCCCCAACACGCCGCCACCGCCAACCCGCCGCGCCACCCCAACATGGCACGCAAGACCTTCGGCCCAATATATAAGATAAGGTTTTTTCTTTTCTTTTTTTTTTCCCGCTCACCCTGGACATTGCAGGTCATTCCACCTCCATTCGTCCCTGCCCCAACACCCCGCCAACCCACCCCGCCACCCCAACACGGCACGCAACGCCCCGCGACCCGCAACGCCCCTTCAATGCGACACGCAACGCCCCAGCAACCACTGACCCCCACGCCACCCCGACATGGCGCGCAACACCCCGTCACCCGCCGACTCACCGCCATGCCAACACCCCGCCACCACTGACCCGCCACGCCCCTTCAACGCGACACGCAACACCTCAGCAACCACCGACCCCCACGCCACCCCGACACGGCGTGCAACACCCCGCCACCCACCGACTCACCGCCACGCCAACTCCCCGTCACCGCTGACCCGCCACGTCGCCCCAACACGGCGCGCAACACCCCGCCGACCTGTCACGCCGCCGCAACACGGCAACCCCTGCCACGTCACGACCCCGGCCCCGCCTGGCCCTGTCACCACTGGCGCTGGCTCCCACTGTAGTACTGGTACCCATGTATTTGTTTAATTCTGAATAAAATATCATTTTTATGCTACCATTATATGACTAAGATATGACTAATGATATGTTTAATATTTTGATAAGACTAAGATATTGATAATATGACTAATACATGTATGACTAATATATGGCATGATTAATGTACTTGTATGACTTTCTGAACTTGTCCTGCTTGTGGGTCATCGCTCTGTAAGAAGCTTGTGAAGAATTAGACATGGCTTGTGGACTGGTCAACTTGCCAACTTGTGGGGGTTGTACAAGGTTGTACAGTGTAGTCTTTGAAAGTTCAGTTGCAAGAACTGGAAAAGACTGCAACTCAACTGAACTGCAACTGGAAACAACTGGACTTTTGGTTGCAGTTGTACCTAGTCCTAGAATGTATCAGTTGCAGTTGCCCGAAATGGCAGCTGACCTCCAACCGGTTGCAGTCGGTCACAACCGGTTGCAACCGACTCACATGGGACATCTTATTAAGAAGGGCGTGTTTTTTTTTTGAGTCCGACACAAATCAGGAAGAAATGGATAAAATAGCAGTATACAGTAATATAGTACACAAAAGTAGGGACAAGGGACTATTCACTCGGCACCTGCACTGGAGGACTTGGTGACAGACAGAGTAGGCGGCCAATTAGAGGTCTTGAAACTGAGACGATCGCGAAGAGTTCGGGATGGCCATAGAAATTGAGGTGATCGCGAAGAGTTCGGGATGGCAGTGATGGCCATGACCTTGTTGGAAATACCAGTGTCAGGGTGCACCTGTTTGAGCACCTTGTAGACGTACGAGGAATAAGTCTTCTTGCGGATCTTGCAACGCTTCTTCTTTTCCTTACCTCACCAGCCGGCTTGGAAGAAGTCTTCTTGGCTGCCTTGGAGCCCTCAGTCGATTTGGCAGGAGCGTGGAGGTGGTGGAGGTGGGGGCCTTGCCAGCAGTGGAAGTGGGTTTAGGAGCTATTGGAATATGTGCACCTATGTGTAAGTACGATCGACGAACAATGCCCGAATCATTTTACCTCATGTTTGACACTGGCACAACCAAGGACATAATGCGAGTGTACTACGTATAGCAGGGCAGCAGATGACAGTATATTCGGGGTGTAACACAGCTGTTTTGAGTACACTCTCAGGTGTCGAGTCCAATAAAGTGAGCCGACATAACACGTAGCTGAGGGTATTCTGAAGAGATACCGAGTTAAAGGCAGATGTATTCCGAGCGTGAAGACTCACCCACTTAACCCACTTACACCCAATCTGTGCCATATTCTCCTCCGTCCACTCGTGCAGTAGTAACTAGGTATGGCTCGTGCGCGTCATGGATCTGGCCCATCATGTATCATCAAACCCACCGCAAAACATCAGGCAAAGGGACCTACCATTAGCAAATCAAAGGTAGCACATGCTGTACCGAAAAGGAAGCGAGCAGCCAATACCACTGATGACAGCAGGGACGGGAGCGATCAAGATGCCGACAGCGATGTTGGAGCTCGGAGGAGCCGGAGGAAGAAGCCAAAACCTCGCAATGACTTGAAGGAGAGCGCGGAGGAATCGACAGGCGCATCAAAGCCAAAAAGGAAGGGGAAGAAGAAGGCGGTCATTGAGGTCGTTGATGAGGAAGAGCCAGAGGACGAGACAGAGCCCGAGATCGTTGACAATATTGAAGCCTCTGACGAATCCGAAGAAGAGGTGAGTTTGTATATTCGATAGCAGGAGATTCTATGACTTACGATGCATGACATATATTCACAGGACCTCAACGAGCACCAGGCCAAGGGAATTCCTATGGCGGTCATTACCAAGAGAGATTTGACACGCGATCTCTTGACTGTCTTCACCACGAAGATACAGGTCGTCTTTAGGAAGCCGGGCACAAAAACTTCTGAGGCGTTGGAGGGCCGATGGTGTACGCTCTGCAAGTGAGTGGCTAGAAATACACCAAGAAATGGATACTTACATGACGATCTAGGGCTGAGACTGATAAGGTGCTCGCAGGGAAGGGACGACCAAGGAAATCACTGAGGAGTTGCTTCCTGCGTGGCTCGAATTCAACATGTCATGGTCACATTGCCAGCCACCACTTTGAAGAGTATATGAGTCGGTGTGACAATGCAACTCCACCTATCACGCCAAATTTCCGTTGTATCCCGAAGGACATCCCAGTGGACCCGGAAGTGGCCAAGCAGAAAAGGCAACAGAGCTTGTTGGGTTTTCCGAAGATAAAAGCCCCCACAGATTTCACGAAAGAGGCAATATTGGACGCCGTGGCAAAGCTTATTGCCTGCGATGATCAGGTCAGCTTGAGAGTCCAACTCGTTCTGATTCGACCGAAGCTTACTAGTAGTACTGTAGGCATTGATTCTCGCGGACAAGGCCGCATTCCGAAACTGCTTGGTAATCATGCGACCAAAGACCAAACGGGCTGATTTGCCAAGTGCCTACGACGTCAAGGTCTATCTTAAGAACACTTTCATTACACATCTGAAACAGCTGAACAACGATATCGTGGTTAGCATACTAAGTAGACTGAATTCGTTGAGGTACGGCTACTCACTATGCAACAGAATGCTCCGGGAACGATTTCGACTACAGCTGATGGCTGGACCGCTGACAATACAAAACAAGGGTACCTTGGGATGACCGCACATTGGATCGACGTTGATCGGACATCTGGAAAATGGACACTTCGGGCCGAGGTTGTGGGCTTCCGCCTAATTCATGGAACTCACTCAGGAAGTAACCTCGGCCGTTATTTTATCGGTCTTTGTGATCGTGTGGGTATCATGTCACGCTCGCATTCCAAGGTGTGCCTCTAATTATCTCCAAGTTCATTGTTCTTGCTGACGATGGATTCCAGCTCTATACAGTAACACTTGATAACGCCTCATCAAACAACACGTTGTGCGATACCATCGAGTCTCAACACCATCTCCGCCGGCTGCCCATCTGGTCAGCAGCTGAAAAACAACTACCGTGAGTACGTTTAACTTTCGTAGTCTTCATAACTACAGTTTTGATGTAGCTGCCTCGAGCACGTTGTCAACCTAGCAAATGTAGACATTATGTCTCACATCACGAAGCTTGTGGTTATCGAGACCACTAACGCCATCTGGGAATACGACCCGGAAGACCCCGACAACCGAGTGCTGGGTGGTGGCCTGGATGTGATTGCGACAATCCGCACGCTGGCAATCAAGGTTTGCAGTTTTATCGGCATTGCTTTATCTGAGGCTAACTCATACATAGATCCAGGCTTCAGGTCAACGGATTCAGAAGTTCGAGTCAATCCAGGTCGAATGCAAGTTCACGACACCCCTGAAGATCACACTCCACAATAACACGCGCTGGGGTTCGGCATTTGGCATGCTGGACCGTGCATATAAACTTCGCATGGTAAGTCTGTCATCACTGATCGTTATGCTGTACACCTCCTTATCAAGGCCGCTAAGGCTATAAATTTGTTCATCTCATCTGCGGACCAACTCTACGGTCCCATCACAACATTACGACGTGATGGTCGCGTCTTCAAACAAATTCCTTGGGCCGCCTTCACCCTTTCAGATCTTGATTGGGCACGAGTGCTTGATGCGAAGATGATTCTTGCTGTAAGCTTTTTTTTTTTCATTTTCCACGTTGTCATGCCGCTCACATGTCTGCCAGGATTCCAATCGTATCCTTCACGCTTTTTCGGCTGACAAATACCCGGGTCTCTATCGCGCACTTCCCGTGCTCGAGGACCTCCAGAGTGCCTGGGAAGCAAAGCTCGAGGAACCACGATTCGAGATCTACCACGAAGCAATCAGAGACGGCCTCGCTAAACTGAAGAAGTATTACTGTAGGTTTGATGAGAAGCCCGCATATATACTCGCACTTGGTCAGTTTTGTGCCATGCTATTTTGTTTGATATTAAACCGCATTCGCAGTACTACACCCGTACTTCAAGTTACAGTACATCAAACTCACATGGGGAGGAGCAGAGGAGCAAGCTGCGGAACAGGAGGCTGGAAATAAACACGCCAAGAACTGGCAAGAGGAAGCTTTGAACATCGTTGAGAATTCTGTGAGTATTTTGCGTGCGTACTATGTGATGCTGAATGGCAGCACAATGTCAGATGGGTGAATACTGGAGGACCCGCCCACAACACCGACACCAGTCCGCTGGCTCCAAGTCCCAGTCGCCTTCTAATCAAGATCACGAAGAAGTCACTGCTTTCATGTCTGAATACGATCGGCACCGACTTGCACTCCTCACTGATGGTATTAGTGAGGACTGGAAGCTAGAATTGCGACGATATCTCCAGGACGTTCCCGCAGATGTGACTCGGGACACAGACATTGTCGAGTGGTGGTCTGTAAGTTATTTTCCTTTCAATTTTCACGCGTTGCGGTGACAAATGAGTTGTAGCACCACATCAAAGTATATCCTACGTTAGCCCGCATCGCCCTTGACGTCCTCCCGAGTCAAGCTTCGTCCGTTCCATGTGAACGCGTCTTCTCAAGTAGCAAGCTCACAGCCACAGATCGTCGTGCAAGACTCAAAGCCAAGGTCTTTGAACATCTCCAGGTCGTGAAAGGGGCATGGTGCCCACAGCTAGTTGATCTTGCACGACGGAACTCTGAAGAAACAGAAGAGGTGCTGGATGACTTTGAGGACCAGTTTCTAGTGGACGAGGAACTGAGGAAGTGGGATGACGAGGACGGTGAAGATGGGGAGAACCCGGAGAAGACCTCACTTGATTAGGTTACTCTAGTACATTTACATACAGTGACTATGTCTTGTCGTGCATTGAACATGATAATTGTGCTCTGGTTCACCTCAGTTGCGACCGGTCTCAACCGGCTGCAACCGACTGCAACCAGGTTGGGTCACAACCGGTTGACACAAGTTGGAGGATGGTAGTGCAACTGATAACAACCGGTTGGTCAAGGTTGGGTTGTGGTTGTACTGGTCGGGCTGGATGACCAACCGGTTGCAGTTGCAGTTGCTGCCAAATTAGGAAAAAAACCGGACCCAACCGGACTTTCAAACTCTAACAAGTTGTACAAGGTGTCACAACCTTGTACAACCCATAACAAGCAGCCTGTCAAAATACTGATGCATTTTCATCAATTTGTCTCATTTGTTAGGTCGTTTTATATTGAGTATTTGAATTGACGTCAGCTGTTTGAATTGGCGCACACTTATGCACAATTTAGGTGAATTCAACGACCAGGGTACACCCTGGAAGTGAGCCAATGATAGTAACATACGCGTAGAGAGCGAAACATAAAGTAATTAGGGAAAATAATAAAAATCTCCGGCCAACGTGGTGAGGTTATGGGATGCGGAAGTGAATTTAAATGACGAAAGGAGTGCTTTTCAAGCGAACGCGGACGACGAGAGAAGCAGCCCGATAATAGGAAGGGCAGAAGACCGATTACATTTAGGGGCTCGCATTCGAGCCCTTTTGTACTACTCATACATGTACAGTACTAGTAAAGTAAAACGACATTTTGTGACGCAAAGACAGCGTCATCTTGTTACAGTAAAGGAAACCCGAGGCGGACGAGCTTGGTACAGTAAGTGCCACACATATTCATACACGGGAACACAGCGCGACACACGCGCATACGATCGCAAACACGAAACGTACCGAGTCACGGAGCACGAGAACACGCTCAATTCACCACACCCCCGCAAGCTTGACGCAGTCCGAGGGTGTTGACGTGTGCCACTACCTTCCACTTAGGTAGGGCTTTTGTAAGAATGTCTGCAACCATATCTTCAGTAGGGCAATAGAGAAGCTTGATAGCGCCGCTAGCGACAGTCTGCCGGATGAAATGGTAGCGAAGATCGATGTGTTTGGTTCGCGCATGATAATTGTCGTCAGTAGCAAGCTTCAAGGCGGCTTGATTGTCACAATAGAGAGGTGTCGGAATGATGAGGGTAGGAAATAGCTCGCCTAGAAGTTTGCGCAACCAAATCGCTTCCTTCGCTGCATGCGTCGCTGCGACGTACTCTGCTTCCGCTGTAGAAAGAGTCACCAGCTCTTGTTTCCTCGAACTCCAAGAGACTGCGCCGCCGTCGATAAGAAAAGCGTACCCCGACATAGCGTGACGATGCTCTTGCGTCGCGCCGTCTGCGTCTGTGAAACCCTCCAAACCGTGTCGTTCGCCGCCATAAGTCAGCTCGAACGTCTTCGTACCGGCAAGGTAACAAAAGACCCGCTTCACTGCTTCCCAGTGAGCGGCGCCCGGATTGCTGAGGAATTGCGAAAGAGCTGATACTGCGAATGCGATATCCGGGCGGGTGGCAACAGCGGCGTACATGAGACTACCTACATCAGTAGGTTGACATGCTACTGCCAGGGATTTCCCAACTTTCTGCTTGTGCACCACCAGGAAACCAGTGCAAGTTAGACAAGTTGGCAAGTTGAACATAGAGATATTCCAAAATATTTTGAATATCTTTATATTATTAGAATAAAACAATAGATGAATTATTTAAGTTTTAATTACTCTGTATTGGAATATTCCAAAATCATTGTAATTATAATAATGCCCATTTTTGCAGTGATTGTGGTCCTTTTCCGAAATTCCAGACATACAGTCACAAAATTAAAATTAAAAAAAGAAAACTTCATTGTTCACACACAAGATATAAAAATAAATTCATTTATTGCATAATAAAATATGTACCGCCCATCTAAATTAGCTCGCAACTGTCCCCACCGCTGTCATTGCTGTTGTTGGCGGTGGCACGGTGTTTTGCAGGGTGCTGTCGTGACGTTATGCGGGCGGGCGGGCCTTGTGCGTGGTGAAGCGGTGCAGTTGAGGCGCAAGGGGTCGGAGTGGCGGTCGCAACGTTGGAGCCGCAGTGTGGCTTCGTGTTGCGGTGGTGTCGGTCGTGGCGGATTTGCAGTCCCGATGACTTGCGCGTCGTGTTGGCAGGGCTTGTGCACAGCGGGCCGCGATGGGCGGTTGTGGGGGCTTGCCGTGGTGTCGTGGAGATTTGCGGTCATTGGCGGGGCTTGTGCATGATGGATCGGGGTGGCGATCACGGCGCCGGGCTTGAACATGATAAGCCGGCGTGGATGTCGGTGTTGGTGTCGGTATTGGTGTCGGTGTCGGGGCCCGTGCGGCGGATGACCAAAGTCACGATCCTGCGACGGTTCAAGGTGAAGAGAGAACAGAAAAAAGAAAAAAGAAAAAAACTTAACGAGGCGGTGCGTGTGGTGTTGGCGGGGCCTATGCGCGGCGGGTCAGGGTGGTGGTGGGGTGCCGTGTTGGAGTCCCGAGAAATCGGAGTGGCGATCACGGCGCCGGACTTGAGCGTGGTGAGCCGGCGTGGACGTCGGTTTTGGTGTCGGTGTCGGATCCCGTGCGGCGGATGACCGAAGTCACGATCCTGCGACGGTTCGAGGTGAAGAGAGAACAGAAAAAAGGAAAAAGGAAAAAAACTCAATGAGGCAGTGATGGCGACGTCGGTGCAGGGCGAAAGTGCCTGCATGCACGAGAGGACAGTATGACGCCGTCGTCCTGCAACAGTTCAGGGTGGAGCGGAAGAAAGAAAAAAAAACTTACTTAGCTAGTATGACGAGGCGTGTTCCTTTTGCGTAAGCCGTGGAGGTGGTCCGCATGCAACGACACAGGTGAGGGCAGGGGTGAGGGCTGCAGTTGAGGCCATGGTGGTTAGGTGAGCAGCGGAGTGGCGACGAGGGTGGTGGGCGGCGTGGAGCGTGATTGTGTAACGGTATGTGGCGATACGTGGTACTACTGTACTGTACGTTGACTTGGAAAAAAATGTAACGAGCGAAGCTTATATAATTCGTGGCGTGGGTGTCTTGCACCCATCTGACGTGACGTGTCGACGCGTGAACCACCCCCTCACTGTTTCCACTACTGTACCACCATCTTTTTGACCTCTCACGGGTTTTCTTTCTTTCTTTTCTTCTTTAACAGATCCTTTCAAGACCTATCCACATGCTGCTGTTGCATGTGGACCCAAGGCCTATGCAAAATGCATGACCACGACTGTCCGCGGTGCAAAAAAGATATGTTTTTTTTTGTGATTCGTTCCGTTTTTCCTCACTCACCTCTGCTGCAGCTGGACCCTCAAACCCCCCTCCCCTCTCCAATATGCAAGAATCATCTCGTGTCACCAACACGCTCTAGTCAAGCTTTTTTCTTTTTTTTTTTTTCTTTCTTCACTTGCTCATCGCCCAACCACCGTCACTCCAACCATGCCATTTCACCATGCCAGCCTGCCGCTCACAAGCCTTGCCACGATGCGTAACACGACAAGCGCCAATACGTCACATCATGACCCAGTCCCCACCATCCCACCCCGTCGCCGCCACCTCCAACCGCGCCACCTTACCACAACGCAGACAGCCGTGCACTACCATCCACCCCACGCAGACACCATTCCAACACGCCATGCAAGATCCTGCGACAGTGTTGTGCCAGTCGGGGACTAAGTCGGGTTTAGGCGGTCGCCAAGTCGGATTAGTCGGGTCTGCGACTGAACACGACTAAAGGCGACTAAACTCGAGGCACAGTACAATTATTTCATAAGGATATCTATAAACGGTACTGTTTTCTCGCGACATCCAAATTTAGCGTTATGTTCTCGTAAACGCTTACGTGTGCATCCTTGAGCTGCACCATTGTACACGTGACATTAGTCGTCGACTAACATTCCCAATATAGCAACAGTCGCCGTCTTAGTCGTCGTAGTCGAGTAAAGTCGCGACCCGACTATCGACTACCACCGTCGACTGGCACAACACTGTCCTGCGACCACCAACCCATTGCGACGCCACCTCAACACGGCACGCATGGTCCGCCACGACACCGACTCACTGCGCACAAACCCCCACCATGCCACATCATGCCCTGGCCCGCAACCACGACTCTGTCCGCCACGTCGCACCTTTCCTACAGTAGTATTAGTCATGTATTTATTTATTACTATTAATATATTGTTTTTATGTATAAATATGGCAAATTTGGTAACTGATCTGGTGTGACAACTAACATGACTAATATATGGTATGACTAATATAAGATTTGATTAATGTATGGTATCACTAACACTTGGACTTGTATGACTTTCTGAACTTGTGCTGCTTGCTGGTCATTGCTCATAAGAAGCTTGTGAAGAATTAGACATGGCTTGTGGACTGGTCAACTTGCCAACTTGTGGGGGTTGTACAAGGTTGTACAAGGTGTCACAACCTTGTACAACCCATAACAAGCAGCCTGTCAAAATACTGATGCATCCGAATGGATTTGAACACCGATGCGTTGTCTCGGATTCCCTCACTTCTTCGACAGGGTTTTACTGATTGCATGCCTGTGCCTGTGCAGGCTTGAGTCCCACTTCCAATAGCAAGCAACATATAACTTGAACGCGACTCCGAGTCTCAGGCTGTTAGCACCCTCTCCTCTTTTCGGTGTCGCATACTTTGTATCTTGGTTCATACCTACACTTGCCGAACGCTGAAAATTTGGGTGTAGAACCCTGCTGCGCTGTACTTTGATTGACGGCCAACCAAGCTCACGCAAAATTCTTAGTCCAAGACACCTGACAGCAAGTCCTTTGTTAAAATTCATACAGACGTACGTATCGTGACACACGCGGTCTAAAGCAACATAAATTTTATCTGCATGTATAGTCGCATGTATGGTCGTCTCCTACAGTTTCCGGGGGATGATTAGAATCGTTTGGCTTTAAAACGGAGCACGCAACTGGCATGGAACATCCTCTTATTTGCCGACGTAGGATGTGAGTTTTTCAGCGTACTCTATGTATGTGTCGACGACGATTACAGGACTGATCAGAGAGCCGGCGGGCGGTGATGAACCTCTCGACAGATGATGCCGGCTGGTCCTGTAAGCAAATCAAGTGAAGAGATGGCAACACTTCAGTGGTCATCACCCCCGTGATGTTTTCCAGTGCAAGAGCAATCTGCCCTGCGAGCTCCTGAGATACACACAGGATCTGCACGAAAGGGAATTGGTTGAGCATGTGCACCCATTCATCATCGTTCGTACCCCCGAGTTGATCATCTTCGTCGAGCTCGAGCTCAAGTTGGGTAACCGTGGAGAGTATCGTAGAATATTGCCTGAGCACCTGTGCCACGTGCGAAACTTGCCGAAAAATAACTCCGTGTGAGACGATGGTCGCACTGCACGTGTTCCCGTCCCAGTACGGGTAGTGTTGTCCATTCATATGGAAGAAGACACGGTGACCCGAAAAGTTAACTTTCGCGTACCTGAGTGGGGTTAACTCAGGGCCTATTGAGCGATTGATGAACTGGGAGGTCTGCACAGCTTGAAAGTCAACAAACTTATCCAAGGGTTCTACGAAGATCGACTCCAGTTGAGGACCGTCGATCTGGGCAACGAGGTCCTCCAGATACCCACTACCACCGCGGAATCGAAAGTTGGTGAGAGCAGGAAGGACAGTCCGTGTTACGGGAGGTGGGCGTATTCGACCAGGGTGGGAAGTGGTCGATTGGAACTCAATGGTAAAGGTATTGAGCTTGGGCAACGCGGCCAAACATGCAACGATTGCGTCGGGTGAAATGTAACCGGTCAGGGGAATGTCGCAAAGATAGAGGACGACGAGGTCACTGGCAGACAAAAGAAGCATTGGTAATGCTGGGTAGGGAATTCCGAATAAGAAAATGGACCGCAAACGTGGTGCAGATCCTCCCAAGAACCCATCAGGGAGGACAGGTGCATTTCCCCCCGTCAACAAAATATCGAGATACGTCAGCAGCGGAAACGTCTCCTGCATCAACGTGGCCACCTTTCCCAACTGCGAGCCCGGTATGCCAAGCCTGAGATAACATACACGATTGGGATGCTCAAGTGCAGCAATGATATTTTCTTCTTTTGACTCACTCCAGGAACGTTGCCAGAAAGTGCGATAATCAATAACAATAGGAAAGGCTGGCCAGATAGCGAGATTCTTCCTGACAGGAGTTCCCTGTGTGCAGAGAATTCGGAGGTTGAGACGGTGTGGTGACGCAAATATGAGTTGTCGCCATCTTCGACATACGTGTGCCAGTAAATGCCAATTCCACACAAGGAAACGCTCGGGATTGATGTAGTTTCGACATAAATCAAAAGTTTCGAGCAAGACATTATCGGGGAGTAAGCTTATTGTCGTCGCATCTCCGTGATTCTTGTCCGTACCACACAAACTCGCCAGGGCTTGCGCCAGGGAGCCTGAGACTGGACAGTGGCTGATGAATATCGATGAGTAGGGGCGAGAAGTTGGGCAATCAGAACAGTAATATGGAAAACGGAGGGTTTAGACAAACCTCTGAGCGCACATTTATAATAGACAAGTCGGTGTCTTGGTCAGGGTCAGAGTCAGCGCCCCTAGTAGTTACCTTCATGTCACGTGTCACTCCTAGGCGTGCTCGTCTTCTAGCGGCAGTTCCCCAACATCCCGTAAAACTTGCTAATGCCGGATCATTTTCGAGCCGCCCCACTGTAGCGCGCTACAGTGGCCTCAGCTCCTGGCCCCTTTTCCTATTCCTACTTCTGCTCTGATTCAAAAAATGCAACAGAAACGGAGCGCGAATCCGCGGCACCATCTTCCGTGAGTTGGCTCGGGAATTGCATCCACGGTTGTCCCGTGGCTAAACGCTAAAAGTAGTTCTCCCGACGACACGACAATGACACCGACCTTCCGGTGACACGCCGCGCCACTGCAGCAAGTACGGCTTTGAGGTTATTCTGGACCTACGACCTCGACGGGTGCATACATCACGGGGTCGCTGACTCGGACACCGGGAGCGATGGTAACGAATACATCACCGAGTTATACGACATGTTTGAAAAGTCTTCGCGGCTGGTTACCTACGGGACGTCGACCACGCACAGGGTCGATCATTAGAGAGGTCCTTACGGCCAGCCATACGACCAGCCATCTAGTTAGATACTCGTTTCAGATTATCATCGAACACTTCGAAATTTGGGGTAGGTGCCAGTGACAAGAGGTTAGTCCGCGCTCCACAAGTGAATGCGTCTTTCGTTCAAGAACATTGATTCTCTCTAGTTAACTTCGATAACGACCGTGATTCGCACAGATGAAATGATAATTATCGCCTCTTGAATACCAACGGCACGCGGCGGGGGCTGGAAGAAAACTCAGGCACTGGCGGACGGGAGGGGAACATTACTGTACTTACGTGACAGTCACCATTTGGTCGAAGGCCGTTATACGCGCATAACGTTGTTCGAATGTCTCGCCGAGAAATTCGGGCTCTTCCTTGACCTCAACTCTATACCTCAATATCATTACCGTGATAGCTGCCACGCCCTCTGTTTCAAAGAATCTGAAAGAAATGCATATAAGTACTTCACCACGTCACCAACGACCCAGTTTTCTCGCACCGTCTCCCGAGGCACCCCCTGGCACCTACAAACGAAGTCATGGCACACGACGAGCTTCTATGACGGGACCAAACCTACCTGAGCTAAACGGTAAGAACGCGTTCCTCGGCCACTCCCCGAGAAATCTGTCTGGCCGGAATGTGTGAGGGTCCTTCCAATATTTCGCTGCAAGACTTTGGTAAGAATCAGTCCTTGGGATGGAAGGAGGCTTTGCATACGGTTATAATGCAGGCCGGGCACATGAAATCTGACCCGTGTTCCCGAAGGGACAGGGAATGTTGTCTCTCCGCCGTCAGCATTACCCACCGTCAAACTGGTATCTTCCGCAGCATGTTTGGGGATTGAGGACACCTGAGATCACACGGGTCATCATTGGCTTAGAACCGCTGCTCATATGATGTGACGTACTGGCGGGCTGAGATGCGCAGTCAGCCTTGCTTCAGAGCCTAATTGAAATATGCACTCACAACATCCTAAGCGTTTCATATAAGACGCTTCGGGCCCCGGCGGATGAGAACTCGCGTTCTGACAGGCGATTAGAGAACTTACGCCATGGAGAGCGTGAACCGGTTCATGTCTTCATAGGTCTGTGCAAAATCAGTTCTTCTGTGAGCTTGATTCCTGATCTGATGGACCATACAGGCGTCCCATTTGGGTCGACCAATATTTCCTTGATTTGTTGATACAAGCGCTCTTGCTCATCGGGGTAAAGGGCAAGTAGGGCAAAAGTGAAGCAAAGTGCATGGGCTGTCGTCTGAAATAAAGGGTCGGTTCCCAGTCGCACCATCGGTGGAATGGGGTGGCCCTACCTCGTGTCCAGCGAAAAGGAAGATGAACATATTGCCTGCGATAGCGAGTGGGAACCTTGTTCGTGAGCGCGATACGGCACAACAATTGGCACTTACCAAAGAGTTCTTGCTCAGTTATGGCAACGCCGCCATCTGGATTGTCATGGGCCGCGTCCAGAAGCCCGCTAAACAGATCGTGACGCTCTTCCTTTGTCTCAGAGCTTCTACGAGCATGCACCATTTCTACCATATATTGCTGTCCGCCGCATCAGCTGTGAGACATAACAGATACCTAGTTAAGACGAACCCTCAGCTCATCAAATGCCAGGTTCACCCTCCTTGTGCGTTCAGTCAGTTTCATTGCCCAGTTAGGAACACCCATTTTTAAGAGCAGATTTGAAGACACGATGCGAAGTGCATCCTTAAATGTCATCTGGTGGCCGGAGGGAACGGACAAGTCTGAAGTCCACGTGACCCGGCGGCCGAACCCTGATGCCATACATGAGAATGCGACGGCTGAGCAAAATACTGTACTACCTGCTACACCGACGACAAAAAGGGCAATCTGACGGAGACGTTAAGAGTGTACGGGAGGTTCCGCACGTGGCCTACCGGAAGAGTAATATCTACGCAGTGATCCAACACGATTTCGGGACTGTCCCCCCAGACATTGTCGAACAGGTCGAACATGATGCGGATGGTCTCGTCCCACACCAGACGAGTATTTCTCTATATATCGCGTCAAGAGAACGGTGACTTCGACAGTAGGTACATACCTCCGAGAATGCTGGAGCGGAGATTGCCCGGTACCTTTTCCAATCTTCCCCTTCTGACGCAACGATGTTGCCTCCAAAAGCTGACAGCGCCTCATACATGTAGATGGGCTTGGGAAACTTGGTACGCAAAGTTGTCACCTCCTGCAAATCACGAACCAAAGATCAGGTACATCCACTTTTGGGCGGAGTATCCCTTACTTTGATGACCGCTGCGTCCGCAAGGTAAATGACAGCATTCGGCCATGGGATCATGGTGACCTGACAGTCCATCGTCTCTAACTTCCATCCCTCCGAATATGCACTACTCACCATAGCTGTGGCGTCCTTTCCGGCATCGGCGAAATCTACGTAAGACCGTGACTCGCACAATAATCTCCTGCACTGGCGGCGTGTCCTTACCTTGATGCTTCGTCCTGAGTACCCATGAATCTCCTCGACTCACATACGGAATTGGTGGTAGTAATTTCGAAATTGCCCAGAACAGAAACTTCTCATGGTCGAAAAGGAGGCGAGGACCCGAGAAGTGTCTGCCAGGTGTCTCTAGGTTATTTCGTCCCAAAGCCGTGGGGGTTACGTACCCTACGTTGCGGATGGTCCTCCGGAATTCCAACACGATCTGGAGTAGATATATGCCCAAAAGCGAAATGAGGACAAGTAGAATTGGGTGCATAATTGTTTGTGAGAGCGCGCAAAGCGGGGGTCGAGGGGAGCGTTGGGAATTTGACTTTCCAGCCTATAAGTACAGTATGTCGGCATTGATGCTGCGCTTGAGGGCCACGTAGTAAGGACAATAACTCTGTGATCCGCGCCACTCTGCTGCCGGTCCAAGGAGGGCCGATTGATGAGGCCACCACGCACCTGAGGTCTGGCAGGGGCCTAGGGAAGCGAGAATGATGCCGACGCGATCACCCACCGAATTGACTCAATTGAGTCGCGAATGCATGGCCCCGGCGGCCCTCCGTTCAAGTTTCACAAAGGCCAGACACGCAGATTAATGTCGGTACATTCCAGACCAAGATACCAAAATCAAAAGTATGGGCCATTGCTGATGTTATCATGCGATCGCTGGCTCCATTTCATCGAGGACAACCTGCGTCGAATACTACTCTAGTTACTGTAGAGGCGCGCGCGAATCATCTTCCACTGGAATGGTGATCTCCTACTGTAGTAACCGAGGACGCAGGGTGGGGTGGCAGTGGCAGTGTGACGGCCATCAGCAATTTGACGAAAAAGTTTCCTGTTTCGTCCGTTATTGCCCGTATTCCGGGTTCCTGGAAACCTGACTCTTATTCGTCGACGTACCATGACGTGGGCCTTTCAGCGTAATCTATGTAGTTGATGACGGTCGCAGGGCGATCAGAGAGCCGGCGCGCAGTGACGAACTTCTCAACAGATGATGCCGGCCAAGATGCCGGCCGGTCCTGTAAGCAAATCAAGTAAAGGCATGGGAATACTTCGGTGGTCCCCCGTGATGTTTTCCAGCGCCGGAGCAGCGAACGCTGCAGACGTCCGAGATACAGCGTCTGCACGGTTGGGAATTGGTGGAAGAGGTGCAGCCATTCAACATCGTCCGTAGTAGTACCCTCCAACTGACCCCTTTCGTTGGGCTCGAGCTCAACAGTTGAGAGTGTCGCGGAAAATTGGCTGAGCATCTGGGCCATGTCACGGTGCGAAACTTCTTGCGAAACTTGCCAGTAAATCGCTCCGGGGTGTGAAATGATCATCGCAGCAATTTCTCACTCATTTCTAGCTCAATCGTAAATATGATGTCTGCATGCCTCAAACAACCAAGGAGTAATTAATAGCAATTGATCGAGATACTGTACACCTCATACGAGTACATACGCTAGGATGAATGATCCCACCAACGGGAAAAGTGTGCGTCATTGCTTCCACCAATGGGGAGTTCGGAACAAAGTATCTCACTTTCTTCCGAACTGTCGATGAAGTTGTGCCAATCACCCCGCTTGTTTAGCAATGCTTTCCAGGCGTCCGGGAATTTCTCTACGGGTTGGAGAATGGTCGCGTCAACTCCTGAGCACACGAAATCGTACGAAGTAAAGAGGGGCCGTTGTCGTTTGTCGAGCGTCACCGCACCACTTGATGGCGCTTCGTACGTCTGATGGGCCACGCCATAAGTTCGATCAGAAAGCAAGAACAAGATACGGATAATGGGGACGATGAATATGTCTTTGTTTGATTTGTCCAACAGGCCACATTCGAACGGGTCCATTTTCCGGAAGACGTCACCGATATCGGTCCGACTGAAACTTGAGTCGTTCTTCACTTGGACGATTATAAATCCAAGCCTCTCCTCGTCGAGATCGGTGGCTTGATACAGATACGGGTACACCGCATCGAAGCCGGGTTGACAATTGGCGCCGAGTGCCGCCGCGCCACGGGCCAGGAAACGCACTAAATATTGGCGTGAAATGACCTTTTTTTCGTAGGGTTTGATGAAGTGGTTGAAATGGATGCGGACATTCGTTTCGGTGATACAAGGATGGCGGGGATTTCAGGATCAACGCAAGGCCTTCCCCGAAAAACAGTTTCTTGACTAGTTCTTCGACGGTGAAGTGACAGCAAAATGTCATCTCTGCTCTATTTTTTGAATGAATTACTTGGTCGCGAGCCCACGTGAAGAAGGCGGCGACCAATAATTCTCCGCGAGCGCCTTGATTGATGCAGAACCCGGATAGAACTTTTGAAAGGGCAATGGGGAGGTTGAAATCAAGTTTTTTATCGGTCATTATACGAGACGCCGCCTCAGACAGGATAGGCTCGGATGAGGCGACACCACGCAAAGATGATTCGATGCCGCTTCTGACCGCCAGACAAACACGCATGTGGTTGGCGATTTGCTCATGCATGGTCTCCATGAGCGTGAAAGGATTCGTTGAGGTTAAAAGGTATTGAGGCGTATCGATATCGAGGGCCAAACGCTGCGACAAAACAGCGTACATTTGAGCGTCAGAGAGAGGCTTTCCGTCTTCAAGCGGGCCCAGAAGTTTGTGAATCGCAAAATCGAGTAATCCTTTGCGAACTTCATCGTTTCCGTGGTCATAACGTGTACCCCACCTGGAAAATATGAGGATATGATGATGACACAATAATGCATAACTTACATCGGTCTTCCCATGCGAGCGGCGTACTCCAGTGAAGTGACGTCATCGAGAGTGTTGTGCTTGGTGATCTTACTACCCTTCATAAGCTGGTCCAGGCCTAAGTAAATGTATGGACTGGGCGTTATTAATTTGCCCCGGTTGATACGGCTGGAAGTGTTGAGACCACGCGGCTGAGAGAATTGCGATTGTGTGATTTTTCCGGTGGTGGAAAGGAAGAACGACCAAAGCTGGTAAACCCGCAATTCCTGAAGTACTCGCTGAAGTTCAGTAAAGTTGGACCGCGGGTCTTCATCGTCGAATGGTGTCGTCAGCGAGTGGGCCTCGTCAAACGCAATGAAGACGTCTACGGAGACGGTGGGATCCTTGGCAAAGATGGTGCACGTCCTGGGATGACTTGCACTATTGAGGGCGTCTCGAAGACCGGAAAGCGCGTCTATAAGACTTCGTACACCTAACGAAGTATTCCGCTGCCTGGCCTTTAAAGAAAACAGTTTAGAAGAAGGATTTTATATCACGAGCCACGACATACGTCCCGAGCTTGACTAACAACCGCACTGTAAAACTTTTGCCTATTTCCTCCCGCAAGGCGCATTCGACTGACCCTCTGACATGAACAACCTGAACTTTTTGATCCGCTCAGCCTTGTCGCAACCATCGAGATTGGTGATGGTCTCCCGGGCCTGGCTAAACAGAGCGCAGAGGAAATGGAATATAGCGAGAAAAGGCCGAATCGGCCGGGGTTCCGATGGACTGGCTCCCCCAAACCCAAGAGGAAGTCGCGAACTTGATTGTCAGCAGGGGGAAAACCTATAAAACGGGTTTAGCAGGCTATGATAGGAAATAAGAGTAAGGACAAACCGTCACTATTGGCTGGGCGCAGGTTGACCGGAATCAAAAAGAAACTTCTTGAGAACTCGTCAAGTAGCCGCGACTTCCCCATCCCAGACGACTGGACAATAGAGCAGTAGCGTGCGAATATTTTCCCTATAGCGTTTCCTGGTGTTAATTCTCTAGAGACGTGCCTTTGTAAGCCTCCGAGTGGACCATCGTCAATAAATTCGGCGGTCCAAGAATTGACGACAGCTAATGGCATTTAGGTGAGCAGCATGATCTGAGTACTAGTAGTCGGACCACCACTTACCTGATTCTTGCGACCTCACAGAAACGACTCGGACCTCCCCCGCCACCAAGCGACCTACAAGCCGATGAGACCGGTGGATCTGTTTCTTGGGCACGGATTACGAGCCATACCCTCAGTTCCGATTGACAGCTCAGTCTTGAGCTCAGTCTAAAATACATCTTGAAAGCTGATCAATACTGACTTGATTTGAATTTGTGGGATAGAAAAGCACACACCGTGAGCAAGTAGGGCTTGCTGGTCTTCTGGAGTCGCCTCCTCACTACATGCCTTGTCCACCACCGTAGAAAATCCTTCATGTTTCTGAAGGTTCTCGCGGAATATGTCTAAATGGACAACTTCAGTAGCCCCGTTGGGTGCGACTACGTGTCCTTTGCGGAATGCCATCCTAATAACCCAAAAGACTGACTCGATAGAATGATCCTTTCATCTCGAATGTCTGCTATAACATTCGCAAGGTCATCAGAAGTGGTGGGAGGGAGGGAGGATGACGTCTCTAGCTTGCTGAGATCCAGTTGGGAACGATGGTCCTGCCTGGCAAGCTTGAATGGAGGGGAACTCGGCGGACTCCGGTCGGAAGGATGCTTGGTCATCTGGGAACAACTGAGAGTAACAGTACTGTAAGTTAGAGCCCAACGTTTTCAGTTATAAAGCGCCAACTATGTTTCGCTGTTCTCAAGCTTGGCCAACGATCCGCGGAAGTATCCGAGTCTGAGGTCGAGGACTAATCTGGATCCGCACTCCGCATTGTGTCTCAATCCAGCCCTATAAGGGGCTCGCGGGAATTGAAGTGCACACCAGTCACCGCTGAACATAGGTCTGTTGCTTGACCCGCGTCATCGCGTCATCACGTTCTCTTTTTCATTTCATTGTAAACCATCAAACAATAGAGTACGCAACCTGTATGGAACATTCTCTTATTTGCCAACGTAGGATGTGAGTCTATCAGCATACTCCGTGTATCGGTCGGTGACGATTACAGGGCGATCAGAGAGCTGGCGGGCAGTGACGAACTTCTCAATGGATGACGCCGGCTGGCCCTCTAAGCAAATCAAGTCAAGGAATGGCAATAGTTCGGCGGCCTGTCTCCCCCGTGCGCTCCAGTGCAAGAGCAACGTGCTTTGAGAGCCACCGAGATACGTGCAGGGTACGCATGGCGGGGAATTGCTGGAGGAGGAGGAGCCATTCAGAGCCGCCCGTCATCTCTAGTACATGTGCTTCACGTTTTTCGGCGTCGGATTCGAAAATGACCCTGATAGGGACCCCAAGCTCGAGATGGACGACAGTGGAACGTGTCGCGGAAAATTGGCTAAGCACCTGGGCTATGTCGGAAAGTCGCCAAAGAGTATTCGTTCTACATGAGATGTCAATACCAGGGCGCCGGTCCCAGTCTGGACAGTTTATGTTTGCCTGACGCAAGGCAAAGTCAACCTGGCCACTCCAAAGGGAAATATCCACACGCCCGAATGTGGTTAACTCGGAGCCCGTGGAACGATGGACCAAGCGATGGACGAACGCGGAGAGTGGCGCCAAGAGTAGCGCAATGTGAGTGTGGAAAAGCCTATCTGAGTAAAATACGTCGATCCGGAGAAGTTGGGGGCTGTCGATTCGGGTGACAAGGCTCTCCAGATACCCACTAGCACCCTCGAATCGAAAGTTGGTGAGAGCAGGAAGGACAGTCCGTGTTACGGGAGGCGGGTGCCTTTGATTAGGGTGGGGGGTAATCAATTTGAAATCAATGAGAAGGGATGTGAGCCTGGGCAATGCGGCCAAACATGTAATCATCACTTCGGGTGAAATGTAACCAGCCGGGGGTACACGGCAAAGTTTGAGGGAGACGAGGTCACTGGTGGACAAAAGAAGCGTCGGTAATGCCGGATAGAGAATACCATCTAAATGGATTTGCTGTAAACGCGGTGCGGATCCTCCCAAGAATCTACGAGGAAGGGGCGGTGCCTTCTCATCCTTCGAGGAAATTCCGAGACGTGTCAGCACCGGAAACGATGCCTGCACCACCCTGGCCATCTTTTTCAACTGCGGGCCCGTTACCACAAGCGTGACACTCCACAAACGATCGACGTGTTTGAGTGTAGCAATGAGATTTCCTTCATCTTCAGGCGTAAGGCTGCTCCAGGAATAGGGGATAGGGACTGATAACGATAGGAAAGGCTGGCCAGATAGCTAGATTCCTGACAGGAGTTCCGTAGTTGTAGAGAATTCGGAGATGGAGACGGTGTGGTGACGCGAATACGACTTGTCGCCACCTTTGGCATACATGCGCCAGTACGTGCCATTTCCATATGCCGAGATATAAACAGAAGCTTCGATAGAAGTCAAATATTTCAAGCAAGACATTGTCGGAGAGCATGCTGATTGTTGTCGCATGTCTGTATGTGCCGCACAAACTCGGCAGAGAGGCCGGACAATGGCTAATTGGCGAGTAGCGGCGATAATTCGGTCAATTAGTCCAGGAATATGATGAACGAAGGCTTTAAACAAACCTTTCAGTGCCCATTGTACGGAGACGTGTGAAGTTCGAAAGCGGAGAGTATTCCGCAGGGGTCAGAGAAAATAGTGCGAGGGGTGGGAAGGGAAAGTCGGAGAAGGCGATATACGACGAGGGGAGGTGGATCGGACAGCCCAAGGTCACCGGCTGGACGACGTGAGGAAAATCCAGGTCGGTGGGCTCGATGCGGGAAGTGGTGGCAAGACTCCTGAAGCAGGTGTAGAGGACAGCGGCTCGGACGATGAAGGCGAACAATCGAGGTCGGCGGCTCGGTTAGTTAAGGCGATGGCGGGTATGATATTTGAGAGTCAAGAGTGACGGTTTATATACACGCGAACCCAATACGACGCATATCAAGACTAAGTCGAATATCTAGTGAGAGGATAAGAGAAGGATAGTCGAGCGTAGATACGACGAATGGAAGTGGCAAGGAGCGGCGAACAGAGACAAAGGGATATGGGCGCGAACACGAGGGAGGTGATACCTAACATCTAAGTGAAAGGAAGCGGTGAAGAGAGGGACGAGAGTTATGAACAAAGAAAACGAGGCACAATGACGCACAATAATACGAATCCTCTTTCAAGTTCGACGGCGCGCAGTCATGCGCGGGTTCCTCCAAAGGCGTCTTGCTGGGCAGCTCAGGGCAGCCGAGAGGAAGACGAGTCATGAGACCAGGCTAGCGAAGTGAAACAGAAATGATCGATAATATGAAAGGCAACGGGCGATCGACAGCAGGACAAGCGATGCGATGAAAGGCGGGGGGCAGAGCTCCCGGTGTGAAGTCATGTGTGGCGTCGCCGCATCGGGGGTGTCCGGGGTCGAGACGAGGTGGCGGGAACCTCGAGGGAGATGGAGATTGGAAGACATTATTGCGAGTATTACGATACTGGGGTGTGGGAGTGCCGGAGTGCTGTTGAGGCCGAAACAGGCGATTTCGGGCTCAGCCCGACTTCCAATCGCGGTCGTCTACCTCTCCCCTTTTTGGTGTCGCATACTTTGAATATTCATGTGTAGAACCCTGCTGGGGTAGACCGTTCTTGTACTAAGTACTGCCGCGGAATAAAAATGGTTCAAAAAAAAAAAACCCTGCTGGGGCGCGCTGTGGTTGACGGCCAACTAAGCCCCCACAAGTTTTCCCTTTGTGAAATTCTTACAGATGTACGTATCATGACAAATGTAGTCCAAAGTAACATACATTTATTCATCTGTATGTATGGTCATCTCTTAAATGCGTCAGAGGAACGATTAGAAACATTTCATCGTAAAACATCAAACTATAGAGTACGCAACCTGTACGAACATCCCCTTAGTAGTGCCCGCCGGAGTAAGCCGTGCGTCTTCCAATATACCCCATGCACCGGTTGATGACGATTACAGGGCGACCAGAGAGCCTGCGGGCAGCGACGAACTTCTCAATGGACAATTCCAGCTGGTCCTCCAAGCAAATCAGGCGAAGTGATGGCAACACCTCGGCGATCATTGCCCCCGTGATGTTTTCCAGGACACGAGCGACGTGCCCCGCGAGCTTTGGAGATACATGTAACACCTGTACAGTGGAAAATTGGTGGAGGAGGTGCAGCCATTCAACGTCGCCCGTACCCTGTAATTGATGATCTTCGAGGCCGAGTTCAAGATGGACAACATCGGAGAGTGTCGCGGAAAATTGGATGAGCACCTGGGTCATGTGCGAAACTTGCCAGTACCTCTTTTTGTGAAAGAAGGCCATCCCACAATGCCGGTCATTCAGGTCGAAGATGACACGGTCCCTTGAAAAAAGAACGTTCGCATGTGTGGATGGGGTTATCCAGTGGCCAACTGTGCGATGAATGAACTGGGCGATTTGCGTAACTTGAGATCCAACAAACTGGTTCAAGTAATGTATGGAGATCCACTTCAGTTGAGGGCAGTCGATCCGGGCGACGAGGTCCTCGAGATATTGGATAGCGCCCTTAATGTAAAAGTATGTGAGAGCAGGAAGGACAGCCCGTGTCAGGGGAGGCGGGCGTATTCGATCAGGGCGGGAAGTGTGCGATTGGAACGCAAAGGTAAAGGTATGTAGCTGGGGCAATGCAGCCACACATGCAACTATCGCCTCGGGTGAAATGTAACCAGTCGGGGGAATTTTGTAAAGATTGAGCGAGACGAGGCCACTGGCCGACAAGAGAAACGTTGGTAATGTTGGAAAGGGAATGCCCTTTAAGTCAATTGTCTGTAAACATCGCGCAGACCCTCCCAAGAATTCGGCGGGAAGGACCGATGCATTTCCACCCCGCGATCTAATTTGGAGATGCGTCAGCACCGGAAATGGCTCCTGCATCACCGTGGCCACCCTTTCCAACTGTGAGCCCGTTACACAAAGCCTGACAAAGCACACACGATCGGGGTGCTTAAGCGTAGCAATGACATTATCTTCATCGTTAGGCGTGAGGCACCTCCCGGGGTAGTCAATAGCTATAGGAAAGGGAGGCCAGATACCGAGATTCTTCCTGACAGGTGTTCCGTAGGTGCAGTGAATTTGGAGATGGAGACGGCGTGGCGAAGCAAATACGACTTGTCGCCATGTTCGGCATACATGCGCCAGCACGTGCCATTTCCATGTGCCAGGAAAGAAGGGGAAGCTTCGATAGAAGTCAAATATTTCAGTCAAGACGTTTTCAGGGAGCTTGCTGATTGTTGTTACGTGTCTGTAACTCTTGCTTGTGCCACACAAACTCGGCAGAGAGGCTGGACAATGGCTGTTGGCGAATAGCGGGCGAGAATGTGGTTAATCAATCCAGTCATACGGTAAACGAAGGCTTTAGACAAACCTTTGGGTGCCCATTGATAAAATGATAATGGACCACGCGCCGGGGATGTAGGGGCTTCTCTTATACTATGGTGCCTTGTATGGTAGTTCGAGCGCTATCGGTCGCAATCTTATTCTGCTGCCGCAGAACGTAGTGCAGTATGAGTGGTGGGGGTGCTTGTCCCGTCCTTCGCAGAACCTCTGGATGACGCCTTTACCGTGTGTGTAGACGAACCGAGAACTGCAACTCCGACATCTCGGGGGGCAGCTCCGTCGTACTACAGTAAGGATGATCGAATTGACCGAGATAACCGAACTGACCGAATTGACCGAATGGGTGCACGTGACCGAACAAGACCAAGCAAGACGAGCGGCAAAGGCCGCGTGTGCGGGGTGGATGTTCTGTGTGAAAGGAAAGTGTAGAGACCAATTGAGTATTATTGTAGTGAATAGGAGTGTATTAGGTGACAGAAAAAAATGAGAAAATACCCAAAAAAAAAAACTAGTCGTCGGTATCGCGCAGGCCTTCGCGGGGCACGAGCTGTGACAGCTGTCGAATATGGATCCGCAGCGATTGCGAACACGTCGCTATTAAAGCTTATTAAAGGGCTAGAGCCGCGCGCGAGTGCGGCGAGATCGGAATGCAAACGGGATTGGTTGGTCGCAGGTGGTCGGAAGTGGTCGCGCACGCTTCGGCGCGGCGCGAAACTTCGTAGAGGTTGCCGCAGGGTCGGGAACGTGTTGCGCTGGAGTTTCTAAGTGCAGCACACTGGAGAACGAGAGGGAAGAACTCTACTGAGCCCTGAAGTCTGTAAGTATTCTAATTCGGGGTAAAGGTAATTACATGGGCTATATACCAGGGAAAGGGTGAATTAGATAACAGGGGAAATGGGAATGCTAAAACGCGAAGGGAAGAGTCCAGAGTGAGAGACGAACCGAGCACTCAGAGAGCGTGGCCGGGAAAGCGACAAAGCAAAGCGCACGGGAAAGTGGCGCGTATAATGCGACCAAGCAAAACCCTGGGTCCTTTTGAGAGTTCGGCGCGGGAAAACCCTTCCCCGAGGAGGCTGTTTTTGGACACTTCAAAACCCTTGGAATGACCCGAAGCATCTCGACACGCAAGTTGGCACGTGCCATTTCAGAGTTCCGAGTCGGCTGAGACTTCTTGGCCATGGCCGTTCCCCTTCTCGACGATTCGGATGTCGAGCAAGAGGGAGGCAGCGACCCCGCATATGCTACCTCAGCGGCTCAGCCTGGCGTAGACCAAGAGCGTACGCTTCGGGGACCGGCCTTCGATGGGGTTTGAGTTGATTGCACGCCGGTGCACAGGCTTGGGTCCCACTTCCAATAGCCAGCAATAACGCGACTCGTCTGTTTGCCCTCTTTTCAGTGTCACGTATTTTGTATCTTGGTTCCTGCTTACACTTGATTCGGGTGTAGAACCCACACAAAATTCTTAATACAAGACACCTTACAACGCCGTCAACAGGTCCTTCGTTAGAATCCAAACGGACGTACGTATCGTGACAAATGTGGTCTAAAAGCAACATAAATTTATTCATCTGCATGTATGGTCGTCTCGGACGTCTCCTACAAGTCTCCTGCATGCACCTGAGGAATGATTAGAACCGTTCGATTGTAAAACGCCGGGTTATTGTGTACGCAACTTGTATGGAACATCCACTTATTTGCCGACGTAAGATGCGAGTCTTTCAGTGTACTCTATGTATGTGTCGATGATAGTTACAGGGCGACCAGAGAGCCTGCGCGCATGTGACGAACTTCTCGAACAGATGATGCTGGCTGGTTCTGTAAGCAAATCAAGTGAAGGGATGGCAACACTTCGGTGTTCATCGAACCACGTAGTGGTTCCGAGTGCAAGAGCAACATGTGCTGCAAGCTGCCAAGATACACACAGCGTCTGCACGTTGGGGAATTGGCAGGAAGAGGTGCAGCCATTCAACATCGACCATACCCTCTAATTGACCATCTTCGTGGAAATCGAGCTCGAGCTCAAGATGGACAACAGTGGAGAGTGTCGCGGAAAATTGGCCAAGTGCCCGGGCCATGTGCGAAGCTTGCCAGTATACCCTTCCGTGTGTGAGGATAGTCGCACGGTGCCTGTCCCAGTGCTGGGTAGCTTGCACCATTTATGTTGAAGGTGACACCGCCACTGAAAAAGGTGACTTGCGCGTGCCTGAGTGGGGTTAACTTGGGGCCAACTGAGCGATTGATGAACTGGGAGATTTGCGCAACTTGAAGGTCAGAAAAATGATTTAAACAATCTACGAAGATTCGCTTTAATCGAGGGCCGTCGATCTGGGTAATGAGGTCGTCCAGATACTCGATGGTACCCGTGAAATCAAAGGAGGTGAGGGCAGGAAGGACCGTCCGCGTTACACGAGGCAAGAGTATTCGATCAGGGTGGGGAATAGCCGATTGCAATTCAATGGAAAAAGTCTCGAGCCTGGGTAATGCGGCCAAAGACGCAGCCATTGCCTCAGGTGAAATGTAACCAGTCGGGGGTATATTGAGACCGAGTGTGACGAGGTCACTGGTGGACAAAAGAAGTGTTGGTAATGCTGGAAAGGGGATGTCGTGTAAGTCGAATGTCTGTAAACATGGTGCAGAGCCCCCCAGGAATCCGGCGGGAAGAACCGATGCGCTTCCATCCCGCGAGAAAATGGCGAGGTGCTTCAGCACCGGAAATGGCTCCTGCATCATCGTGGCCACCCTTCCCCACTGTGAGCGTGTTACATCGAGCCTGACGAAGCACACACGGTCGGGATGCTTCAGTGTAGCAATGACATTCTCCTCATCGTTGGGCGTGATGTTTGTCTCGTGATAGTCAATAACGATAGGAAAGGGTGGCCAGACAGCGAGAATCTTCCTGACAGGAGTTCCGTGGGTGCAGAGAATTCGGAGATGGAGACGGCGTGGTGACGCAAATATGACTTGTCGCCATGTTTGGCACACATGCACCAGTACGTGCCATTCCCATGTGTTGGGATTATACTTAAACACACTTGAAGCATATGGATTGCTTCGATAGAAGTCAAATATTTGAAGCAAGACATTGTCGGGGAGCATGCTGATCGTTGTTGCGTGTCTGTAACTCTCGTCTGTGCCATAAAAACTCGGAAGGGAGACTGGACAATGGCTGATTGACAAGTAGTGGAGATAATTCGGTCAATCAGTTCAGTAATATGAAGGCTTTAGACAAACCTTTGGGTGCCCATTGCCAGTGGCCGGGTGAAGCAGCAACAGCGCTTGTCGGTTCGGACCTTGTCGGCGGGCCGGACCTTGGACTGGACATAACACTGACATAACGTACTCGTTGCTTGACCCGTCCATCGCCTTCTCTTTTCTCCTTTGTTCCGTGCAATGAGTCTCCTGCGCACAACTCGATGCGTGCTCAGAAAGCGAAATAGTGTCGCGCACCTCCATCTTTCACCAGCGTGGTGGGCGGCTCGAAAAGTACTTCAGCAGTTCAAGCTTGCAGACATCGGAGAGGGTATAACAGAGTGTGAGGTGATTAAATGGTATGATTGTCGATTTCGCGAATGGTCTGCTACGCGATGTAGCGTTCATGGTCTCCATAGGAGTATGACGCGAGGGACACAGACGGGGGGACATGCTTAATACTCCATTGTCAGGTCTCGTTTCTCATTTCATACTCTGACGTCCGTGCGCTGCCCACAGGAACGTATCCCCCCAGTCTTCCGTCAGCGCCTTTGACCCGCTCTGCGAAGTCCAGAGCGACAAAGCAAGCGTCGAAATCACGAGTCCATTCGACGGTACTGTCAAGGAGATCCTTGTGCAAGAAGGGCACGTTGCCAAAGTTGGTGACAGCCTGTGTGTCATCGAGACCGACGAAGACGCATCGGAGCATTCAGATGCGCCTACTTCCGTGTCCCCTGCAGACCAGGAACAAAGGCACGATGCGTCGAACCCACCAGCTGAATCAGAGGATCCTCAGGTAGCCCGCCGCCCACACCCACTTGACCCGAATAACCCGCCAGCACCGACGCCCAAGGTTCCTGCGCCTCAAGGGACGGTGAATGACACGCCGCGGGCGGACGTGCTTGCCCTGCCCGCAGTGCGCCACTTGGCGCGGCATCGCGGAGTAGATATCGCGTTGCTTGCCCCGGGTAGCGGAAAGAACGGACGCGTTGAGCGCGCAGACGTGGAACGGTACCTTGCTCGTCAACAATCCGCAGGCGAGCAGCCGTCTCCCATTGCACAGCCTCCTCCCGCGGCAGAGGACGTCGTCGTTGAACTGGGGCGGACGCGGTACGGGATGTGGAAGGCGATGGAAAAGGCGCGTAAACAATTCCGTTCTTCCTGTGGTTTTTTTTACGATCCATTTTTCCTCCAGAGTTTGGAAATCCCACATTTCGGGTGAGTGTTCTCATCCAGAGAAGGCGTGCGCTACTGATTTGCGTCTAGTTATACAACCTCTCTTGATCTTACTGCGTTGCATAATATTCTCCCCATTCTCAACGCGAACATACCCCAGCACTATCTTCCACCATCACAGGATCAATCGGCCCCGCCCCTCGTCTCTGCCTCATCGTTCTTCCCGGTACCCCAAGTCCATCCCCCGCCCGCGTCAGGGACCTATGACAGGTTAACCTACCTCCCTATCCTTCTCAAAACCCTTTCCAAGGCCATGCACTCCTGGCCACTTTTCCGCTCCTCCATCACACCCGGCAGCGTCTCAGACGGCCACAAGCCAACGTTGACCGTGCGCCCAAATTCGGACATCTGTATGGCGCTGTCGACGCCGACGGGGCTATACACGCCGACGGTCCGTGCCGTGGACAACCACTCCGTCTACAGCCTCGCCTCGACCCTCCGGCACTTTGCGCATCTCGGGCGGCAAGTGCCTAATGCGCTTACGCCTGCCGAACTCCCGCGGCGCGGCGGGACCCTCACCGTGAGCAACATCGGCGCCATTGGCGTCGGTGAGGGCGCGATGCCCCTGCTCGTGCCCGGCGGCGGCGTCGCGATTGTCGCTCTGGGCCGCGCGCGATGGACGTGGGATGTCGAGCGGGGCGACGGGGCTGGTGAGCGGAGGCTGACGATGGGGGTTAGCTGGGCGGCGGACCACCGTGTCGTGGAAGGTGCAGAGCTCGCCGCGTTTGTAGAAACGTGGCGTGGGTACGTCGAACAGCCGGAACGGATGATAGCCGAGGGCGTTTGAGGGCGATCGGCCGTGGCACCAACAATGTACAGTAAATTGCAGTCACTTTCAACGAGATGGTTCGTGTCAACTTCGTGATCTGAATGCGCATTTGGCGTCTCGCTGACAGGTGGGCCCACCTGAGCGCCAAAGAGTGGAGTGAGCCCTCTCTGGTGCACGGAGTTTCTCACGTCTTTCTGCCGTTGCCATGATGCCACCACGGTCCCAACTGCTAGCGACAATCTGAAACGTCGGGTAACAATCGTTTACATTGTTGTACGACGATCTCAAGTCACACGGTACGTACTGTACAGTATCATTTTACTGCGAATTTACTGTATGTTATACAGTAGCTTGCGAGGACTGCCACCGACTGCGCCTCTCTTCTTTTCGTCCTCATCAAATTTTTTTCATTGGTGATTCCTTATATTATTTTTATGGAAGCCAGTCCCGCCTCCCTAGCACCGCAGCCGTCCTCGGTCCTTTCCATACAGTATCGGTTGTAAGTTGTAACGGTGATGCCCTGAGTGGTTCCATGCCACAGGTGTCTAATACACTTCAGCAACAGACACCCGACAGTGTACCCGCAGTTTTGGCTGCCGCATGTATTGTACCGTACTGTAGGTACGGAAGCTTCCAGGCGCCAGATCCGACTCGGAGCCCATCAAAACCACCCTGGATGCCGTTGGCTGGCTCCACTTGGGCCGCTGCTTCTCAGTACAAGCAATTCCTTCTGCGCAATTATGTTATGTATGGAGCAGAATGGGGTAAGTGAACCGACAGAAAGGGGGCGATACCATGTTGCTTTGGTTGTATTGATGCGACCGCTCGGAGTTACTAGAAGGTGTGCTGTACCTGGCGTATACGTACAGTATCACCAGCAGGGCTGCGCTTCTCGACGCTTCAGCCTAAGGTCATCCCTGGCGGGAAAAAAGAAACCCAGTGCGGCTCCGATTGTCGAAAAAGTGGTAGTCCTTGGCTAAATCAGATTCGTTCAGGCCCATCAACAAGAGAGTTGGTATGAGACTGTACTCATGGTGCATTAGTTCCCAGAATGGGGTGCACCGCAAGTAGGACAACACAATCGCCAAAAGCAAGACACAGACCCGAGAATTCGTACTGAAGTATTCCGGACTCAATTGGGACGACCTGCTAAATGGTAATTCGTTAAAATGACGTCATCCAGTACGTACTCCCGCTTTCACTCGATCATCTCGAGACTCGAGAGTTGTTGACTAAACCCCGCAAAGACTAGCCCCGTTTAAGTCTGAGGGGATTAGCAACGAAATCAGAAGCCCACGCTGATGCCAATTGCAAGCGCACACAGAACAATGCGCCGACAACCGCAAGGGGCTATTAGCCCATCAGTACATCGTTGTTGTCAAGGACGAGAGTTGGCTCGCTTTTATTCTAAGTTTTGTCCACGTTCCTGAATCGGTGTTCTCAAAAAATATTGAAAATAGGCTCTAAGCGACACGAAAAACCGTGTGTGATAGAAAGACTTGAACTCACTGGGATGATGGGAGAACCGGCTATACAGAATCGTAACGCCTTACTACGGCTGCTCGTGGCTTGGCTCGTGGGATAGGCTTTAGATACAGTAGACGTCTGCAATGATGACCTTTGAAATTATATTATCTCAATTCCTACTCTTGTACATGTTTTTAAATCAAAAAAGGTGCATGCACTGTACCGTACGCTATTCTGATCTATGTATAGGTAGTCCCTGGAATAATAACAACAGCAAAAAAAAAACAAGTGAACCCGAGATAGACATATTAGATACCCCAGATAAGATACGCAGCTCCCTCCAGCGAGTCTCACGAAGAGCAGCACGCAGGTCTGTGTGCCTTCTTCTGTGTACTTCTGTGGTCGCCAAGACGTACTGTGCTGCCGTTTCTAGTGGCCTCAGTCACTTCCGCATGGGCCTCCTCCCACTCCCAGCGCATGACGACGCGCTGAGCGATATACGCGAACACATCTGACACGCCTGCGCCCGTCTTAGCCGAGGTATAGAACAGCTTCGGCCCGCGTGGCGGACGGCGCTGCATCGTCCGTGCCGTTGCGTACCGCGCCGGGGTGATCGTGGGGGCGGTGGACGTCGACAGCGTCGACGTCGAGCGCGAGAGGCGCGCTCTGTGCGCGTGAGAGAGGGGCGACGGCGATGAGGACCGCGAGCGGGCGAGCGGGGAGGAGGGCGCGGACTCGTACGGGTCGCCGAGGTCGGAGAAGGAGGAACCGGGGGTGTGGAAGGAGGTGAAGCCCGTGTGCGTCGAGCTGATCGTGCCGTTCTGCGCGGGGCTGAATAGCGAGCGCGACTTGGACGGTCGTTTGTGGTGCAGCGCGTGCAGGTCGATCGAGGCCGTGCGTGGAGGCGTCACGGCGGTAGCCGCTGGGGGGTGCTCGCTGTCCATTCCGGGCACGAGATCGGGGGCGGGGACTGCGGCTGCGCGAGTCTCGTCGACAAGGACGATGTCCGCCCCATCCGCATCCATATCCGTCTCTGAACCTGTATTCCCGTTCTCGTGCAAGCCGTTTTCGTCGTCTGATCCGCTGGCCACGCGTGCAGGCATATGGCCTGTCATCCAGCCCAGATCGTCCTTTGGAGTTTCGGGACTGCTGGATCGGGACTCCGAAGGGGGGACGAGCTCGTCGATGAAACGCAGGGCGATGCCCTCTGGGACCGCGGAACCCTCAGAGCCGCGTGCGAGATCTGTCTTGTTCCCGACGACCACGAGGCAGTAGTCTTCCATGTCCTCGTCGGGAAGAGGGGCATGGGCGCGGAACTCGGACCACCACCGGGTGAGGGCGTGGAGCGTTGCGGGTTGATTGACGTCGAACATGAGGACAGCAGCATCTGCACCGCGAAAGAAGGCAGAAGAGAGTGAGGAGAAGCGCTCTTGGCCGGCGGTATCCTGTCAGCGAACCGAGTGAGCGACGATGAAACAGGAGTGGCCGGGTGGAGACTGACCCATATTTGGAGAGTGACGGACTGTTCTGAGTCGAAGTGATGGGGCACCGTCTTTGCGATGAAATCGGCGCCAATGGTTGCGCGATATCCGGTCGAGAACCGACCAGAGACGTACTGAGTTGGTGTTAAGCAAACACTGAGTTAAGCCAGAAATCCTCCCCGCCTGCGCACCTGGCCCCGGAGGCTCGTCTTTCCCACTCCAGAGTTTCCAATGAGGACGAGCTTGACCGTGCGCATGTTGCGTGTTAATCTGCGCTGGAGATAGTAAAAGTTATGGTCTGGGTGAGAACATAAAATGATTCGGCGTCGATGATGTCGTTTGTGGATTTTCGGGCTCGCCACAGAGATCCGGCCCCCTCACCGCCGAGACGCGCGCTCGTGTGATTACTCCAGCAACTCTCAACTGCCAATGAGCAACGCAGCAGGGCCAACCACCGACTCTGGGTCCTCGCTGCCGTCAAGCTCACTCTCGCCTTCCGAAAACAGGATATTCAAGAAATGGCGCAAAGAGTTTTCCTTGCTCACCGGTTATGGCATCGACCCGGGCGACCGCGTCTTCACCATCAACCGTCGTAACTGCGAGCGATGGAAGAAGGACCTCTTGAACTACAGCACGTACCTCGTTCCGTTTCTCATTTTCCCTTGCTCACGGGTAGCATAGGCCCATCGATACAATTCATGTTCAAGCACCTCAGGCAAGCCGGTGCAAACGCCACGCCAGCTCACTTCCCTTGCACGCCATGTGACCTCACTCATTCCGGCGGGTTTTCCCCCGACGCAGGCGCAGTCATCCTTTGCCAGGGGAACTTTCTCAATAAGAAGCACATGGAGCATACCATCGTACACGAACTTGTGCATATGTACGACCATGCAGTCTTCAACGTAGATTGGAATAACCTGCGACACCATGCGTGCAGCGAGGTGCGTAATACGTCGTCCTACGGCCAACCCCTTACAGATATTCTGCATCCGCTCCTCCCTCAGATTCGTGCAAATAGTCTGAGTGGTGATTGTTCCTGGGGGCGCGAGATCCAGCGCGGAATCCTAGCTTTCTCCAAGCAACACCAGGTACGCGCGACCTTCTTCCGTGTGCGTGCCAAGCTAGACTAGAACCACATCGCAGACCTGCGTTCGTAGGCGTGCCGTGATGTCTGTCATGGCCAACCCGAACTGTCCGGACAAGGAATCAGCCGAGCGTGCTGTAAATGAAGTCTGGGAGAGTTGCTTCAACGACACACGACCCTTTGATGAGGTACGTCTGATCGGTATTACTCACATCCTTACCCTGGCATAGTTACACGCATACACAGATATATTGAAAGGCGCGATGCCACTCCCAAGGGGTGGGGTTGTCCGATACTCGATCAGAGTTACGGTTCTGTACTGTACCCCAAGATGCACGATGATAGATTCACAAAAAAAAAAAAAGGTATTAATTTGGTACCACTGTTATTCCTCCTGGCATTTGCTCGCAGGCCTGTGTAACTCCACTGGGGAACTGCTCTCGCAGCCGACTACACAATACAGTAATAGAGCCTTTCTTATCGGACACGATGCACGAAGGACCTTCGCTCCTGATATCTCCGACGGCAGTACGGACATGGTAAAAAAGATCGGATTAGACGGCCACCAGGAATCCAGGATAGCGCCCTTTTTAATTACGGCCTTTGTTTAGCCCAATGTGCCAGGGGGCAAGGAATGGCTACTGGTACTGTACTCAACATTTTTAACTTCTCCGTGACGCTCGAAAATTTCGGCGATGTGTCGATGAAATTTAACCACTTGAGAACGCACGCGACATTCTCAGTGGCAGAAAATATGGTTTCTGCACGGCTTTCTTCATAACGGTTGTTGCATAGACAAATCGACAAGACGTCTTTGTAGGATCGGCGATTTATACCCAGTACGTTGTCCCGTGGTATCACCGTTCCCGGCTATTTCAGGGTCCGGTAATAGTGGAGCAGTAATGAACTTAGTTGGGAAAATTCCCAGATGTTCTGTCAGGTGGATCTTTGTACAAAAATAGGATCGCTCTGAAACCCGATCCGAAGGGCGCTGCGGCAGGGAAAAGGAAATGAGGTCGTGGGGAATTGGATGTTTGGAACGAAGAGAGAGTTGGAAAAGGATGATGACCCCGTCTGTGGGGTGCAGGTGTAATCGGCAAAGAGTATTTGGGCCACATCAGGATGATCAGGTACGTCGCCTAATCCTGGCAAATTCTCACGGCCCTGGATTGTTTGCTGCTTGAAGTATTATGTAACGCATAATATGATACACAAATCTACACATATCCGAAAGCCACCGAACGTACACATAGTGTTTGCCTCAGATGGGGAGCATTAGGTTCAAGATACGTACCTTCTAGTGATGGGAAAGTTTGGTTCAGTTCGGGTTTTTACTCTTTTTTTCTCAGCCTCAAGCTGGACTTAGGGTCTGTTCAGGGGTTCATTCTGTTCAGAGGTTTGGCTAGACCAAAACATACCACAAACTGACCCCATAGTCCAATTTGGGGTTTGGCAAAAAGGGACACAAATCTGAAACGGTTCGAACTTTCCCATCACTAGTACCTTCAGTACATGCCAAGGGGAACTTTATGACCCAGATATCGTTTATTGCATCCTTTGACAGTAAGGCTTGAAGTTTGACTCGGAATACCACTGATGGTGACTCGGAGTATTATTCCTCCCAAAGAGATTCCTTATCGTGGACGTCATTCATTATATGTTGAGGATATTTTTTACCGCAAAACGAGCGATTGGATCTATGCATTATGCTTTCTGTGGAAAGGCGGCACTCGGTAAACGAAAATACCTCCCGCTCCATCAACCTGCGAATCGCTACTGTAATTGGTCGTCTGTCAGGAACTTCTTGTGACAGCACGGCTTGTCCGGTCAGCCTCACTCATGAACGCCATTACGGCGTTCCCTCACTTTTATAAAGCTGCCAGCTCGTTGGGTCTGAGTTAACAGAAACCCCATAGCCTCATCTCCCACCTACGTAGAACGTTCGACATGAGACCCACACAAGAGCTTGCCCAATCTACCTTGTTCACTCAGCGGTGTGAGACTCTTTCTATCACCGATAGAGTCAAGCTTTCGTATGAACGCGCAAAGGCAATCGGCAAAGCGTACGGTATGTGCATTGACTCCCCTCTGCAAGTGTATTGTCGTCTCACCATCGAATACGAACAACAGCATTGACGGTCGAAGACATACTCTATCTCTCGCCCAAGTTTTGGAATATGCATACCGATCCTATTGCGTGTATTGATGGAGCTGCCGAGACTCTCCTCACCATTCAATACAACCTCTGTGCCGGAACTTTGGCAACATACGTGAAAGGACGACCTGATCTTGTCCCTCTTCTCAAGCAGGTACTCGACTTTGAAGTCTCGTAAGTGTACTTTGTTGGGACATCTACTAATTTATATCTTAGCTCATCTAAAAAAATAATTCAGCGGCCAGTTTTGTCTCACAGAACTTGGACATGGGTTGGATGCTTTACACTTGGAAACAACTGCGACGTTACTTCCTGATGGGTACTTTGATTTTCACACACCGTTAGAGCGAGCAGCCAAGTAAGGCATCTCAGTTTCAACTGTGAACTTTCCGTTGTTTACTGTAAGACACTCAGGTACATGCCGCCAACCTCGCCCGTTACTCCCGGCTTCCGGTGCGTATCGGTAGTATTCGCGCGGACCGTCGTGAACGGGGAGGACCATGGTGTAAAACCATTTGTCCTCCAGCTTCATGATGGTCAGTTCATGACCCCTGGTGTCACAATTAAGTACGTCAGTCGTGGTCGTCAACTGCTCAGTAGCTCATACTTCATTTAGGGTCTTGCCGCCACGCGGCGGCTCGCGTCCTCTCAACCACTCGCTGACTTCCTTCAACCACGTACGACTCCCGCCGACGGCTCTTCTGGGTAGCATAGAGAAACCCAAAGATCCTCGATCAGCGTTTTTCGAGAAGATAAACCGCGTCGCCGTCGGCACCCTGGCATTGAGTTCGCTCTGCATCCCCTCGTTGCAGGTCGCATCATACGTTGCTGCGCGCTATAGCCTCCGACGGACCATCGTCGACGCATGTGGGGTACCGAAGCCAATCATGTCCTTCCAGACGCAGAAGCAGCCGATCCTCACAGCGCTCGCACAAACCTTCGTGCTTAGTGCCATGCACAAGCAGGCCGTGGCGTGGTTCACGAACCCCAAGCAGGACCCACGCGTGCGCCACGCCGTCGCGACGGTGCATAAGGCGGTTCGTCGTCCAGGCTTCGCAGACGGCAAATCTCGTGCTTGGAGACCGCTGCGGTGCGCAGGGCCTTTTCGAAGCGAACCAGTTCTCCGCGATGCATGTACGTGCCCTAGCTCTTTTTTGCCCCCCCCCCCCCTTCTGAACATCGTTTCTCCATCCAGTCTGATATACGCGGTATCGCAATAGCCGAAGGTGACCTACTGGGGATTTCCATTCGTACGTACCGCACGCTTTCTCTGCCGTCGTGCATCGCTCACGTATTTGCTATCATAGGCCTCGCATCGGAGCTCCTTCTTGGACGCTACGCTCTCGAGCCACCGCGCTACCCAGACTCCCTCCTCGCGCGGCACGAAAGCGGGCTCTTCTCCGAGCTCCGCGCCGTGCTCGCCTCGGCGGCAGGCCATCGCAGCACCACGCATACGACCGGGAGGTGCTCCCGCGCTCATTGCCGCTGGTGCTGGCGATCGGCCACCGCATTGCCTACGACGCTGCGCGCGCGGCGCAGGTCGACGCCCCGCTGCTGGACCTGTTCGAGGTGGCGGCGGTGATGCAGGACGAGGCGTGGTACGTCGAGAGCCTGGGCATATCTAGGGTCGAGCTGCGCAGGCGCGAGGCGCACGCACTTGAGGCGGTCTTTGCGCGCCTGGAGGAGTATCTTGTGAGGATGGATGTGGCGCCGTATATCGTGGCGCCGATCGTGTCAGACGAGAAGTGGGAGCAGTTCTTCGGGACGCTGCCAACGCTTTCTGAGAGCCGCGAGGGGGGAGCGGCGAAGAAGATCGCGCCAGTGCCGTTCGTTGAGAACGATATCTTGCCGAACATCCCTGGAGAATGGGACACCGCTTTGTCAATGGTAGGCGTCCCGGTGATGGCCTGAGGTTACAGTAACTTATTGGCCTCCCATCTGGTTTCTTGATGTCGGCTGGCGGACTTAAGAACTACCAGCCATGAGGACAGTATTTATAGTTTTGACATATTCCAAGCAGTGATTTTTACCAAAAGGAAACATTATTAGGTAGCCGAAATGAGGATCGATTAGTACGGGCCTAGGAGTCTTCGCCGACCTAATTGCACGGCCCCGCTAGAAGACAGTCGTTACAATTAAAAGTGAACGTTAAGAATGCTGAACGATCGAATGTTCTTGTAAGAATATTTCATCACGAGACGCGAGCGAAGTCTGCGATGACGATCGTTTTCCTTATCTTCGAATAAGGTCAAGTCGCAGTCGTCCCAGGAGCCGAGGTTCAGGAAATCGCTCTACAGGTTGTGTTGCCAAAATCGTCATCACAGCATCGAGCCCTTCAATCAGGACAACGAGAAAAAGTGCTTCTCGATGACAACGGTAGTATACGACGGCCTCAGTGAGCAGCAGTAATAGACGGTGTCAAACGTCCGGTATGTGCGAGGAGTGGACTCTTCGAAAAGTATCAAAAGCTCGCCGCTTATAAGGAGATGACGAGGGAACTCGTCCGAGATGTTATCCAAAGTGCGAACAAGAGAGCCCAAGACTCGAACAACGAGAAGGTGTCACGTACGGTGGTGCCTGTCGGTGTTCAGTGCGAAAGCGGGCAGCAGAGGAAGCTAGGAACGGAACTGAGTCCAAGTTTCAAGTTACTGTACCGTATTCGGCGCGGCGCCAATGAAAACACATGCAGCACGCTGACAGATTTTGCGCGCGCCAACCACATTTTTACCCATCCCAGATGAGTCAGCTGGGCATTGCTATTGGTCCTTGGCATTGTCTTGATGGTTTGTCACCGTGAAAATAACTCGCCGTGGACGGCGAGATATGTCATTACACTCGGTAGAACTCGGATGAGCAATTCCACGAGCCTGATCATGAGCAGAAACGGACAAATCTTTTGGGACGAACTCGGAAACGACTCCGAGTCGGAGCACAGTAATTGCAGTCACGAATCACGGTGGGCGTGACAGGCCACGTTTGCTTTGTTATCCCATCTCGTTCAGTTGGGGACAAAGGTCAGAGCTTATAGAAGACCATAGTCCAGAATCTAGGCAGTGCAGCTCATGATGGGCCTGTTTGCGAAGGTTCATATCTCCCAGGCACCATTGGCGCCTCATGCTCTTCCCACTGCAGGGTCTCTAGGGAACAGAGAAGCCTTCGTAACTAGAACGCTGATGAGCTACCCAGCTTGGAGCTGTCGTGGGGGGTTTGTTTGTATGTTTTCCTTCGCTACATTCACGGGGTCGGTAGGACTACTATGGAAGTGGGGATCAGTATATTAACCTATTACCTAGGCACGCGAAGTGGCATGCAATGTGCGGTAATATTCTTTTCCTCCTTCGCCTTCTCCTTCTCGAAACGCCCATCTGATGATGCCTGGACATGTGGTGTGATGCTGTAACGCTGCGAGTGTCAGTCGATGATGCAATTAGTAGTGCCATTGCGCAGTCTGCAACTTTGGGCAATGGGCATAACTTACTGTAACAGTATGATTTCCTGATGCTACTCCCCTGACGCTCATGATCGCGCTCACGTAACTCGATACTACTTTGGTGGCCGACCTTCCATACTGTACATGTGCAATGGAAGCTCGTGCGAAACAATGGACAGGCGCCCATACATAACTAGATTTCAGTCAGCTCGATGTCCACATCACTGTGACACTGTCCACCTTATTGCTGGGCTCTGGCGTCTTGACCATCATTGCTGTACTTCACCGTTGCACCAAGTGTCGACGCGCCGTTACCACGTTTTTCCCGCCCATCTGATCCCTCAATGGATTGCCCAGTCAACCACAGGCCCTCAGGTGCCCGAGGCTCCTGTCCTCGGATTCTCGTCCGTGATTTTTGCCGGCACCTCGAGCGAGCCGCGGACCAGTCATCTTCGGGCGCCTTTTTCTGAACACGGGGGGAGTACCTGACATTTGTGATCACTGAACGTGACGATCTTCCTCATGCCTTTTACTTTGTACTCCGCTTTCCTTTTTGTGAGCTTCTCGAACATCTATCTCAGCGCCCAACCACTCAGGTCCGTGGCTTGCACAATCAATTTGGTTGGTGCGGTTAAATTGTGGTATGATCGCGTTGTCACATTCCTCTATCTCTTCCTGACAGGATTATGGCGATGGCTCCGCATCTCGACTACTCAGAACAAGCGGGCAGTGCAGAGTTACTTGGCGACTATGTGTTCGTGGGAGAGTTGATATCCAGATTCAAGGGCGCTTCGGCACATGGAAACGCTGCGAAGTTGATGGTTCCATTTCCTTTCGTGGGTTTGTACCGGGTACTTTCCGGGCCTCCTTATAATAATGTCCTGACCCACAGATCGGATTTGAGAACCATTCTCACCCAGCTGCATTTTCTCGTCCACAACATGAGACCAACACGCCACCTTCGCCCAAACCCCCTTGTTCACCCAACAGACCGAACACCTATCCATCGTTGAGCGAACGAGGCTCTCATACGAGCGTGCAAAGGTCATCGGAAGGGCGTATGGTGCGTCGAGCTTGACTGTTGTCATCGTCATCCTCTCACGTCTGAGGCCCAATCCCAGCCTTGACCGTCGAGGACGTGCTTTTCCTCACTCCTAAGTTTTGGGACCTCCATACCGATCCCATTGCGGGTATCGATGGCGCCGCCGCAACTCTCCTCACCCTCCAGTATAATCTCTGCGCTGGAACGCTCGCCACGTACCTACCCGAACAGCCCGGCCTCGCCCCACTCATCCGACGTGTATTAGATTTCGAAGTCTCGTAAGCACTGTCGTCCGTAACGCCTGCCTCAATCACGTCACTATCTAATGTTTTGCAGAGGACAGTATTGTCTCACAGAGCTGGGACATGGCTTGGATGTCATACACCTGGAGACGACCGCGACGTTATTACCCAACGGAGGCTTCGATCTTCATACACCGCTGGAGCGGGCGGCAAAGTGAGGCGTCCTATAACCGAAGTGTTCCCCCATTTGACGTCGGTTACCAGATACATGCCGCCGACTTCGCCAGTCAGCCCGGGCTTCCCTTGCATATCCATCATATTCGCGCGGACCATTGTTTATGGGGAGGATCATGGGATCAAGCCATTTGTCTTCCAGCTTCATGATGGTCACACGATGACATCCGGGGTCTCGGTCAAGTGGGTCGTGTCGCGTCCACATTTGTGAACCTCTAACATTCTCTCTAGGCTCTTACCCCCACGGGGTGGGTCGAAGCCTCTCAACCACTCGCTTACATATTTCAACCATGTACGGCTACCTCCAACGGCATTGCTTGGGAGCATACAAAAACCCAGAGATCCTCGGGCGTCATTTTTCGCCAAAATCTACAGAGTGGCTGTCGGGACGATCGCGCTCAGCTCTCTCGGTATCGCTTCATTGCAAGTTTCGGCATATATCGCGGCGCGCTACAGCCTACGACGACACGTAGTCGATGCCAACGGAGTGTCCAAGCCGATCATCTCCTTCCAGACCCAAAAGCAGCCCATCTTGACCGCCATTGCGCAATCCTTTGTTCTGCATGAGATGCATAAGCAGGCCGTCACGTGGTTTTTGGACTCTTCCCTCGATCCGCGCGTGCGCCATGCCGTTGCGACGGTGCACAAAGTGGCCATGGTCCAGACTGCCCAGAGCGCAAACCTTGCACTTGGAGACCGGTGCGGCGCGCAGGGCCTATTCGCAGTGAACCAACTCCCTGCCATACACGTACGTAAATATTATTATTAGACTCTGCCCGCTTCGCCCCGCCCATGCCGTTGTTCTATACAGTCTGAGATGCGGGGAATCGCCATCGCCGAGGGTGATCTCTTGGGGATCTCTATCCGTGGGTTTTTTTTCAATGGCTTTCTATGTGGCGTTTTTTCGCCCATTTCTCACTGCGTGCCCCCCTCTATAGGCCTCGCTTCTGAGTTACTTCTCGGGCGTTATGCGCTGGAGTCGCCAAGGTACCCAGACAGTCCCCTCGCGAAGCACGAAGAGGGTATGTTTTCAGAACTCCGCGCCATGCTGGCCGTGGCGCCAAGCCACCGCAGCGCATCGTACGACCGGGAGGTCCTCCCGCGCTCGCTGCCTCTCATTCAAGCCATCGGCCACCGCATAGCGTACGAGGCGGCGCGCGATGCACAGGTCGATGCCCCGCTGCTCGCCCTGTTCGAGATCGCCTCGATGTTGCAGGACGAGGCGTGGTACGTCGAGCAGCTGGGCGTGACGCGCGCCGAGTTGCGCGAGCGCGAAGCTTCGGCGATAGAGGCGGTCTTTCCACATCTGGAGGAATACCTCACGCGGACAGACGTCGCGCCTTATGTTATCGCGCCGATTGTGTCGGAGGAGAGGTGGGAACGCTTCCTTGGCACTTTACAGGCGTTTGGCGAAACACACAGCGCGTGGGATGCGGATGTAGGCATCGCATCGGGGTTTCTTTCCAACGACGTCCCGATGCAGATGGTGTCCCATCGGAGTGTTCGGTCGATGCTATGAACTTTATACCCCTTGTTATACCTATTCTATCTCACACATCAAGCTATCGTGGGTTTGTGGGCCTGTTTTCTTTTTTCACTGTAATACCTTACATGCTGGTAAAATCTTCTGGAGTTCAAATACCATATCCGCGGCACTGTTCACACTTATGAGCTTCGTAACTAGAGGGATACTGTACTGTATGATGCGCTGACCATCTCATCGGTACACTAGTGCAAACTAATCAGGTAGAACGTCCCTCGATGGTTCCTTGACCCAACAGGTGCAACACTGCATCAGAGTACAAGCGGCGTCGAAAAATGACGGTGGGAATCTGGCTGGTTACAGGAATGGGCGGTATATCAGCAGACACCAGGCACACCCCACCTAGAGTGACTTATCAGTGATCAGTCGCCGTTGTTCTACACCCCCATCCTCACGCCCATCCGAGTCTGGCTCCATCACGACGTCGCACCGAACCCAGTCACCTCGGATAGTACACTCCACAGCCAACTATTCCTGTACTCTCGATGCGATCATCGATCAGGTTAAGGTATGGATATATGTCTCTGCCAGTGGGGCGCGGTGGCCGAGAACAAGGACCAGAAGGCTGTGGGGTGGGGCCCACTCATCAAACTTTGCTTAAACCGAGGTGGCGAGTCTGGCGTTCCGACCTCCGCCAACCTGACCTTACAATACCGGTACATGTTATCATTCCTACCTCTGACGTCGCGTCGCACCATGGCTCTGACACCTGACCTATATTAAGGGGCTCCTTCGTTTGTTCCGTGCTGGTTTTGGGTCGCCTCGTTTTCAAGAACGACCGCCTTGCTCGGAGATACCTACATTTATCCCGAAAGGGCCGATCCTTATTCCGTCATCGTGTCGCATTCCAGGCATACGACTTTCGTAGGTGGCTGATCGTGGTGCATTGTAGTTGGTGATGATCATGGAAGCCCGAGGGTGCGTCACAGAATTAAGTTAGTCTCAGCTACATCCTCACCCAGCATCTCATACCAGATCTCAGCTTCTTCCGTGGCTATCACCGCTTAATGGTTTCGAATGTGATTTGCGTTTATCGGGGTCACCGGTCATCGGTCACCTGTCGCCCGAGGACAAACGAGGTTGGTCCTCGATTCGCTCACAAAATCTTGACTGACAAACCTTCCATCCAAGTTTCCATCACCAGCACCACGTCGTATCAATATATCAATCCTTGATGCAGCTTGATGCCGCGTCGGGCGAGTACAAGAAAAAGACTGGGAATGGAAATTGGCTCCTCAAGGACATGCAAAGCTGCGACTACGTCGAGGACGTAATACAACACGCATCTATGCTCATTTTTGTCGGCCTTTGTAGTGCCGATATTTTACAGGCAGAAAGGGTACTCTCCACTACGAAAGAGATGCAACAAGTCATTTCATCAGAACAGCAATACGCGACCTTCCCACTAGTTTCTGGGGATATCCTCAAGAAACTAGCGGGAAGGGCGAACGTTGAAGAAGTCCCGAAGAGGTTGCATGGCCTGACGCAGGAGAAGGTTCGGCTCCGGTCTTGAAGCTTGAAGGGCCACCAGCGAGCTCAAAGAAAGTACTAACCTCTGGGTCATATAACCCAACCCCCCCCCCCTTTAGACGAAGGAAAGACGGAGAAAGAACGCCGCCAGTACCGTGATATGGGCAACACCCAAATCACCGGTATGACGAGACTGCGACCCATCGGCACCCTGAGTGGAAGCCGCAGGTCTCGCGTTGCGTCTGCTGTGCGATCGTCGCAATGCCCACATTATCCTCGAAGTACGTAAGCCCCACATTTTTCCCGATGGGTCTGGGTAGCGTCTCGACGCGTTGATGTTTGCGTTAAGCACGAAGAACGGGTCTTTTACGACAAGCGTTCTATCACGTCAGTCGCAACTATCTCCTCACAGTAGTTTTGACGTAACTTGTCTGTATCTCTGGGTATGTACATGGCCATGAAGTTCAAGCTTCAAGCTTCAAGGGCGACGTGGGGGCTTACAGCGCCCATCGATTCATCTTCTCTACTGGGAACTTCGCTAAAGCCTCATCTACTGTTACCAGGGCTTGAAAGTCGGCATCAATGCAAAATCAGGAGCTGGTTGTGATACTTTTACAGTATACTCGCATGTACAGTATTCTGACACATCTCGGACGGGTAGTCCTAATATAAACCAAAAGAAGAGGCGTATGATACATCGTCTCTGCTCAGACGCAAGAAAAAGCATAGATGTTAGCAAACACTATTCTTCATCGTCGTCCGACAGTTCGATATATGCTTCTTTCGCCGCAGCACGAGGCCCAACTGGCACCGAGTCGGGCTCACCCATTAAGAGTTCGTCGTCGCTAGTTTCCACAGCCTTAATATAGTCATTCTTCGGTGGTGGCTTGGTGCTTCCGGACGCCGTGCGCACGGTAGTAGTTTTCGACGCTAACTCGGCCCCCGCCGGATACTTCTCGAAGGACTCCGTCATTGTGGTCTGTGCGGCCGTCTTGGCCTTCTTTACAGGCCTGATGTGCGCGTCGCTATCCTCGTCGTCATTGTCTAGACTAAGTTACGAACGAAATAAAACGCAACCGTTAGGATCGGGAAACAAAATGGTAAGGAATGGAATAGAGGCAGCGCTTACGACTTGCGCTTGCCCGCCTGTACGGCCTTGCCTTTGCCCTTCGCTGGCACCGCTCGTACCAGGTCGTCCTCCGAATCCTCATCGTCGCCGTTCACAGCTGGATCATTCGCAATATCAATATCCGAGCTGGACTCGCTCGTCTCAAAGGTCGCTTTCTTAGTGGTCGCCGGTGCAGCCCGCTTCTCCGCCGGAGGAGGCTCGTCGTCGTTGTCATCGTCGTCATCATCGTCATCATTGAAACTAAATTCGTCGTCCGATTCCTCGGTGGTGTACACCGACTCGTCCTCCTCGTCAGAGTCGTCGCCGCCCCCGCGGTCTTCCTGCTGGGGTGTCCTAGCACGAGGATTCGGGTGCGGCTCTCCTCGGCGGAGAGCGCGCCTGCGCCGTCGGCGTTGCTCATTCCGTGCTTCGCGAGCCTCAAGGATGGCAATGAAACACAACGCAGCAGCGGCAGCGGCAGCTTCCTCTTCCTCTCGGTATATATCAGCGTTGTAGAACATGAGGGGTAACATGAGAGGCAATGACCGAGGGCCTTTCCCGAGGCCTTTCCCATTGTTGTGGGGAAATAAATCAATTTGATAAGGGGTTATTGATGTAAACATGTGATCACTGAAAACCGAACGAAAGAAGAAAAATGGGATCGCTCATCTTTACCAAGAGGTGTCCCTTTACGCCACTGCGATCCGTACACCGGCGCTTTTTTCCGACTACCTGAGGTTCCGCATTCTTCATGCTCTGAGGCTTCGTGAATCGCGATAATTCGGTGGCGAAGCTACAAAACTGCCACCTATTGACTTTTGGATTCATCAGGAAACCACATCGTCTCCATGTCTGTGGCCCGTATGTCTCGTAAACGTTGAATGAAGGATCTAGTATACCTCGCCCTATTGATGTACAAATGTCGCCTAACGCAGTGACTGATCATTCGCATCATGAGATACGGAGAGAGGATGTGGGAGATCAAGGGATGTAAAGGGCACGGACGCGTGCGAAGGTCGCAATAGTCACAAACAATGTAAAGGAAATCTCCATCCACCACGAGTGCGGACATCGATCGATCGATGTCAGGCACTCGGTTTCCTTCCCCCACATGTTCGGCTCGGTTTGAGTCGCCGGATGCGTGTCCAAACCATAACGCGACCAAGTGCGGTTATGACACCCCGAGCGCGAATCCGAGTCTGCTACCACCAAGGTAACTGCCTCCCTCTCCATTTTTCGGTGTCGCATGGGTCGTGTTGTGGCTCTTGCTTCCACTTGTTGAACATTCAGGTGTACCACCTGATTATGCTGTGCAGTCAATACCATTCCTTGGCGGCCGACAGGTCCTAGTCCAAGAAAAGTCCATTGTTGGATTCGACAATTCATGATAGTGTAGAGTGAAGTGATATATATACATTAGCCTACGTTGTCTTCTAAACGTGACATAGGGATGATTAGAACTGTCAGATCCTAAAACACGAAGCCAGCCATGGAGTGCGCAACCGGCACACGACATTCTCCTAATAGCCGGCAAGCCTGACATATGGCTCGAGTCTTCTGTCGAATTCCCTTTCTGTGTTAATGAAGGTGACAGGGCGACCCGAGACCCTGCGGGCGGTGACGAACTTCTCGACGGACGATGCCGGCTGGCCCTCTATGCAAATCAAGTCAAGGGACGGCAACACTTCGGTGACCATCTCCGCCGTGATGTCTTCCAGTGCAAGAGCAACGTGCGTGGCGATCTTCCGGGATACATGCAGCATCTGCACGGTAGGGAATTGGCGGAGGAGATGCAACCATTCGACCTCATCCGCACCCTCTAATTGACGATCTTCCTTGAGCCCGCAGAGGAGCTTGAGATGGGCCGCATTGGCGAATGGAGCGGAAAATTGGCTGAGTACCGGGGCTATGTGGGAAACTTGCCAATCGATCCCTTTGCAGAAGACGCTACTCCAAATAAGGCGACGATTCGGACTCGCAAAACTATACACGATGAAGGCGGCTCCGGTATTGAAGAAGGCAACATGCGCAATCTTGGATAGGTTTGACTTGGGGCCGACTGAGCGATCAATGAACTCGGAGAGTTGAGCAACCTGAATGTCAACAAGTTGATTCAAGTCAACTGTGACGATCTGATCCAGTTGAGGGCCATCGATTCGTGCAACAAGGTCCTCCAGATACTCGCTAGCACCCTGGAATTCAAAGTAGGTGAGAGAGGGGAGGACGGTCCGTGTCAGTGGAGGCGAGTGTATTTGATTAGGGCGGGAAGTAGCTGATTGAAATTCGACGATAAACGTTTCGAGCCTGGGCAACGCAGCCATTGATGCAACCATTGCCTCGGGTGAAACGTAACCAGTCGGGGGTATACTGCGAAGTTCGAGTTTGACGAGGTCACTGGCGGACAAAAGAAGCGAGGGTAATGCTGGAAAGGGAATGTTGCGGAAATGGATTGTCTGTAAACATGGTGCGGATCCTCCTAAGAATTTGGTGGGAAGAACCGATGCATTTCCGTCATCCATGGAAACGTCGAGATGCGTCAGCAATGGGAATGGCTTCCGCATTACCATGGCCATCTTGTCTAACTGGGGACCTGTCACATCGAGGGTGACATAACATACACGATTGGGGTGCTTAAGTGCATCAGTGACGTTGCCTTGTCCAAATGGCCATTTGGGTGGGTGATAACTAACAGCAATAGGAAAGACTGGCCAAATGCTGAGATTCTTCTTGACAGGGGTTCCGTGTGTGCAGAGGATTTGAAGATTAAGGCGGAGCGGTGACTCGAATACAATTTGTCGCCATTTTCGACATACGTGCACCAGTAAGTGCCATGGCCACACAGGGACATTATCTTGACGAGTGAGTGATCGGGCTCGATAAGAATCAAATATCTCGAGTAAGACATTGTCCGGAAGCATGCCGAGTGTCGTTGCAGATCTGCAACTGCCACCTGTGCCACACAAAGTCAGTACTCGCCGCGGTTGCCACAGGGGTGCTGAAGGACGCACCTTGAGCGCGTAATCGTTCACTGCGGCGAATTTGAGCCATCTTACTGATATGTGGGGTGGCACCAGAGGGCGGATCACTCGGTGAGGAGAGCAGTCTAATACTATTAAAGATGCTCAGACAATTGGGAAAATGCGAATAGAAGCACTGGACACACCTGGGAGAGCCGGTCAACGGAAGGGGTTCAGTAAAACTCAGAGAGGGAAAGAATGGCTGTTTAGAGAGTAGCGGTGAGGACCTGAATTCGGTTCAAGTAATCCAGCAATGCGGTAAAGGAAGGCGAGCGGCATTGACAGACCTCTGAGTATCTATCGACAATGTGGATAATGAACTGGACTTTGTGGACGAAGATGCTGCTCTCTTATGTTACAGTACAGTAGCCGAGTTGACACTGGCAGTTGGCATCCGGGTAAGTTACCGGGAAAGACGGACGACAGGGGTGCCACGGAAATCAAATATTTTCGACAGGTGTTATTTCTCTAGCACGTGATCAATGCAAGCCATTTCACCAAGTCTCGCACCTCTTCTCTCGCAATCCGCTCATCCGACGCTCAGGCTTACCAACTGCCCAGTCGCTTGCTCCCTCAGCAATGCCCACATGTGCGGACAGCTGACTAGACTTTCATCCGCGGGTTTGGGCTTGACGTCCCCGAGAAAGCACCAAGGTCGGCTTTCAGGTTCTTTCCCTCCAGGAACGTTCGGCCCCCAACCGCGGCAACAGCAATAGCGAGCACCTATATCGCATGTTTCCCAGCCACCTTTGGCGTTCGGTCATACTCGCGTGGGCCTCGCTTGGGAAGCACATCAGTGCCAATGCGCCAGAATTTACACCCAAAGCATTTACGTTCACGCTACCACCGGACGTACCCCAGTTCCCACAGTCACAACCACCCTCGACCCCACTTCCGCGATCCTCGTCGCCACTTCATGCCACCGTGGATGCAGAACCGATACGCGCGCAACAGGGCAGCGAAAAGCGGCAATGCTGCAGCTCCGTGGGTTCCATTACGGCGTCGGACGTAAGCGGGGATGGTAGGGTCGTGATGATATCGTCCAAGTTCCCGCAAGAATCACCTACATGTAAGAGCGCACTGCCGTCTCCGGCCCAACGGCCAGGTGCGTCGCAAATCGGTCTCAACTACATCCTCACCCAGCATCTCCTACCGGATCTCAGCTGCTTCCGTCATCGCTGAATGGTTTCGGATGTAGTCTGCGATCATCGGCCATGTTGAGGTCACTTGTCACCCGTGGCTATCTCTCGTAACGTGCACGAGGCAAATCAGGGTGCGCGGATTTTGCTAGTCAAGAAAAACGAGATATTCCCCCTTCGATTTGCCCTCACACTATCTTCCATCACCGACACCACGTCTTGGCAATTCGGATTAGTTCATGATACTGCGTCGAGTGAGTACAAGAAAAAGACTGGGAATGGCCACTTAGACGACTGGCTCGTCAAGGAACTGCAAAGCTGCGACTCCGCCGAAAACATAATTCAACACGCATTTATGTTCATTTTTATTTATTTTGACCTTTTCAATGCTGATATTTTACTAGCAAGGGATGTCCGGGCGAGCTAGGGGATGCGCTCGACAAATTTTCGCGCATTCAAGTCTTCCCCGATCGCCCTGAGGTTCGTGCTCCGATATCACCGACCAGGGATATGGTGGAGATACCGGAAAATCGTGACCAGGTACTCTCCACCACGACGACAACAAAGGCAAACGAATAAATCAATTCTGCTCATCTAACGCTCGGTCGCTCTCGTATTTAGTCGGAAACAATTTCCGATCTTCCCACTAGTTTTTTGAGATATCCTCAAGTAACTAGCGGGAAGAGCGGATATTGAAGAAGCCTTGAAGAGGTTGGATGGCCTGACACAGAAGGTCCAGCTCCGGTCTTGAAGGCCACCAGTGAATCTAAAGAAGGTACTAACCCTCTGCGTCATATAAGCATCCCCTTGAACGACACTGTCTGTTTGCCGCTGTTATCTGGGTCACGAGTGATGAATGTTCGATGTAGAGCCGTCTTCTCGTCGTGTGACCGGGTGACGCGGCTCTCCTCTCATCCCCTCTGCTGTCTCCTAGTGTTTGACTGCTCCCATTCAGGTAATTGCTCATTCATCCTTTGCGCGGCACCATGTGGAGACGCTAGTTCCCACGCCACGATGAACCCTGTCGCACGAGTTCCCAGGAAAGATTGCCACCAGCACATAGGCAACCTCCACATCATCGGGATGACGAGACTGCGACCCGTCGACACCAGTGGAGGCCGCTCGTTGCGTTTGCCGTTCTATCGTTGCAACGCCCACATCATCCTATTTTTGGACGAAGTACGTAGGCCACACTGAGCTTCTCAGCCGGAGGAGGCTCGCCGTCATCGTCATCGAAACTGAAATTGTCGTCGGTGGTGGTTCAGTCGTCGCTACCCCCGCGATCTTCCTGGCTTTCCTGGGGCCTTACTTTGCCCGGGTGTGCCAGCGCGAGGATTTGGGTACGGCCCGGCTCTCCTTGGCGGAGAGTGCGCCTGCGCCGTCGGGGTCGCTCATCCCGTGCTTCTCGAGCCCCAAGGATAGATGCGAGGGCAATGACACACGACGCTGCAGCGGCAGCTAGTACTTCTTCTCAGAGTGGTAGAACGTGAGGGTGGGGGCATCTTTGTCGATCGCGGGGAAATAAATACAGTTGATAACGAATTACCAACATCCCTACATTCCGCGGCGGTCCATTCGCCTGCGGTTTCCACCAGTGTTTTGACCACCTCGCGATAATTCGGCGGCGGAGCTACAAAACCGCCGTCCAGTGGCTCTGATTTTAGATTCATCAAAAATTACCTCGTTTCCGTGTGTTGCCGTCTGTCTCGTAAATGTTGAACGAAGGACCTAGTATACCTCGCCTCGCTGATGTACACATGCCGCGTAACGCAGTAACTGATCCTTTCGCAGCATAAGATACGGAGAAGTTTCGAGAGATCCATGGATGTGACGGTACGAGTGGATGGAGGTCGTAATAGTCATGATGGGAAGGAAAAGTCGATATCCATGAGTGCGAACATCAACCTATCTAGGTCCGGCACTGTATTCTCGGTTTGAGTCGATGGCATGCTGGGTGCAGGTCCATATCCCACATCCAGTCGCAGCGAGCCATAACGCGACCAAGTGTAATTGAATGACATTCCGAGAGCGAACCCGAGCACGATACCACCAAGGTTACTACCACCCCGTGACAGGGTGAGCTAAAGTGGTGTATATTCATTCGTCGGCGTCCGTAGCTGTCTCCTAAACTCCTAAACGTGGCAGAGGGATGATTAGAACTGTCGGATCGTAAACACCAGGTCATAGAGTACACAACTGGTATAGGTCATTATCTCATTTGCACATAGGACTCGCGTCTTCTACTGAACTCCGTTTCTGTGTTGATGACGGTGACAGGGCGACCAGAGAGACGGCGGGCGGTGACGAACTTCTCAATGGATGATGCTGGCTGGTCCTCTAAGCAAATCAAGTCGAGGGATGGCAACACTTCAGTAACCATCTCCCCCACGATGTCTTCAAGTGCAAGGGCAATGTACCCTGCGAGCTTTGGATATGCATGCAACGTCTGTGCGGTGGGGAATTGGTAGAGGAGGTGCGGCCATTCGACGCCATCAATACCATATAAATGACGACCTTCATCGAGCTCGGCGAACTTGAGATGAACCACATTGGAGAGTGCAGGGGAAATTTGGCTGAGCGCCTGGGCTATGCGGGAAAGTTGCCAATCGGTCACCCTGTCGAAGATGCTATTCCAAATAAGGTGTTTCGGACTTGCGTGACGACCCACGTAGAAGGCGACTCCGCTGTAGAATGTAACAAGCGCAAATTTGTATTGGCCTAACTCGGGGCCGACTGTGCGATTAATGAACTCGGAAAGTCGAGGAACCTGAATGTCAACAAGTTGTTGATTCAAGTAAGCTGTGGAGATCTGATACAGTTGCGGGCCATCGATTCGGGAAACAAGGTCCTCCAAATACTCGCTAGCACCCTTGAAGTGAAATTCGGTGAGAGCAGGAAGGACAGCCCGCGTTATGGGAGGTGGGTGTATTTGATCAGGGGGGGGCGTAGCCGATTGAAAGAATGTATATAAGAATTTGAGCCTGGGCAACGTGGCCAAAGACGCGGCCATCACCGTGGGTGAAATGAAATCGGTCGGGGGTATATTGAAAAGTTGGAGCGAGACAAGGCCACTTGCCGACAAAAGAAGCGTTGGTAGTGTCGGATAGGGAACACCAGATAAGATGAATTCCTGTAGACGTGGTGCAGACCCTCCCAAGAATCTGGCAGGAAGGACCGGTTCATTTGTGTCCTTCAAAAGAATTGTGAGGCTCGTCAGCACCGGAAATGGCTTCCGCATCACCATAGCCATCTTGCCTAACTGGACAGCTGTCACATCAAGGCTGACATAAGATATACGATCGGGGTGCTTGAGTGCATCAATGACGTTGCCTTGTCCTAAAGGCCTTTTGTTTCTCTCAGGTAAGCGATAAGTAATAACGATAGGAAAGGCTGGCCAGAGACTGAGATTCTTCTTGACAGGCGTTCTGCGTGTGCAGAGTATTTGGAGATCAAGGCGGTGTGGTGACTCAAATATGACTTGTCGCCGCCATCTTCGACATACATGCGCCAGTAAGTGCCATGGCCATACAAGGGCGCGTGATACAAGGTGTAGTTCCGATTGATGAGTATATGTTTGGCTTCGATAAAAATCAAATATCTCGAGTAGGACATTGTCTGGGAGTAGCTTGATTGTCGTCGCGGATCTGTGACTGCCACCTGTGCCACACAAAGTCAGTATTCGATGCAGTTGCCATGGGGGTGCTGAAGAACGCACCTTGAGCGCTTACTCTTTCACTGCAGTGACCTTGAGTCATTGTACTGGTAGTGGCACTGGGTGGCGGATCACTCGGTGAAGAGCCCAATGCTGAAAAAGATTAGAAGTTCTCAGACAACTGCTTGGGAAAACGCAAACAGAAGCACCGGACACACCTGGAAGGGCCAGTTGATGATAGAAGGGGTTCAGCAAAGCTCGGAGAGGGAAATGGAGAATGGCTGATGAGAACCTGAGATCCAGTAATGTGGTAGACGAGGGCTCTGACAAACCTGGTACCAGTATCTACTATCGACAATGTGAATAATGAACTAGACTATGTGGACGAAGGGGTTGCTCGTATACTACTGAAGGGAGAACTTTGGAGACCCGCCGGCGCAAAGATGGGCTCAGGCAGCTCAGGGGCTTACAGTAGTACCAAACACGCGGCTCCACCGTCACTTCGAAGTGTCATTGCCACGATGCAGTGATGGCTGAACTGCGTAGGTTTATGTTCAGACGACCTCCTTCGCCCTATGTCACGTCCCCACCTTTCCCAACTTAAAAATAATTGATAATAGCGATTCACACACCAACATTTCCCTCTCTAGCTTGTGCTCCAGTTCCCTGCGCTTCATTAGCTTTAGCCGCTGCATCACGGCTCCTACCAGTCTTCCCGCTCGTGTGCATCATCGCCATGACATCGAAGACGCACCTCCCGCCAAACGCATTCGCAGAGGCCGCGGTATCCGCCATCCCATCGAGGTATGTACCTGCCATACATTCTTCTCACGCAGATTCCCGAGTTCCGGGCCTCACGTTTGGGTGCAAACTTCCCACCCTCGTACAGTACCTCCAAAATGAATCGTCGCCTCCACCCTGCTTACCCCGCACAACAACCTCACTCACCCGGCCGTCGTCTCGAATACCACGACCGGTTCCCCCCCAGCCCTTCTCTCTCACGGTCAACCACGTCGCTGGACGGGCTACTTTTTGAGGCTATGGCAATAAATTTACATCGCCGTCGTCCCGAGGCTGGCTGTAAGTTATTCACTGTTTCCTTTTTTTATCGCTCAAAACCCATCTAAAAGACAACCCCTCTGTTTCAGCTTATGGTTTTTTTGGCTTCATGGTTTCTAGCTTCGAATGAGGACCCAGTATTTAGACCCAGTGTGTTCACGTTCTCGCTGTCACTGAACGTACTCAAGTTCCCACAGCCGTAGTCACCCTCGACCCCACCTCCACGTTCCTCGCAGCCACCTTATACCACCGTGGATGCAAAATTGATATGCTCAAAAGGGTCGTGAGAAGCGTCAACGCTGCAGCTCGGTGGGCTCCGTTGCGGCGTCGGACGTAAGTGGATGACATCCAACTGAAGTCGTTCGGTTTCCGCAAGACAGGAAGGTGCGTCACAGGTCGACCTCAACTACATCCTCACCCAGCATCTCATACCGGATCTCAGCTACTTCCGTGGCTGTCATTGCTGAATGGTTTCGAATGTAAACTGCGTTTATCGGTCGTGTCAAGGTCACTTGTCACCCGTGGCCATCTCCTATATCGTGCATGAGGCAAATCAAGCGGTGCAAATTTTGCCAGCCAAGAAAAACCAAGTATTCCCCCATCAACCTACTCTCACACTATCTTCACTAACAAATTTTCCATCACCGGCACCACGGCGTGGCAATTCAAATAGATCCTTGATGCCAGGTCGAGCGAGTACAAGAAAAAAGACTGAGAATAGCCTTCTAGATGACTAGCTCGGCAAGGAATCGCAAAGCTGCGACTCCGCCTAGGGCATAATTCAGCGTGTGTATGTGTTCACTTTTGTTGACCCTTGTAATGGTCATATTTTACAGGCGGCGAGGTATATGTCCGGGCGAGCTAGGATAATGCGCTCGTCGACATAATCGTGACCGAGTAGTCTCCACCACGACAAAAGAGATGCAACAAAGTCGATCGAACAAGTTATCTCTGGAAGATATTCTTAATCAACACTCCCGCATTTCGTCAGAAACAGTAATATCCAACCTTCCCACTAGTTTTTTGAGACATCCTCAAGAAACTAACGGGAAGAGCGGATGTTGAAGAAGCCCTGCAGAGGCCCGATCGCCCGACACAGGAGAGGTTCAGCTCCGGTCTTGGAGCTTGAAGACCATCGGTGATTCCAAAGAAGGTACTAATCCTTTGTGCCAGATAAACACCCTCTTTGACGACACTGACTGGTGTTATCTGGGCTTTACGACCGATGAATATTTAATGTAGAGCGTCTTCCCGTCGTGCAACTGGATGACCCGGCTCGTCTTCCCCTCGTCTTATCCTCCTGCTGTCTCCTAGTCCTGGGCTACTTACTCCCGCCAGAGCAGATGCCCATCCATCCACCGGCTACTTTGCGCAGCACCATGTGGAGACGCTGGTTCCCACGTCACGACGAACCTTGTCCAATTTCCTTTGCGTACAATCCCGCAGGGAAGACGGAAAAGGAGTGTCGCCATCACATGGGAAACTTCCAAATCATGATATGACGGGACTACGACCATCAGCATCCTGCGGAGGCCAAATGTTGCGCGTTGTGTTTGCGCTATCATTGCGATACCCACACTTCCCAAATACGTAGAGTTCCCAGCCTCTTTTCCCTCGATGGATTCCCGACACTGGGTAGCCCTACCAATCATCTTGATTTAGAGGGTCTCGACGCGTTGATGTTTGCGTTAAAAACGTGGAACGGTGGTGTCATTTTTGTCACTTTTCATGACGTGCGTTCTACACGTCAGTCGCAAAAGAGGTCCGTAATCGCAGCTGTATTCTCGCGGTGGGTTTGACACGCACAGATAGCTCTGGGTATGTGGAGATCGCACGACCACGAAGTTCAAGGGCCACATGGAGGCTTACTAGTCCTGTCAGTTCTTCTCAGCTGCGAACACCACCGACGCGTTAATATGGTCAAAAAAAAAAAAGAGAAAAAAGAACACCACTGACGTTCATCTAGGCTCTAGCAGAGCATAATTGTCGGCAACATCAAGCAAAACTATGGCTCGGTTGTGATACGCGTGTCTTCGGACGGGTAGAACTCTGAAGTAAACTAAAAGAGCGAATTATATGATACATCGTCTCCGCTCAGACGCAAGAAAAAGCACAGGTGATAGCAAACATGGCATTATTCGTCATCATCGTCCAACGACTCGATATATGCTGCGTTCGCCGCAGCGCGACGCGCAACTGGCGCAGAGTCAGGCTCACTCGTTTAAAGTTCGTCGTCGCTAGTCCCGTTAGCCTTTGCCTGGACCTTCTTCGGTGGTAGCTTGGTTCTTCCGGACGGCTTGCGCACGGTAGTAATTTTCGACGCTAGCTTGGCCCTCGCCGGACTCTTCTCAAAGGACTCCGTCATCCTGGTCTGTGCGGTCGTTTTGGTCTTCTTTACAGGCCTGATGTATGCGTCGTTATCCTCATCCTCGTCTTCTAGACTAAGTCACGAACGAAATAAAATGTAATCGTTAGGAGTGGGAAACGGGATGATTATGAAGGAACGCAGCGCTTACGACTTGCGCTTGCCCGCCTGTACAGCCTTGCTTTTGCCCTTTGCCGGCGCCGCTCGTATAAGGTCGTTCCCCGAATCTTCATCCTCGCTTTTCACAGCTGGAGGTGGGGCGTTCTTCAGTAGCAGTAGCGGATCATTTGCAATTTCAACGTCCGAGCTGGACTCACTCATCTCAAAGGGCTGCGTCGTTTTCTTGGTGGTTACTGGTGCCGCCCGCTTCTCCCCCGGAGGAGGCTCATCGTCATCGTCATCGAGACTCAATCCATCGTCCGATGTTGATGCCTCGGTGGTGGACATGGAGTCGTCCTCTTCGCCAGAGTCGTCCTCACCCCGGCGTCCGCAGTCTTCCTGGCTTCCCCGGAGCCTTTGCTGGATAGATACGAAAATGATGCAAGTGACGGCGATACACATATTACAAAACACAGCAGCAGCAGCAATAGCAGCAATAGCAGCAAGTTCTTCTTCTTCTTCTTCTTCTTCTTCTTCTTCTTCTTCTTCGTATATATCAACACTGTTGAAATTGAAGGAGGCAACCTAGGAAATAAATTGATTTGATAAGAGTTATTGATGGAAACACGTAATCACTCAAACCGAAAGAAGAAATTTGTATGCTTTGTCATGTGGGAGATGGTCTTTCGGTTGTCCGCGGTGATTTGCCGGCGATTTCCACAGCTTCCGACCACCTGATGTTCCTCCTTGCTCTGACTTCGTGAATCGCGATAATTCGGTGGCGAAGCCGCAAAAGCGCCACTTATTCATTTTTATCTCCTCTTCGTGTCTGTGGCCCGTATGTCTCGGAAATATTCGCGTCATGAGAGGGTGTGAGAGATCAAGGGATGCAAGGGCGCGGCCGCGAATGAAGGTCCGCATATAGTCATAATGTGAATATCTCCACGAGTGCGAACATCGATTTGTCCATGTCCGGCACTGCATTCTCTCGGTTTCCTTCTCTCACATGTTCGGCTCGGTTTGAGTCGATGGCACGCTGGGTGCGGGTCAAACCATAACGCGACTAAGTGTGGTTGAATGACATGAGCACGAATCCGAGTCTGTTACCACCAAGATAACAGCCTCCCTCTTCATTTTCGGTGTCGCATAGGATCGTGTTGTGGCCCTTGCTTCCGCTTGTTGAACGTTGAACATTCACGTGTAGGACCTGGTTGTCCTGTGCAGTCAATGCCAGTCATTGGCGGCCAACAGGACTCCTAGTACAAGAAAAATCCAACAAAATTCATGACAGTGTAGTACATATATTAGTACATTCGCCGACGTCGTTGTCCCCTAAACGTGACTTAGGGATGATTAGAACTGTCAGATCCTAAAACACGAGGCCATGGAGTACGCAACCGGTATAGGGCATTCTCCTATTTGCCGAGATATGGCTTGAGTGTTCTATCGAACTCCGTTTCTGTGTCAATTACGGTGACAGGGCGACCCGAAACCCTGCGGGCGGTGACGAACTTCTCAACGGACGATGCCGGCTGGCCCTCTATGCAGATCAAGTCAAGGGACGGCAACACTTCGGTGACCATCTCCGTCGGGATGTCTTCCAGTGCAAGAGCAATGTGCATGGCGAGCATGGGAGATACATGCAGTGACTGCACGGTGGAGAATTGGTGGAAGAGGTGCAGCCATTCGATGTCATCCGCACCCTCTAATTGACAATCTTCTTCGTCCTCGAGCCCGCTGATGAGCTTTAGATGGCCCGCATTGGATAATAGAGTGGAAAATTGGCTGAGTACCGGGGCTATGTGGGAAACTTGCCAATCGATCCATTTGCAGCTAGTGATCCAAGTAAGGCGACGATTCCTCGCATGATAAGACACGGTGAAGGCGACTCCGGTATTGAAGAAGGTAACATACGCAACCTTGGATAGGTTTGACTTGAGGACGACTGAGCGATCAATGAACTCGGAGAGTTGAGTAACCCGAATGTCAACAAGTTCATTCAAGTCCACTGTGATGATCTGATACAGTTGAGGGCCATCGATTCGTGCAACGAGGTCCTCCAGATACTCGCTAGCACCCTCGAACCTAAAGTAGATGAGAGAAGGAAGGACAGTTCGTGTTACGGGAGGCGGGTGTATCCGAGCAGGGCGGGAAGTAGCGGATTGGAATTCGATGGTAAAGGTTTCGAGCCTGGGCAACGCGGCCAATGAGGCAACCATTGCCTCGGGTGAAATGTAACCGTTTGGGGGTATATTGCGAACTTCGAGTACGACAAGGTCACTGGTAGACAAAAGAAGAGAGGGTAATGCGGGAAAGGGAATGCCGTTTAAATAGATTGTCAGTAAAAGTGGTGCGGATCCTCCTAAGAATTTGGCAGGAAGGACCGGTGCATTTCCGTCATCCACGGAAACGTCGAGGTGGGCCAACACCGGAAATGGCTTCTTCATTGCCGTAGCCATCTTGCCCAACTGGGGAACTGTCACATCGAGGCTGACATAACATACACGATCGGGATGCTTAAGTGCATCAATGACGTTGCCTTGTCCTAGTGACCTTTTGCTTCTCCTCCCGGGTGGGTGATTAGTAATAAGGATAGGAAAGGCTGGCCAAATACTGAGATTCTTCCTGACGGGGGTTCTGTCTGTGCAGAGAATTTGGAGATTAAGATGGAGCGGTGACTCGAATACAATTTGTCGCCATTTTCGACATACGTGCACCAGTAAGTGCCATGGCCATACAGGGACATCATCCCAATAAGATTGGCTTCGATAAGAATCAAATATCTCGAGTAAGACATTGTCTGGAAGCATGGCGATTGTAGTTGCAGATCTGTAACTACCACCTGTGTGAGACAAAGTCAGTACTCGCTGGAATTGCCATGGGGGTGCTGAAGGACGCACCTTGAGCGCGTAATCGTTTGCTGCGGCGAACTTGAGCCATCTCACCGATATGTGAAGTGGCACAGGACTCAGTGAGGAGAGCTGATCAAAGATTGGCGGTGAGTGCTCAGACAACTGGTTGGGAAAACATGAATAGAAGTACTGGACACACCCAGGAGAGCCGGTCGATAGAAGGATGTCAGCAAAACTCAGAGAGGGAAACGAAGAATGACTGATTGGAGTAGCGGCGATAACTTGAATCCAGTTGGTGTAATGTGAGCTTTGACAAATGAACTCGACTCTGTGGACGAAGGAGCTGCACCTTCGATTCGATCTCGTACTGTGTGGGAAATAACCAGGGTCATGACGACCACTTCATTAATCATTGCTGTACATGTAGAAATCAAATATTTGGACAAGCGGTTATTTTAGGCGCATGTGATCGTCGATTTCTTTGTGCCAACAACTTGAACAATTGGCACAACAACAGCTCGCTCATCTCCCAACCCCACCGCCATTTCAGGTTCACCAACAAGGTTACTCCCCTGCAATACTACAGACTGCCATTCACCGGTGGTTTCCTCTGGATTCTTCGTGCTCGTGTCTGTGGCTATCTGTCTCGTAAATCTTGTCGTAAATGTCGAATGAAGAACCTCGTATTATCGTATACCTCGTCCCACTGTTGTACACATACTGCCCAACCCAGTGACTGATCCATCCGCATCATGAGATATGGAGAGAGATTGCGAGAGATCGAAGAATGTGAGGACACGCACGTATGAAGGTTGAAGTGAATGAAAAGTCTATCTCCGCGAGTACGAACAACAGTCTATCCATGACCAGCACTGTACAGTATTCTCTCACTTCCTTCTCTCACATGTTCGGCGCTCGGTTTGAGTCGACGACACGCTGGGTACAGGTCCATATCTCGCATCAAGTATGACCAAGTGCATATCGTGTTGTGGTTCTCGCTTACGCTTGCTAAACATTCGAGTGTAGGACCCGGCTACTCCATGTGGTAATTGACGACTAACAGGGCTCTTCATACAAGCCCAACCACAACTCCGTCGTCAAATTCACGTAGATGTACGTCTTGTAACAGTAGTCTAAGCAATACACTACACGTATGGCCGCATCCTAAATGTGAGGAATGATTAGAACCATTAGATCGTGTCGGTGTCGGTGGTGGTGGTGGCGGAGTCGCTGGGTCCAGGTCCTCTGTGAGCGGGTGGAGGTGCAGGTGCAGGCGCACCCACGACGGTGGCGGGTGACGGTGTTGAGACGCGACTGAATAAGTCACATGTCTCGTGGGATCTGATTGTGTCAGCCCACATACTAAATACGGTATCTGTCCTTTATGGACTCTTTTGGACACTCCGGACTCATACGGACTGCTTTTGTTTATCTTTATTGTCAGAGCCATATATGGCTCTTATTGTTCTTTATTGTTAAGATACCGGTATTGTCTGCTTTAGGCAGCTATTGTTCTCAGCCCTCCAATGGCATTTCTCCCTCTGGCGCACAGACCACAAGTATTGTGTTTGGGTCACCAGTGCGCACAGACCATTCTTAGATAAGCGTCCTGTATATAAGGACTGCTGTTTACACTACGACACTTCAGAGTTCCTTCACCCTCTGAAGTGTAAGTTCCTTTTCTCTTTACTCTACTATACCTTTTACTCACAGACGTTCTATAGAACTTGTCTCTTAGGTGTGTAGTAGTAATATACAGAGTTCCTTCACCCTCTGAAGTAACTTGTCTCTTAGCTCTTTGCTTTTACTCCTCGCTTGTTAGTTCTGCGCTTCAACAGACGGAGCAACACCGGTGTTGTTCCCACCAGCAATGGCCGTCGTCAGCGCGGCGACTTGGGCCTGCAACTGCTGGAGCTGGAGCTGGAGCTGTGCGGTGACAACGGGGAACATGTATGGATGTGGTAGTGATAACGTGAGCGTCTCGCATGTGGTAAATAAAATATGGGGGGGGGGCTTACCGACGTCAGAGGACCCTCGGGTGAGGAGGGCACGTTGCTAGTATCCACGTCAGGTGGCGACGGCTCGTTCTCCAGCTCCACCTCCGGTATGTATGGGTTGCGCGCCACGAAGCTGTCGGCCTGTAGGAGAAGGGGAAGAAGGGACGTGGGTGGCATGGTCAGAGCGCACGAGAAGGGGACGAAGTGGGACGTGCACGCACCCACGCCAACACTGCCGCCCTCTCCTCGTCCGTGCGCGTGTCCTTCGACTCCTCAGTGGGGAGGCAGGGTAGGGTCGTCGAGCCCATGCCGTCGGCGCCGGTGCTGAAGAGCAGCTCACGGTGCTGCGTCGACAGCTTTGTGCTCGCCCTTTTCCCCGGGCCCTTCGCGTTCTTTGTGATACTACCATCTCGGTGCTTCTTGCGTGTGCAGGCGAGGAAGCTGTGGAGCGGAGGCCGGTCGTGAGCTCGTCGGCCGTCGTGCGCGCGCGTCGCTCAAGTGGGAGGGAAAGAGAGGGAGGAAGGGGGAGACACTCACCCGTCCCATCCTTTCCGATCCGCGCTGAACTTGTTCAGTCGGTCTGCCTTGTTGTCGGTTTTCCCGAGGCAGAAGGTGCCGCAGAGGTCGCAGAGGCCCGTGCGAGGGAGGTTGGTGCTGGGGTGGAAGGACATCGTGTCAGCGTCGTGGAGGTGAGGACCGGAAGTGAGACACTCACAGATCATAGTGCACCACCTCGTGCGTACCGTTGACGACCTCCCCCGGGAAGGGCAGTCCCTGCGATGCGTGCCCGTCCGACGACAATGAGTGGAAGGGCGGGGACGCATCGACGTCCATCGGCTCGTCGCGATGGGGCGACCCCGTGGGCTCGGACGCGGCGGCCAACTGTCGGTCGTGTTTCTCAATGAGGAGGGCCATGAGGAGGGCGACGAGGGCGGAGAGGAGCAGCCAGCAGACGAGCGACACGTCGACAGGAGCGGGAGCAGATCCCAAATGAAGCCTTCCGACATCGCGGACTAGCGATCTGGGTTCACTGGGGTGGCGTGGCCACTCAGAGTACTCAGCGCTCAGCATTCAGTCTCTAGTTTTTTTTAGCACGAAATGTACAAAACGGTGGCACGGGCGGTAGGACGAAGGAGGCAAGCAACGGGACGGCATCAATGACCAACCCAATGGGTGAGCCCGATCCGCTTGGCGCATCAGCGATCGGCCCCGTGGACCGGCGAACCGGTCACCGCCCCGTGACGGGAGCGAGGTTATTTTTCTGACACGTGATCATTACAAAGGTCGAAAACGGCTTTGAACGGTACCGGTTTTATTTTGTTGGGCGTGGATGGAATGGCCGATCACCGACAACCTTGTGTATGTCTTTCGGTTCCATGGTCATGCCAGGTTCACAACGTGAAGGAAAAGTCTAATATCTACACGAGTGCAAATATCAATCTAGCCATGTCTGGCACTGTATTCCTTCTCTCCCGCATTTTCGCCTTGGTCTGAGTCAATGGCACCTTGGGTATCGGTCCATATCCCACATCCAATCGCAGAAAGCCATAAAGCGATCAAGTGCGGTTGAATGACACCCCGAGCGCGAATCCGAGTCTGTTGCCACTGAGGTAATCGCCTCCCTCTCCATTATTCGGTGTCGCATGGTTAGTAGTGTTGCAGTCCTTTCTTCTGCTTGTTGAACATTCAGGTGTACGACCCGATTGTGCTGTGCAGTCAATGCCGGTCATTGGTGGCCAACAAGACTCCTAGTCGAAGACCAATCACGACAAGTCCATTGTTAGACCCGACAACTCGTGATAGTGTAGTCTAACGTGGTATATATACATTTGCCATCCATGGTTATCTCCTAAACGTAACATAGGGATGGTTAGGTCGGATATCATAAAACACGAGGCTATAGAGTACGCAAGCGGTATATAACATTCTCTTATTTGCTGACATGCAACTCGGATCTTCTATTGGGCTCCAATGCTATGTCAACGATGGTGACAGGGCGACCAGATACCCCGCTGGCAGCGACGAACTTCTTAATGGATGATGCCGGCTGGCCCTCTAAGGAAATCAAGTCAAGGGATGGCAACACTTCTCTGACCATATCCGTCGTGATGTCTTCCAGTGCAAGAGCGACGTGCCTTGCGAGCCCCCGAGACACGTGCAGCGTCCGCACGGTGGAGAATTGACGGAGGAGTAGCCATTCGACGTCGACCATACCGTCTAATCGGCGATCGTCCGTGAGCCCGGTGACGAACTGTAGATGGCCCACATTGGAGAATGCAGCGGAAAAGTGGCTGAGTACGTGGGTTATGTGGGAAGCTTGCCAATCAGCTTTGCCGAAGGTGTTGGTCCAAATGAGGCGACGATTCGAACTTGCATGACTATACACGATGAAGGCGACTCCGTTACAGTAGGGGGTAACATGCGCAACATTCAATAGGTTTGACTTGGGGCCGATCGAGCGATCGATAAACTCGGAGAGTCGAGCAACCTGAATGTCAACAAGTTGATCCAAGTAAAATGTGAAGATCTGGTCCAGTTGAGGGCTATCGATTCGTGCAACAAGGTCCTCCAGGTACTCGCTAGCACCCTGGAATCCAAAGTAGGTGAGAGCAGGAAGGATGGTCCGTGTTGTGGGAAGCAGGTGTATTCGATCAGGGCGGGAAGCAGTCGATTGGAATTCGATGGTAAATGTTTCGAGCCTGGGCAACGCAGCCAAAGACGCAACCATCGCCTCGGGTGAAATGTAACCGGTCGGGGATATATTGTAAAGTTCGAGTTTGACGAGCTCACTGGCAGACAAAAGAAGCGAGGGTAATGCTGGAAAGGAAACGCCGTGTAAACGGAATGTCTGTAAACATGGTGCGGATCCTCCTAAGAATTTGGCGGGAAGGACTGGTGCATTTCCGTAGTCCAAGGAAACATTGAGATGCGCCAGCACCGGAAATGGCTCCTGCATTACCGTGGCCATCTTGCCCAACTGAGGAACTGTCACATCGAGGCTGACATAACATACACGATCGGGATGCTTAAGCGCATCAATGACGTTGTCTTGTCCTGATGGGCCGTCGAGTTGGTGATAACTAATAGCGATAGGAAAGGCTGGCCAAATGCTGAGACTCTTTTTGACAGGGGTTCTGTGTGTGCAGAGAATGTGGAGATTGAGACGGAGCGGTGACTCGAATATGATTTGTCGCCATTTTTGACATACGTGCACCAGTAAGTGCCATGGCCATGCAGTGCAGTATGAGACACTATCTTGATACAAGCGTGGATGATCATATGATTGGCTTCGATAAGAGTCAAATATCTCGAGTAGGACATCGTCTGGAAGCGTGCCAATTGTCGTTGAAGTTCTGTGACTGCCACCTGTGCCACACCAAGTCAGTACTTGCCGCGGTTATCACAGGGATGCTGAAGGACGCACCTTGTGCGTGTAATCGTTTTCTGCGGCGAACTCGAGCCATCTTACTGATATGCAAGGTGGTACCGGAGGACAGATCACTCGACTGGAAGAGCAGACGAACGCTGATGAAAGATCGACAGTGAGTTCTCAGACAACTGTTAGGAAAATGCGAATAGAAACACCGGACACACCTGGGAGAGCCGGTCGATAGAAGGGGTTCAGCAGAACTCAGAGAAGGAAATGAAGAATGACTAATTGGAGAGTAGCGGCGAGAACATGGATTCGGTTCAAGTAATCCAGTAATGCGGTATACGGTGACAAACCTCTGAGTATCTGTGGATAATGAACGAGACTCTGTGGACGAAAGAGTTGCTCTTATACTACTGTAGTGAAAGGAAGGGAGAACGTTCGGAAGGAGACCCGCGAGAGATGCGCCAGCGCTCCTTCAGACGACCTCCTTCGCCTATGTCAACACCCCCAGCTCCCCCGTGACTCACACACCCTCTCGGCTCATACACCAGTTCCCCACGCTCCAGTAGCTTCAGTCGCTGCATCACAAGCCTTCCCTGTACGCTCCCCGCTCGTATGCGTCATTGCCGTGACATCATCGAGGACGCCCCTCCCGCAAAACGCATCCGTAGAGGCCGCGGTATCCACGGTAATCCACTACTCCGAGGTATGTACCTGCCATACATTCTGAGCACGCAGATTCCTGAGTTCCGGGCCTCGCGTTTGCACCCAAACTTCATACAAAAATGAATCATCGCCTTCACTCTGCTCGCCCCGCACCACAACGCTCACGTGGCCCAAAAAGCCCAAGGCTGGCGGTAAGGATTACCTGTTTCCATTTTTATGACTCAAAAACGCATCCAAAACACAACTTCAGCTTCATGGTTTCTAGTTCCCACAGCCACAACTATCCTCGACCCCCCACGATCTGAGCCGCCGCCTCATGCCACCATGGGTACAGAACCGATACGGGCCCAACAAGGCCCCGAGAAGCGCCAACGCTGAAGCCCGCTGCAGACTCGGACGTAAGCGGAGATGGTAATCGTTCAAGCTCAAGTTCCCACAGGAGTCCCGCATAAGAGCGCACCGCCATCTCCGGCCTGACGGCAAGGCGCAGGTGCGCATTCCGTTCATACGTTACCAGACCTGGGTGTGTGATTGACATTGGCGCGATCAAAGGGGGCAGCGTTGCAAGCGGAGAGTCCTGTCAACGAGACGATGAAAATTGGGATGGCGACGTGGATGAAGATGGAGATGATGAAGACATCGTGTAGACGATGAGCAGGAGCTGTCAAACCCGATATCGATGAAGGTGTGCCGGGCGCCAACTCCTCTTGAATTTAAGCACCCCATATCGACGAACACCGCGGGGCTATTCAAGGCGCTCGCGAACAGCAATAGGAGCAGCAAAGGCCTCAGTAACAACGCGAGTATAGCCGGAGAGGTCGAGGATCGACGGACCCGCCGCGCTGTGCGAAGCCAGCTCGGTTCGTGCGAAATCTTCGAGCATGCATCCCGCCCATCATTCGATGACCTGCACGTTCTCACACATGGCAAGCTCATCACCGATCCGGGCCGGTGTCTCGTTCCCGCCCCTGCAGGAACCACCTCTGCCGGTGCGCGACCTCCGCGCTTCCCTCCTTGTGATGAGCAGCGCCCGCTCGTCGTTCACCCGACATCTCGCACGAAGCATGACGGTGACAAATGCGGATTTGCAGGTGCAGCTGTCCAATGCAAGCCGAAAGGGACGTCGTGCCGGAGCGCATCTCCTCGGCCGAGGCGAAATGGGACCAACTGCACGCCAAGGTGGACGAGACTCACGTTCGTGTGTCCAAGGTAAGTTTTCGTCCCCTTGTCGAGTCGTGCATATCAGACTCACAACCCCCAAGGTGCACGCCCAAGAAGCGCAGCAGGTTGCTCTCCTTTCGCAACCCATTGAGCGCTTCCACGGCCGCGTCTTTATCGCGCGAAGCGAAACCGGCGCGTATCAGCAGAACCATCGGGAGCACCTCCGGCGCGCCAACGAGCAACTCGCCGCGCTCGTCTCGCAGGTCCAGACGAACGAGCCGGAGCTCGAGGACGCGCGGCTGTCGCACGAGCAGGTGGCGGACAGCCCGACGCGGCCCAAGCCAGTGCCCCGCAAAGGCACAGCGTTTCGCGCCCGTGTTCGACCTTGTCGATAATTGATGGGCGTGTGCTAGGGCCCCGAGAACAAACTGCGCGACCAGGTTGCTGTGCTCAAGGCTCGCGTTGGGCAGCTCCAGGCTTGCGGCGCGGTTTAAAAAGACGGCCATGGCGACCGCGGGCGTGTCGTCGCCTCCGCACCCAGACTCGCGCACCAGCACGGCGTATCCCAGCCACCCTGCTACACCGACGACCCCTGCCGGCGTGAATTGCCGGCGCGCGGATACCACCGCAGATGTCCGTGCACGACTCGATACACGCGCCGCTCAATAGGAAGGCCGTCGCTGCCGCTGCACCTCGGCGGTCTGTGTTTGCGTCGTCGAGGTATGATTGGTCGGCCGCGGGGCGAGGCCCATTGCATCGCCTGCGCCTAGCGTAGTGTCAGTCGCGCCTACGCTTGGAGACGACGGGTGGCACGCGTAGAACTGTGTTGATTTAATGGACCTTGCTTCGGATCTCGTATGTTATCTTTGATCGTTAGGTCCTCGTTGCGTGCTCAACGTTCAACCTGTAGGTTGGTGATCGACGAATTGCTCGCTCGTCTTTCGATTCCACTATCACTCCAGATTCACCAACAGGTGTCCTTTTACTACACGGCGATTCATTTATCGGCGATTTCCACCAGTGTTCCGACCACTTGAGGTTCCAGATTCTTCGTGCTCTGAGGCTTCGTAAATCGCGAATTCGGTGGCGAAGCCACAAAACCGCCACCTATTGGGATTCATCAAAATTGCCTCTTCGTGTCTGCGGCCGTCTGTCTTGTAAACGTCGAATGAAGAACCTGGTACACTCGCCTAACGCAGTGACTGGTTCATTCGCATCATGACACCGAGAGGTTGCGAGAGATCAAGGGATGTGAAGGCACGGGTGCGTATAACGGTCGTAATCTTGGTCGTAATGGTCATAAATTTTATCTCCATGAGTACGAATATCAATCTATCAAATGTCCTGCACTGTATTCTCTTGGGTTCCTACATGTTCGGCTCGGTTTGAGTCAATGACACCGTGACGCGTCCATACTATCCCACACCCAATCGCAGCAAACCATACGCGGTTAGTGACACCACGAGCGCGAAACCAAGTCTGTTGCCACCAAGGTAACCGCATCCCTCTCCATTTTCGGTGTCGCATAGATCGTATTGTGGCCCTTGCTTCCGCTTGTTGAACGTTGAACGTACGTTGAACATTCACTTGGCAGTGCTGTGCGGTCAATGCCGGCGCCGGTCATTGGCGGCCAACTGGACTCCTAATCGTGACCAAGTCCAATGTTGGATTCAACAATTCATTAAGCGTATGACGGTGTAGTCTAAAGTGCTATATATACATTCGCCAGTGTCCGTGGTTGTCTCCGAAATGTGACATAGGGATGTTAAAAACTCTCAGATCCTAAAACACGAGGCGTCTCGTATAGGAAATTCTCTTATTCGCTGACATATGACTCGGCAAGTCCTCTATTTAACTCCATCTCTGTGTCAATGACGGTGACTGGGCGACCAGAGATCCTGCGGGCAGTGACGAACTTCTCGATAGACGACGCTGGTTGGCCCTCAATTAAAATCAACTTGAGGGATGGCAACACTCCAGTAACCATCCCCGCCGTGATGTCTTCGAGTGCAAGAGCAACGTGGGTGGCGAGGTTCCGAGATATATGCAACGTCTGCGCGGCGGGGAATTGGCAGAGGAGGCGCGGCCATTCGATGTCGTCTGTGTCCATTAAGTCCTTCAAGTTGAGCCCGGTCCTGAGCTTTAGATGGCCCACTTTGCAGAGTGCAGCGGAAAATTGACCGAGTACCTGGGCTATGCGGGAAACTTGCCAATCGACCCCTTTGCAGAAGATGCTACTCCACACAAGGCGATGATGCGGACATGCAACGATGAAGGCGACTCCGCTATTGTAGAAGACAACATGTGCAATCTTGAATTGGTTTGACTTGGGGCCGACTGAGCGATCAATGAACTCGGAAAGTTGAGCAATCTGGATGTCGTCAATTTGATTCAAGTAGACTGTGCAGATCTGATCCAGTTGAGGGCTATCAAATCGTGCAACAAAGTCCTCCAGATACTCGCTAGCACCCTGAAATTCGAAGTAGGTGAGAGCAGGAAGGATAGTGCGCGTTACGGGAGGCGGGTGTATTCGATCAGGGCGGGAAATAGCTGATTGGAATTCGATGATAAAGGTCTCGAGCTTGGGCAACGCGGCCAAAGACGCAACCATCGCCTCGGGTGAGATGTAACCAGCCGGTGGTATATTGTGAAGTTCAAGTTTGACAAGGTGACTGGCGGACAACAGAAGCGAGGGTAATGCTGGAAAGGGAATGTTGTGTAAATGGATTGTCTGTAAACATGGTGCGGATCCTCCTAAGAAATTGGCGGGAAGGGCCGGTGCATTTCCGTTATCCAAGGAAGCGTCGAGGTGGGTCAGCACTGGGAATGGCTTCTGCATTGCCGTGGCCATCTCGCCAAACTGAGGAACTGTCATATCGAGGCTGATATAGGATACATGATCGGGATGCTCAAGTGCATCGATGACGTTGCCTTGTCCTAATGGCCATTCGGATGGGTGATAACTGATAGCGATAGGAAAGACCGGCCAAGTACTGAGATGCTTCCTGAAAGGCGTTCTATGTGTGCAGAGAATTTGGAGACTAAGGCGCAGCGGTGACTCGAATATGATTTGCCGCCATTTTCGACATACGTGTACCAGTAAGTGCCATGGCCATACAGGGACATTATCTTGACGAGTAAGTGACTGGGTTCGATAATAATCAAATATCTCGAGTAAGACATTGTCTGGAAGCATGCCGATTGTCGTCGCAGGTCTGCAACTGCCACCTGTGCCACAGGAAGTCAGTACTTGCTGCAAGGGTGCTTAAGGACGCACATTGAGCGCTTAATCGTTCAATGCTGCAAACTTGAGTCATTTTACTGATATGAGAGGTGGCATCGAAGGACGTGGCGCCAGAGGACGGATCACTCGGTGAGGAGGGCAGTCTCATGCTATTAAAGGCCGGCAGTAAGTGGTCAGACAACCGATTGGGAAAACGCGAATAGAAGCACTGGACACACCTAGGAGAGCTGGTCGATAGAAGGGTTCAGCAAACTCGGAGCGGGAAATGAAGAATGGTCGATTGGAGAGTAGTGGTGAGAACGGAGAACCTGAATCCAGTTCAAGTAATCCGGGAATCCAGTAATGAGAATTGTGACACCCTCTGAATATCTATTGACAATATGGATAATGAACTAGACTCTGTGGGCAAAGGAGCTACTCTTAGACTACCGTAGCCGTGTTGAGAGGTAGAACGAGAACGAAGGTGTTATTTCTCTGGCACGTGATCACTGTCGCCAACAACAGCTAACTTTACTCTCCTCGATTGCGGGTTCACCAATAAGTGGTTCCCGAGGCGTCGTGATTCGGGAAATTCGGCAGCGAAGCTGTAAAACCGCTACCTGTTAAATTTTGGATCCACCAAGCAACCATGGTTGGTCTCTACTGGAGCGAAGGAGCGGCATAGACTGTGGTAATGAACGGACGAGGCAGAACGTGTTTGTTCCTCTTTTTCTTGCCCACCATCTTTCCTCCCAAGCCCCCGGCTGGTTCAAGGAATCCGAACACTTTTATTTCTCCCCTCCGCCACGCCCAGTAATTGCCGGGTTCGGTGACGAGGCCATGTTTTCTGACCACCTCGCCTCAGAAACGAAAACCCTCCACCCCCGATCGAGAAGCACTTTGCACTCCAGCTCGTATTGACGAACACAGTCCCCGTTGTCCTATTCAAGGCGGTAATGGCAGTAGTAACCACAGTAACAATGTGAGCACCACTGGAGAGGGTGAGGAGCAACGAACTCGTCGTACTGTCAGGTCCCCGCCATTTCTGACACACCGTCACGTGGTAGGCTCATCGCTGGGACGTTCTCTCACCCCTCTGCCTCTGCAGGAGCCGCTTCCGCCAGTGCGTGACCGCCGCGCTTCCCTCCTCGTGATGAGCAACGCCCACTTTTTGTTCTCGGACATATCAGACCGCCCACAGGACATCTCACGCGGGGCTCGAGCTTCGTCGAGCTCGAGGCCAAACCTCTCGCACTGCATCAAGACGTCCTTTCCAGTCTCATGGGCCTCCCCGACGGCATGGCCACATCCATCAAGGCCGCGCAACTCGCTCACATCGTCACGAAGGCAGAGTTTGAGGGGCATGATGGCGACGAATTCGGATCCGCTGGCGCGGTTGTTCAAGGCACGGGCACGGCGTCGTGCCAGCCGAAGCGGAGCGACTGGCTGCATGCCAAGGTGGACGAGATCCAGACGCTCGTGCCGTTGCGCCCGACGAACGCCTCCACTTCGCAGGTGCTCACTGTGGAGCTGGAAGAGGCGCTATCGGGTTGGCCCAACTGAAGACGTCTGACGCGACGATTGAGAGCCAGCAGGAACGCCTGCTTGAGCTGGAGCAGCCGAACTGAGAGATAAACAGGCTCTTGTATCCAGTGTGAGTTTTCGTCCCCTTGTCGAGTCGCGCATATCAGACTCACAGTTTCCAAGGTTGGGAGGGCCTCCGCCGCGCCAACGAGCAGCTCGCTCACCTCACAGGCCCAGACGAACGACCCGGAGCTGAAGGAGTTCCGGCGCGTGAGCGAGTGCTCCAAGGTGCTCGAGAGCGAACACGCCGCCCTGCAGCGCCGCTACAAGGAGTAAGAAACGCGCATCACGAACAGTGATCGTGCGACGAGAGCGGCACGCGCAGCCGCAGCAGCGCGCGGCCGAATGAGAATGACAGGCGAACGAGTACGTGGCGGAGCTCGAGGACGCGGAGGACCGCGCGACGCAGCTCGAGAGAAGGACACCAAAGGGCACCTCGCAAAGGTACGGCGTTTCGCGCCATGTTCGACCCCGTCAATAACTAATGGGATGGGTGTGTGCTAGGACAGCGAGAGCAAACTGCGCGGCCAGGTCGCTGCGTTCAAGGTTCGCGTTGCGCAGCTCCGGGCTTGCGGCGCAGTTTAAGAAGACGGCCATGGCGGTCGTGAGCGTATCTTCGCCTCCGCGCGCAACAGCACGGTGTATCCCAGCCCGTCTGTGTTTGCGTCGTCGAGATATGAATGGTCGGCCGCCGCGAGGTGCGCGGCGTCGCCTACACCTAGCGTCGAGGTCGCGCCGACGGTTGGAAACGACGGGTTGGCACGCGTAGAACTGTGTTGGTTTAATGGACCTTACTTCGTACGATATATTTAATCACTGGGTCCCCATTGCGTGCTCGACTTAAATTGATGAACGGTGAACAGCTCGCTCGTCTTTCGATTCCACGGTCATTCTAGGTTCGCCAACAGGTGTCCCGTTACTCCACGGCGATTAATTTACCGGCGGTTTCCACCGGTGTTCCGACCACCTGGGGGTTCAGTTCCTGATTCTTCACGTCGAACGTCGAACATCTCGTTCCACTGATGTCCACGCGCCGCCTAAAGCAGTAACTGACCCATTCGCGTCGTGAGATATGGAGAGGTTGCGAGAGATCAAGGGATGTGAAGGCATTGAAAAGTATATCTCCATGAGTGCGAATATCGAAATGTCCGGCACTGTATTCTCTTGGTTTCCTTCTCACACATGTTCGGCTCGGTTTGAGTCAATGAGTGTGGACCCATATCCTCCATCCAATCGCAGCGAGCCATAACGTGGCCCAGTGCGGTTGAATGATACACCGAGCGTGAATCCGAGTCTGTTATCACCAAGGTAACCGCCTCCCTCTCCATTTTCAGTGACGTACCGCTTGTTGAACATTCAGGTGTACAACCTGATTGTGTTGTTCAGTCAATGCCAGCGGCGAACAGGACACCTAGTCCAAGACCAATCACGATAAGTCCATTGTTGGATTCGAGTGTAGTAAGTGGTATATATACATTCGCCGGCGTCCATGGTTGTATCCTAAACGTGACAGAAGTATGATTAGAACTGTCAGATTCTAAAACACCGTAGAGTATGCATCCGGTATAGGACATTCTCTTGGTTGCAGACATAGGACTCGAGTCTTCCATTGAGCTCCATCTCTGTGTTGACGTTGGTAACAGGGCGACAAGAGATTCAGGTGTAGGACCTGATTGCGGTGTGCAGTCAATGTCGGTCATTGGCAGCCAACAGGACTCCTAGTCCGAGACCAATCACAACAAGTCCATTGCTAGAATCGACCACTCGTGACAGTGGGGTCTAAAGTGGTTTATATACGTTCGTCTGCAGCCATGATCGTCTCCTAAATGTGAGATATATGATTAGAACCGTCGGATAGTAAAACACAAGGCCATAGAGTACGCAACCGGTATAGGACACAATCTTATTTACCGACATAGGACTCGAGTCTTCTATCGCACTCCATTCCTGACTCTGTAACAACGGTGACAGGGCGGCCAGAGAGCCGCCGGGCACTGACGAACTTCTTAATGGATGATGCTGGCTGGCCCCCTAAGCAAATCAGGTCAAGGGATGGCATTGTTTCGGTGACCATCTCTGTCGTGATTTCTTCCAGTGCAAGAGCAACGTGCCCTGCGAGCTTCGGAGATACATACAGGGTCTGCGTACTTGAGAATTGACGGAGGAGGAGCAGCCATTCGACATTATCCATACTCTCTACTTGACAGTCTTCAAGTTCCGTGAGCCCGTTGACGAGCTTTAGATGGCTCACTTTGGAGGACGCAGCGGAAAATTGGCTGAGCACCTGGGCTATGAGAGAAAATTGCCCAACAGGCACATTGCAGAGGGAGCTAGTCCAAATTGGGCGATGATTTAAATGACTATGCACGATGGAGGTGACTCCGGTATTGAAGAAGGCAACTTGCATAATCTTGGATAGGTTTGGGATGACTGAACGATCAATAAACTTGGAGAGTTGAGTAACCTGAATGCCAACAAGCTGATTGAAGTATAGTGTGAGGATTTGGCCCAGTTGAGGGCCATCGATTCGTGCAACAAGGTCCTCCAGATACTCGCTAGCACCCTGGAATTCAAAGTAGGTGAGAGCAGGAAGGACAGTCCGTATTACGGGAGGCGGGTGTATTCGATCAGGGCGGGAAGTGGCTGATCGGAATCCGATGGTAAATATTTCGAGCCTGGGCAACTCAGCCAACGACGCAACCATCGCCTCGGGTGAAATATAACCGGTCGGGGGTATATTGAAAAGAGTGAGATTGACGAGGTGACTGGCAGACAAAAGAAGCGAGGGTAATGCTGGAAAGGGAATGCCGTGTAGACGGATTGTCTGTAAACATGGTGCAGAACCTCCTAAGAAATTGGCAGGAAGGACTGGTGAATCTCCACCGCCATACAAGAAAACATTGAGACGAGTCAGCACCGGAAATGGCTTCTGCATTACCCTGGCCACCATCTTGCCCAACTGAGGAATTGTCAGATCGAGGCTGACATAACATACACGATCGGGATGCTTAAGTGCCTCAATGAGTTTGCCTTCTGTTTTGCTTCTCCCGGTTGGGTGATAACTAATAGCGATAGGAAGGGCTGGCCAAATTCTGAGAATCTTCCTGACAGGGGTTCTGTGTGTGCAGAGAATTTGGAGATTAAGACGGAGCGGTGACTCGAATACAATTTGTCGCCATTTTCGACATACGTGCACCAGTAAGTGCCATGGCCATACAGGGACATCATCTTGACGAGTAAGTGATTTGCTTCGATAAGAGTCAAATATTTCGAGTAAGACATCATCTGGAAGCTTGCCGATTGTCGTTCCAGGTCTGCAACTGTCTGTGCCACACGAAGTCAGTGCTCGCTGCAGTTGCCACGGGGGTGCTGAAGGACGCACCTTGAGCATGTAATCCTTTGCTCCGGCAAACTTGAGCCATCTTACTGATATGCGAGGTGACACCGGAGGACGGATCACCAAGTGAGGAGAGCAGTTTAATGCTATCAGTAAGTGCTCAGACAACTGGTTGGGAAAACGCCGGTTGATGGAAGGGGATCAGCAAAACTTGGAGAGGGAAAGAACGGCTGATTGGAAAGTAGCGATGACTCGGAGGCCTCGATGAGGACTTCAAGGAATTGATAATAGTTGGGACCACCAACGACTCGGAGTCGTACTGTAATCGGATGTGGCAAACACACGCGCTTATCCTTCGCCCCCCTAATACTATCATAACAAGAATAGCGATCCACACACCAATAGTTCCCCCCTCTTTAGCTTGTGCTCCAGTTCCCCCGCGTTTCAGTAGCTTCAGCCGCTGCATCACAAACCTTCCCTAGTATGCCATTGCTCCTACCGCCGCTCGTCTGCGTCATCGCTATGACAGCACCGAGAACACCCTCCCGCCAAACCGAGGCTGCGGTCCGCCATCCCATCGAGGTATGTACCTGCCATACATCCAGATTCCCGAGTTCCGGGCCTCACAGCGTCACGTTTGCAAGCAAAAAAGCAAACTTCCCGCCTTCGTACAGTACCCTCGAGATGAAGCATCGCATCCACCCTCTCATCCGTGTCGCTGACTTCCTGAGGCTATGGTCAACAACTTACCTTGCCGTCGTCTCCTTCCAAAATGCCCAAGGCTGGCGGTAAGGATTATTCCCTGTTTCCATTTTTTTTATGGCTCAAAAAGGCATCCAAAGGACAACGTTTCCAGCTTCGAATCAGGAGGAACCAGTGCATTCACATTCACGCTACCACCGAAACGTACCCAGGTTCCCACGACCACAGCCACCCCTCGCCCCCACCTCATGCCCCCATGGATGCAGGACCGATACGGGCCCAACAAGGCCGCGAGAAGCGTCAACGCTGTAGCCCGGTGGGTTCCGTCGCAGACTCGGGCGTGAGTGGAGATGGCAGGGTCGTGATGACGTCGTTCAAGTTCCCGCAGGAGTCGCCCGCACATAAGAGCATGCCGCTGTCTCCGGCCCAACACTAAACGTGGCTGCGCATCCCGAAGGCTTGGGTGGCATGGACATTGATGATCAAGAAAGAAGCGTTGCAGGCGAAGAGCCTTGTCAGCGATGGAAATTGCGATGGAAACGGAGACATCGAGGGCAATGATGTAGACGATGAGAGCACGAGCTGCCAATCCCGTTGTCGATGAAGGTGCGCCGCGCGATTCCTCTCGACTCTGAGCACCCCATATCGACGAACAACGTCTCCGTGGGCCATTCAAGGCGCTTGCGAACGGCAATGGCAACAGCAACGGCCACCGCCGGAGAGGCCAAGGAACAACGGACCCGCCGCGCTGTTCGAGGCAACTTCAGCTCACGCGAAATCTTCGAGCATCCATTCCACCCGTCGCTCGACAACCTGCACGTCCCTGCTCTTACAATGCATCACGTGGTAGGCTCATCACTGATCCTGGCTAGTGGGACGTTCTTACCTTTCTGCAGGAGCCGCCTCTACCGCCGCGCTTCCCTCCTCGTGATGAGCACGCCTGCTCGTTGTTCTCGGACACATCGCAGGACATCTCACGCAGGCTCGAGCTGCATCGTGCTGCAGCAGTACGAGGAGCGGTTCGCGGCTGAGCTCCTCGCACTGCATCAAGACGTCCTTTTCCGTCTCATGATTTCCCCGACGGCATGGCCGCGTCCCATCAAGGCCGTGCAGCTCATGCACGCCGGAACATCTCGCCCATACCGTCACGAAAGCAGACGCGAAGCATGATGGGGACGAATTCGGATCTGCAGGTGCAGCTAGCCAATGTGAGCCGAAAAGGACATCATTCTGGAGAGCATCTCCTCGGCCGAGGCGGAACGCGACCAGCTGCGCGCCAAGGTGGACGAGATCCAGGCGCTCATGCTGCTGCGTGCGACGAACGCGCCGTGGAGCTGGGAGAGGTGCTGTCGCAATAGCAATAGTTGGCCCGCAGACGTTCGATGTGACGATTGGAACGCTTGCTCGAGCTTGAGAAGCTGAGCCAAGAGTTGTGTCCAAGGTGAGTTATCGTCCCCTTGTCGAGTCGCGCACATCGAACTTACAATCCCCAAGGTGCACCACCCAAAGGCGCGGGCTGGATTCGCTTCGCGTGATAAAGACGCGGCCGTAGAAGCGCTCACTGGGCCGCGAAAGGAGAATGGCCTGCTCGTATTACCGCAGAACCATTGGGAGGACTTGCGGTGTGCCAACGAGCGGCCTCTCGCAACTCGCCGCGCTCATCTCGCAGTCCCAGATGAACGAGCTGGAGCTGACGGAGCTCCGGCGCGTGGCGCGTGGGAGCGCACCGAGGTGTTCAAGAGCGAACATGCCGCCCTGCAGCGCCACTACAAACGCGCCTCGCAAGCAGCGCAGCGGTCGCGCGGCAAGCACGGCACGTGCGCGCCTCACAGGCGAACGAGTACGAGGCGTAGCTCGAGGACGCGCAACTGGCGCACGAGCAGGCGGAGGACCGCGCGGCGCAGCTCGACGAGAAGGACAGCGAGGGGCGCCTTGCAAAGGTACAGCGTTTCACGCCGTGTTCGACGTTGTCAACAACTGATGGGTGTGTTATCATAGGACCGCGAGAGCAAGCTGCGCTAGAGGCTCGCGTTGCGCAGCTCCAGGCTTACGGTGCTCCGCTGCTGTCTAAGAACGGCCGTGGCGACCGCGGGCGTATCGTCGTCTCCGCATCCAGATTCGCGCACCAGCATGGCGTATTCCAGCGTTTGCTACACCACCGATGCCCAGCAAGCGTGAATGGTCGGAGCGCGGGCACCCCCGCAGACGTCCGTGTACGACTTGATGCTTGCGTCGCTCAATAGGAAGGTCGTTTGCAGCGGTCTGTTTTTTTTGCGTCGTCGAGGTATGGTTGGTCGACCACGGTGGCGGCCACCGTGAGGCACGTGGCGTAGCCCACGCCTAGCATCGGGTCCGTCGTGTCAACGACGAATGGTACGAGTAGAACTGTGTTGAAGCCACGAAACCGCCACCTATTGACTGGATTTTTGGATTCATCAAAATTGCCTCTTCGTGTCTGCGGCCGTCTGTCTCGTAAGCGTCGAATGAAGAACCTAGTACACTCGCCTAACGCTGTGACTGATCCATTCGCATCATGAGATACAGAGAGGTTGCGAGAGATCAAGGGATGTGAAGGTACGGGTGCATATAAAGGTCATAAAGGGAAGGAGAAAACGTATCTTCATGAGTGCGGAGATCGATCTATCAAATATCTGGCACTATATTCTCTCTGGTTTCTTTTTCTCACATGTTCGGGTGAGTTTGAGTCGACGATATCCCACATCCAATCGCAGAAAGCAACAACGCGACCAAGTGCAGTTGACTGACACCCCGAGTGCGAATCTGAGTCTACTACCACCAAGGCAACCGCTCCCTCTCCATTTTTCAGTGTCGCATGGATCATGTTGTTGCTCTTGCTTTTGCTTGTTGAACGTTGAACATTCAGGTGTAGGACTTCATTGCGCTGTGCAGTCAGTGGCGGTCATTAGCGCCAACAGGGATTGTTGGATCCGACAACTCGTGATAGTGTGGTCTAAAGTGACACATATACATTCGCCTGCGTCTCCTAAACGTAAAACACCATGCCATAGAGTACGCAACCGGTAGAGGACATTCTCTTATTTGCCGACATAGGACTTGAGCCTTTTATCGAACTTCATTTCTGACTCTGCGTCAACAACGGCGACAGGGCGACCAGAGAGCCGCCGGGCACTGACGAACTTCTTAATGGATGATGCTGGCTGGCCCCGTAAGCAAATCAGGTCTAGGGATGGCATTGTTTCGGTCGCCATCTCTGCCGTGATTTCTTCCAGTGCAAGGGCAACGTGCCCTGCGAGCTTCGGAGATACATACAGGGTCTGCATGCTGGAGAATTGACGGAGGAAGAGCAGCCATTCGACGTCATCCATGCCATCTACTCGACTATCTTCCATGAGCCCGTTGACGAGCTTTAGATGGCCCACTTTGGAGGATGCAGCGGAAAATTGGCTGAGCACCTGGGTTATGTGAATAATTCGTCCGTCACTCCCTTTGCAGAAGCTGCTATTCCAAATTGGGTGGTGATATGGATTTGAATGACTATGCACGATGAAGGCGACGCTGGTATTGAAGAGGGCAACATGCATAACCTTGCATAGGTTTGGGACGACTGAGCGATCAATGAACTTGGAGAGTTGAGTAACCTGAACGATGTCAACGAGTTTATTCAAGTAGCTTGTGACGATCTGATCCAGTTGAGGGCCATCGATTCGTGCAACAAGGTCCTCCAGGTACTCGCTAGTACCCAAGAAGCGAAAGGAGGTGAGAGCAGGAAGGACAGTCCGTGTTACGGGAGGCGGGTGTATTCGATCAGGGCGGTGAGCATCTGATCGCCAGTCGAATTCGATGGTAAAGGTTTTGAGCCTGGGCAACGCGGCCAAAGACGCAACCATCGCCTCGGGTGAAATGTAACCAGTCAGGGGTATATTGTAAAGTACGAGATTGACGAGGTTACTGGAAGACAAAAGAAGCGAGGGTAATGCTGGAAAGGAAATGCGGTTTAAATGGATTGTCTGTAAACGTGGTGCAGAACCTCCTAAGAAATTGGCAGGAAGGACTGGTGGATCTTCGAAGTTCGAGAAAATATAGAGACGCTTCAGTACCGGAAATGGTTTCTGCATTACCATGGCCACCGTCTTGATTGTTGCCAGATAGAGGCTGACATAACATACACGATCGGGATGCTTAAGTGCCTCAATGAGGTTGCCTTCTCCTAATGGCCTTCTGCTTCTCCCGGGTGGGTGATAACTGATAGCGATGGGAAGGGCTGGCCAAATACTGAGATCCTTCCCGACAGGGGTTCCGTGGGTGCAGGGAATTTGGAGATCAAGACGGAGCGGTGACTCGAATACAATTTGTCGCCATTTTCGACATACGTGCACCAGTAAGTGCCATGGCCATACAGGGGCACCTTGATGAGTAAATGATTGGCTTCGATAAGAGTCAAATATCTCGAGTAAGACGTTGTCTGGAAGCGTGGCGATTGTCGTTGCAGATCTGTAACTGTCACCTGTGCCACACCAAGTCAGTGCTCGCTGCAGTTGCCACGGGGGTGCTGAAGGACGCACCTCGAGCGAGTAATCGTTTGCTGCGGCGAACTTGAACCATCTTACTGATATGTGAGATGGCACCGGAGGACGTATCACTCGGTGAAGAGAGCGGTTTAATGCTATCAGTGGTTGGGAAAAAGCGAATAGAAGAATGGTCAACGGAAAGGTTTCAACAAAACTCGGAGAGGGAAAGAACGGCTGATTGGAGAGTAGAGATGAGGCGGCTGTTATAGTTGGCACTACCAACGACTCGTACTGACCATGGCTGTGTAGGTGGCTTTCACGCCAAAACCGCACGGCTGTCTCTTCAGACGACGCATCCGTCGTGCACTTATCCTTCGCCCCTCCTCTGCTCCCCTTCCCCAACTTACTAATAGTACCGATTTACACACCAACGGTTCCCCATGGTCACAGTCTGGTCCAGTCCTGGTCCTAGTCTGGTCATTGTGACCAGACCTCAAAGCACTAGTTGTGGTCTCCAGGATTCTTCCAAAACAACAGATTAGCGTGATCTGTATGCACTTTGACTTTGTGCAGGGGCTGGTGCAAGTAGTGACACCAATGTCTGAACATTTTGACCAGCGCAAGAAGTTCACGGTTGTAAACATCATAATTTCTTTGCGCATCGTTCATGGTTTTAGAGAAGAAAGCTACTGGATGTAGCACATTCTTCTCGTCATGTTGCATTAGAACAGCCCCTAATGCGTAATTTGAGGCATCGATTTTGACTTTGAATGGTTTGGTTTGGTCTGGCTGTATCAGGACCAGTTCTTCAGTTCTTGGAAAGCTCGTTCTTCTTTTGTTGAGTTCCCATCGCGCGCGAGGCTGATGCGGCTCATGTGGGCAATCATACCCGCAATTTTGTTTGATTAATGCGTTTGGTCTTGTGAGTGAATTATTGTCTCGTCTTGATTCTGGATATCATACCATACCCCATACCCATGTGAATACGGTATTCGCGGCTCTCCGCGCTCTCTTGACTCGTACTTATACCCACGTAGTTTACCGTGTATACCTCAGTCATCGCTTCCCTGCGATTCCTGAGGTAAGATAACTTGTTACTATTGTTTCCTTACAGTACGCTTATGCCTAGACAGTCTTATTTGCGTGTCTAGGTAAATACATACAGTCATCGCTTCCCTGCGATTCCTGAGTCTTATTCATGTGTCTAGTTCTTGTCCCATGCTTCTGCACCCCGTTCGCCTTTGCGCGTGAGCTTCGTTCCCCGTAGTGGACCCTGTAACCTGCTAGAGGTTATGGGCCCTGCCGAGCGTCACTAAACCCAGCTCGTCTTGTCTATTGCTGCCTCTGCTGTTACTATGTCTCAACCACCCGCTGCCCTGCCTGCTGCTGTACCACCTGCTGTCCTGCCTGCTGGAGGAGTACTGTCACGGTACGCGAAGTGGACTCCTACTTGCTGAAGTGCGCTGTGATCCCGCCCAGACCGTTTTGGGCTGGCTAAGGCTCCAACCATTTAGGTTTAAAACAGTTTTTAAACTATTTACATGGTTTACTTTTACTATATATTTACTGGCATGGTGGTATGAAGTAAATAAACTAAATAGTAAATAGTAAACAATTACCTCAAGATCCTTTAGAGTTAAGAGGGACTGTTATCCACATTTGAATCAGAAGATTTAAGTGTGCTAATTAATATGTTCAACACTTTTGAACACTGTTGAATATTTTGAACTTGGCCCTGAAATGGACTGGATGGAAATTACCATTTTTATGCTCACAAAATTTTAACACTTCTGTAATAAAAGCCAATTCCTTTTTCTTCATTTTTTATTGTCAATAATGTGAATCAGATAATTATATCACATTAAGCCAAATTTATGTTAAAAATGATATCAAAATGGCATTTATATAATATGATATTTGCATAATTTATAGAGTGGGAAAATATATTATTATTTAAGGATTTCATCTAGATATAGCTTTAAGAAATGAGAGCCAAACCAGTAGCCAATACCATTTACACTTGAAAGAAGTATCATTTGCATTTTTATATCCTATTTATGTAAAAAAATTGTAGAAGAATACCCACCTTTCCAAACAAAAAGACTGTAACAAAATTATGTCAAGTAAATATCATTTTAACATCATTTTTAAATCTGAATTTAGCCTAATAATATATATCCATCACTGATTGGAAAATACCTATCTTCACACTTTTCCTATTTGAATTCTACTAGTAGGATCTTAAAAATGTTGGCTCAAGCTGCAACTAAGGCCATAACACAACATAGAGTTAGTTGTTGAATATGTTAGTGAGAGTTAATTTTCAAGTTACTATTTTTATCATATTTCATATATTTGCTACTGAGTGGACCCATTTTCAAGAAAGTTTTGGGGTATCAATGTAAATTGTTTTATAAACAGTATTTACTGTCTATAAACAGTTTACAATGGTTTACTGTCTATTTACTGGCTCTTGAGTAAACATAAACTAAATAGTTGGAGCCTTACGCCCTCTCTGAAGCCCTTGGATTGGCGCAGGGGGAACTCGCCCGCAGCAAATTCCGCCTTGAGATGGCAGACATTCATAACCGTATCCTGTTGGTTCAGGAAGGGTGGTCGGGAGGAGTAGGACCCACTCGGCGCCGTGGGCGTCGCAGCTGAAAAGGGGGTGATGTCACGGTACGCGAAGTGGACTCCTACTTACCGGCTGTGGCGCTCTTAGTAGGACGTAATTAGTCATGGACATATTATATCAGTCAGTGGACAGTAGTATCACATGCCAATGTGGCATGAGTCATTCCTAGGATAGCGGTAATAGGGTTCGAGCTCTTATCGCTACTCGTAGTACAGATTCGGGAGGAGCTTTAAAGTGTCCTTGTATGTGTATAACTAGTGGCTCGCAAAGACCAAGATACGCCATCTTGGTCTTCTTCAAATCACCACTTTCTCCATTCATCGTCCGCCTCTCCATTCGCTTGCCTCTCTCCGAGCAAGTCGTCTTCATTGACATAAAGCCCAGTGACTCAGTCCTGGTGCCGCTAGCGTCATGTGCCACGATAAGCGCCGTGTACCCGTGGGAATAGTCACGTGACTTGAAATTTGATATTCGCTAAGTCGTGAACGCCCTTTCGTCGTCCAAGTCGGACTAACGCTCGTGGTGGCGTTACAAGTACCCCCTGCCCCAGCTGCTCCTGGACCATCATCCACTTCCGCACCTCCGCCACCTCCTGCCCCCGCTTTCAGCATTGAACAACTGCCCACCAATATCCCTCGCCTTGAGCCCGATGGATCTAACTGGGCGATCTTTGCTGTGCGCTTTCGTGAAGCGATGCAGGCGAGTCGCTGGTGGGGTTTCTTCGACGGGAAGAACAAGCGTCCTGTTCCCGCGGACGTCAACAACCCTACGGCAGATGAAACGGAGGCTATGGCGAAGTGGGATCACGACGATCTCGTTGCGCGTTACCTTCTCTCGCAGCGACTCCCCGACTCTACAGCAGTGCGTATGGGCTATGTTCCGACGGTGGAGCTACGCTGGCTCCATGTCCATGACGAGTTCACCATGAAGAGCGTCTACGTGCAGGATGACCTCGAGACTCAGTTCTTTGAGATGCGTTGTGTGAAGGGTGGCGACGTCCGCACCTTTCTCACTGGCCTACGCTACAAGCGCGAGGAGCTCGTGGCTGCAGGAGTCCACATTACATCATGGGACTACCAGCGGACGGTGCTCAGGGGGATTCCCAAGGAGCTCGCGCGTTTCGCGTTGAGCATCCTGTCCTCAGCTCAGCTCGTTCACGGCTTCACCACCATCGACACAGAGTCTCTCATCAACCACGTTTGCAAGGAGGCCAACCGGTTGAAGAACCATTGGGCCAAGTCGCAGTCCAACTCGCCCAGGGCCAAGCATCAGGCCGCCGGGGATGACACTCGCAGCTACGGGGTCCAAGGGCAAGAAGAAACGCTGCAAGGGCAAATGCCACAACTGCGGGAAGCCAGGTCACTGGGCGCGGGAGTGCCATTCCCCCAAGAAGGAGGAGAAGCCAGCTGATGGGGCACAGAAGTCCGACACGAAGCCTGTCGGGTCGGCGAACACTGTTGCGACCCCAGACGAGGACGTGGACGCCTGCTGGGCTATGGACTTAGGTGTGCCAGATCTGGACACTGCGCTCATCAATGGGAGTGACTGGCAGGATGTTGAGGGGGAGGAGGTTGCAGTGGCAGTCATCACCCCCGTCAGCAATGACCACAGCGGGCACGTTGAGCTCTACGACTCAGGCGCAACGCATCACATTTCCCCCTATCAGTCCGACTTCACCACTTACTCTTGCCTAGTGTTTAAAAGTCCGACTCGGTCCGGTTTTTTTCCCTAATTTGGACAAACTGGACCAGAACCGGTTTTCGATTTTACCTCTTTTGCCCAAAACCAGGCCGAACCGACAACAACCGGTTGTTGCCGGTTGCAGTGTTTCACCAAGACCGACTTTCTCGGTCTGAACTGGCTCACCCTGAGCCAACCACAACCTCCAGTGAACCGACTGAAACCGACTATGTATTGATGCAATTTAAGCTACTGTACATGATGTCGAGAACCCTAACATAGTCTAAGTATACTAGTGGTAATACCATAAGTCTAACTAATTACTCTATTACATACATGGAATTGCATGGCTTGCAGCCGCATCTGCAGGGCACATGCCACCACTGCTGCTGCCGCTGGCGATGACACTGCTCATCCGGGACTGAAACCAGATGGAAAAGCTAGGCGGGGTTCAGGCCCGCCACCGCCTCCGTCGAGTCGTTGTCCTCGTTGTCATGGTGGTTGTTGACGACTTGTCGTGGCCGTCATCGCCACAGCAGTTGTCGTTGTTGTCATCGTCATCGGCATGTCGTCGTTGTCGCCTTGTCGACATCATGGTTGTCAGCGTCGCTGGCGTAGTGGTCGTAGTTGGCGGTGTACCGACTGCCCTGTCGCTGTCATCAGTGTAGTTGTTGCGAGTGTTGTTGTTGTTGTCGCATCCCCGCCAGGATCTGTTGCTGCCCTGTCATGTCATGGCCGTCGTCGTTGGCAGAGTAATGGCAATAGTCGACAGCGGAGCGCTGTGTGGGTTGACTGCCTGCTGCCGCCATTGTCGGTGTTGGTGTAGTTGGGGCTGGGGCAACTGGACGGTGGTGGTGGTGGAAGAGGCAGCTCAGGGCCACTGTAGTGGAAGTGTGATGCCATGGTCAATGGTCATGTACCCTGCAGCTGCGTGAGGGTGCCCACCACCGTCGCCATGGATGGCGGTGTGCACAGCTTGAGGTCGGGTTGGTGGAGAACCCGCCGCCACCATTGTCGTCACCGCCTATTGCCGATGTCGATGCCGGCATAATGGTAGTGAGGTTAGGTCTGTCTGGGTTATCTTAGCAGAGAGCGGAAGAGAGTTGTGTGAGGACATACAAAGATGAGTCGTCAGAGCGTCAGTGGCGGTGGACGTGCAACGAATCTGTCACACTGAGTCGTCGCAGTGGTTGTTGCAGGGCTGTGTTGGCAGAGCACCTGCAGTTGCCATTGCTGCTGCTATTACCGAGGTCGTTGTCGTCTGGTATCCAAGTTTTAATGGGCAGAGAGCCCAACGACGCTGTTGTTGTCGTAGTTGCCAGTGGGAAGTACGTGGCTCAAGGCTCACGCGTGTGAATGACCAATCAAAGACCGGTTACAAAGACCGGTTACCAAAGACCAGTTGCGACCGGCCCCAACCGGTCTTTAGCGGTTCGTCCAGGCACCAGATTCCGATGAACCGAAACCGGCCAATTACCCAGATTCCAAGAACCGCAACCGGAAGTCTGGTTACAATCGGTTTTGGTCCGGTCCGGTTCTGGTTTTTCGCAGTTCACATGACTGGACTTTTAAACACTACTCTTGCCTCGACCCCCCTGTCCTCCTGAACACCACTAACCAGCAGAAGTTTCCTGCAGTTGGGGTGGGCAGCATCACCATCTGTGCGCCGAATGGTGGCCCTCAGTCAGCCATCGTCCTCCGCGATGTTCTCCATGCGCCGGCAGTTGGGTACACATTGGTGTCCCTTGGTGCCCTGGATCAAGAGGGCTACCGCGCCTCCCTAGGCGGTGGGCACCTCGAACTATTTGCGCCAGGTGGCGATTGTGTTGCGCGCATTTCCCAGAACGCGCAGGGGCTATACCGGGTCAGTCATCCTGGGGAGTCGGCTCACGCAGTTGAAGCCGTCTCCGTTATGGAGCTACACCGTCGCATGGGGCATATCTCTCCCACCAGTGCTTGTGCCCTTGTCGAGAAGGGGCTTGTGAGCAGTGTTAAGCTGGACCCTGGCTCGTGCGAAACGCCGTGTGACGCCTGTCTCTTTGCTCGGGCGACTCGCAAGGCTATCCCGAAGCTTTGCATTGGCCCACAGGCTCAGCACTTCGGCAAGGAGATCCATTCGGATGTCTGGGGGCCCTCTCCTGTCATGACTAAGCGTGGCTGCAGGTATTTCGTCACCTTTATGGACGACATGACTTGTTACACAGTCACGTACCTGCTGAAGGCCAAGTCGGACACCCTCACGGCCTACAAGTCTTATGAGGCCTGGGCGCTCACGCAGTGGCATTGCGCGGCCATCAAGGCTCTGTGTTCGGACCGCGGAGGGGAGTACCTCAGCGAGGCCTTCAATGCCCACCTCAAGGCTGTGGGCACGGTGCATCATCTGCACGACACACCGCAGCTCAATGGCGTGGCCGAGCGCTTGAACCAGACACTGATGGAGCGCATCTGTGCGTTCGTGCATTTGAGTGGCCTGCCCAAGTTCCTCTGGGGTGAGGCTTTGCGGCATGCAATGTGGTTGAAGAACCACACGTTGACTCGGGCTTTGGACGGCTCAACCCCTTACCAGGCATTGCTCGGACGCATGCCTGACTTGTCGGGTTTGCAGCGATGGGGTGCGACTGTGTGGGTGCACGATGACAGTGGCTCCAAGCTGGATGCACGCACGCGGGAGGGTTGCTGGCTTGGCTTCAACACCAAGTCTCATGCGCACCACATGTATTTCCCGGCGAAGCGCAACGTCATGTCCGAGCGGAATGCATACTTCGGCACGCCACCGCAGCTCGAGGGGGAGCAACATCTTATTTTCATTCCTAGTACCGAGCAGCGTGCCGCACCTGCAGTATCCACAGCGCCACCGGCAGCCTCTACAGCCCCCACAACTAAGCCCGTGCAGCCCAAGCCCGCTGCAATCTCCACTTCCTTCCCACCAGCTCTACCACCCATCCCAGTTGCAGCCCCAGGCGCACCAGACCCTGATTCCCCTCTCACTCCCATTTCCTCATCATCATCATCTTTGGCATCCGCAGGCGCGCAAGGCGACGACGAAGGCGACCCGGGCGTGGCTACGCGCCAGGCTTGAGTTCGTAAGCCATTGCGCACAATCTGCAATATCATGCGTGGTGTTGGCGTGACGTCTGCACGACGATCTGACCTGCACTTTGCAGCCAGGCTCCAAGTGCCAGGTGTAACGTCTACCACAGACGTTTGCCTGACTTAGGCCTCTCAGGATGTGGCGAATCTAGTAAAAGGGTAGAAGAGGCAATTGACTCTGCTCTGAGGATAGAATGCGGGATGGGGGAATAACTCTCCTCCTAGTCCTCTGTACCCGTGGAGGTCCGGTCCTTGTTCTAACCCTGCTGGTGGAGTGTTGGATAGTTCGAGGTCGTCCCAGGTGTGGTGGTCGATGATGTAGAGAGTGCAATAGGGGGACGCCACGCATTCGTTCAGGTATAAGAAGACTTGGTGATATATCGCATCGAGGGGATAGTCCACTGCCCACAAAGGGGACATTGGGATAAGTCACAGGGGACCCCTTGATCTACAGGGTATGCTGGACAACTCACTTAGAGGGGGAGATCCCTATAGAGCGAAGAACTGGTAGTGGTATTGGAAGAAGACCAAGATGCCGTTCTTGGTCTTCGCAGCTCTCTACTTATACAGTTATGCGCGGGCTTTCAAGCGCCGCTCCAATCTGTACTAGCCAATAGCGTAAGTACCATGAACCCTAGTACAGCTATCCTAGTGTGAGTCATGATCCGATCCGTTATCGTACACAATCACATGCGCTGGAGCTTACCTGGCTGACTGATCTCACAAGTCCCTGACGATATACTGCTGACGTGGTGTTATACCCATCTCGTCAGTGTCCACTTCCGGTCCGAACATAACATCACCCCCTTTTCAGGATCAGGCCCCAGACCAACCACGCTCCAAGACTTCCCTTATGGTGGTGATGCACTGCCCCTCCTCTGCTCCAGGACGATAAGAGTCCTGCTTGTCCTCAATGCGCTTGATGGTGTTTGCACATTCGAGTCGCAGTATGCACTGGCGTCGGGTGATACCGATCCTCTCGAGCTCCTCCACCTTCTTGCACAACTCCTCCTCCTTGGCTGCGTAACCCGCCTGAAGACATCGGTAGCGGTGTATCTCCACCATGACTGAGAGGTCCTTCATGCCCAGAAGGGCGGTGTCGACCGACTCCTGATAGCTGCTGTCCTGGTCTAGGAAGATCAGGTCGTCGTTGGTGTAGGGTGCCGGGCTTGGGTGGTCGTAGTCGGGTGCGGCGTGCATGGACTTCCTGTACTGCTGGTTGCTGCCCTGTCGGTAGGCGAGGACGAAGGGGTCCGCCATAAAGACAAGCTGCGTATAGCGAGCTGGGTGCAGCCTCCCCTGAGCATCTCATATCTGGAAGGGGATGTAATGTACTCCCCTGTTGTGTTGGTATCCGTGTGGTGGCGGAGTTTCCACCCGAGATCTGGAAACTGGACTGTGTTCCTCTGCCTGATATCGGCGGAGCACGGGTTGAGCAGCCTTCGGAGCATGCATTGGTCTCCCGTCGGTGGTGCATACCGGCGGGGTTTCGTCGTGAGTAACGGTGAGGTGAGTCCCATACGTGAGATGACGGTTGAGTGGGCAATGCTCCTCCGACAGGTACCAGTTGTACTCTCAATCCTCTTGTACCGTAGTCTGGTCTTGACGGGACGGAGGTCGCGTCGGGACGTAACCTTGTGCCAAAGGGGACCGTGAATGTATGGCCGTAGGGCTTGGCGAAGGAAGAAGGGATGGTACAGGGGAAGGGGGACGACTTCCTGTTGGTTGAAGGGGCTGGGGAAGCAACATGGGTGATAGTGCTGGGGCGTTCTGTACGATGAGGGTTGGTTGTACTGAGACTGGGAGTAGGTCGTTGAGGACATAGTGGACTTGTACTGGGGAGTGGGACATAAGTATGTGGGGGATGAAGTGAGGGAGATGGGGACGTCTCTTGGGTTTTTCCTGTGCTTATATGTGTTTCTCTGGCGGGGTTTGAACATTTGAACTCCCTTATCGCTTCATCGGCGAATACGTCATCCTTCGAGACCCATTGATTATCGGAGTCCGGGTATCCACGCCACTTTACCAAGTATTGCAGTTTCTTGGTTCTGCCGAATCACCGAGAGTCTAGAATCTTCTCGACTTCATATTCTTCTTCTCCTCCTACCAATTCCGGTGGTGGGCGCTGATAGTTGGGGCCGTGTGTGGGAGTTTCTTTGTACGGCGTCAGAAGGTCTGTATGGAACACGGGGTGGATGCTCCACTGTGTGGGAAGTTCTAGTTGATAATTGACTGCGGACATCACCTGAGTGACCTTAAACAGGCCATGTCTTCTGGGCGCAAGCTTGGTGGTTGGTTGGTTGGTACATAGGTGGCGTCCTTCCAGCCATACTAAGTCCCCAATTTGGTATTTGGGCGTATCTTTGTGTTTGATCCACCCCTGCTGCACTTTGATCATCAGTTCCTGGGCACGCGTTCTAGCCTCTCTGAATTGTTTCAGGTGTAGTGCTACTTGGGGAATGGGCGATGGGCGGTCTATCCAGTCTGCTTGTGGGTTGTACCCCATGAGGAGGTTGAAAGGGGATTCTTTGGTCGCCTCATTAGGCCAGTTGTTATGCGTAAATTCTGCCATTGGGAGGTATTGGGTCCAATCGTCCTGCTGCTCGTTGACCCAGAATCTAAGGTATTGTTCCAGCCATTGGTTTGTGCGTTCTGATTGGCCATCTGTACGGGGGTGGTAGGCTGTGGAGATGTTTTGTTCGATGCCTAGTATTTTGCATAGTTCCCTTACAAACTTGGAGGCAAATCGGGGGTCTCGGTCGCTGATAATGTGTGACGGTAGTCCGAATCTAGTGAACACATGTTTTATGTACAGGGCTGCGGTTCCTTCTGCGGTGATTTCTTCTTGGCATGGAATGAATATGGCCGCTTTGGAGCAGTCATGATCCGTAATGGTCAATATCGAGTCGCATCCTTCCAATTGTGGCAGTTTGGTGATGAAATCAAGGGCTATGGTCTGGAACGGGGTTGCTTCCGGTTTGGGAAATATCGGCTGTAGGGGTGCTCGTGTGGGTTGGTTATTGACCTTGATTCTTTGGCATTCGGCACAGCCCTTGATGTAGTTGTAATGCCACCACGGATGTTTAGTCTGACTTAGACTGTGAAAGGGCGTTCACGACTTAGCAGATTTTCCGACGTGGATCATGTGACGTAGACATGTGACTTGGGCGTGTGGTTAAGGTACACGGTGCTAATCGAGGCATGTGACTTTGGTGTATACCAGGACGTTTCCGAGTCACTGGATACAATCGATGACAGACGACTTGCTCAAGGGAGACAAGCGAACTCGCGATACGAAGGGGAGAGGAGAGTGGTGATTGAAGAAGACCAGGATGGCGATCCTGAGTCTTCGACTACATGAGGTAGCTTTAAAGCTCCTCCTGAAACTGTACATCGAATAGCTAAAGTAGCTCGAACCCTACTATAGCCGTACTATGAAACACGCCACATTGGCATGTGATACTTGCACTGACTGATGCAAGAAGTCCATGACGTATTACTACTTACTAAGGGAGTCATCGCCCGTGAGTAAGAGTCCACTTCACCACGACCGTAACATCACCCCCTTTTCAGCTGCAATGACCACGTCGCGTCCTCATAGGCCTGATGCCCGACATCCACCCCTCCTGCATCTGCGTAACCCGTTCAATAGTGTCCGCCATCTCCAACCGATACTTGCACTTCTTCAACTCCGAATGAACCCCGCCTAACAACTGCGCCAGCAAATGCAAACGCTGCTCCACCCGCTCCGCCTCGTGCTGGTACTGACGGTATCTCTTCAACTCCGCCTTCAGGCTGTGGTCCTTGAGTTCGTTGATGGTGCGGTCAAGGCGATGTTGACCCGCATGCCCGCTAACCAAAGCGTGCATGTCTTCCGGAGCGTAGTGGGGTTTGCCGAGCTCGCGCACATGAGGCTCCATGTACAGTGGCTTGGTGTATACCTTGTCACTGTCCTCGATGAGCCCCACAACGATGGGGTCGGGGCCATTGATGACTTGTACATATGTGGCCTGCTGAGTGTGGCCCTGCGGCGTGGTAATGGGGAAATGGATGAAGTCGTCCCTGCGGTTGTGTTTGAAACCGTGGGGAGCAAGGTGCGTGCCGCCGAGCTGATGGCGCAGGCACGTGGTGGTGTGAAGGGGGTTGGCTTCCGCCTGAAGGGTGGCGTGGTAGAGGGGTTGGCCCGTGGTGTCACAGGCGTATGGGGTTTCATCGGGGTGGTCAGAATCGGTGGTGTTAATAATTGACAGGTGCTCAGCTGGGTACCACTCCTTCAGCTGCTCTGGGAGGTTGTAGACAGCTCGCGCATCATCGTGTTGAACTGTTGGCGCAGCTCGAGGCGCGCGGTTTTCTTTGTCACTCCTGTCAGTCGTCGTTTCGTGGCTAAGTCGAGCTGCTCGAGCCTCCACGTCTCCGCCGTTACCTTCCACTCCTCCCATATCTTTGTCTTCCGGGTCTTCGACTTTCTGGAGCCGGTACTCGACTCGTACCAGGCCAGGTCCAGGTGAGGGGAGCATACGCCCTCCGAGAGTGTCATGAACCTGACTAGCTTCGGTCTCCGAAAGGGGGACGGCATTGAGCTGGTTGCCGTCGTCATTGAGGAGCCAGTAGGTGGGTTCGGCTTCGGGATGGTCGAGATCGGTGATGGGCTCAATACGGGCGATGGCATCACACATTTCTTCGTAGGTGAGGTTCCCCGTTGTGTAGGCAGGGACCGTGGAAGTCGTGGGGTGAGCGGGAGAAGACATGGTAGATGAGAGGAATCCAGGTGAAAGGACGATAGGGACTCAGCGTTGGTCTGACTGGCTTTTATGGCTGTGGGGTGAGTCGCTTCAAACTCCGCTATGGCCTTTTCCACGAACAAGTTGGCTTTGTTGGTCCACTGATTGTCCGAGTCGGGGTATCCTTTCCACTTCACGAGGTACTGAAGCTTCCGTCCTCTTCCGAACCGCCTTGAGTCTAGAATGCGTTCAATTTCGTATTCTTCCTGTCCATCTACCAAATCCGGTGGCGGGCGCTGGAAATTTTCTCCATGCATGGGCGTATCTCGGTAAGTGTGAGAAGATCGATATGGAACATGGGGTGAATGCTCCACTGGGTGGGAAGTTCGAGGCGGTAATTGACAGGGGACATCACCTGAATGATCCGAAAGGGGCCGTGCCTTCGTGCGGCGAGCTTGGTCATGGGTTGATTCGTGCGTAGATGACGTCCCTCTAACCATACTGTCACGGCGCAGCTGGGACAGAGCCTACGCGAAGACCCAAAGTATGCGCAAGACAACCCACAATGGGACAGAGAAGTCCGCGGAGCCACAGCAGTGCTCAAACGCCTGCTAGAGAGCTGGGAGCAAGCCCCACGTGCAGAAGATCACGTGCGAGTTGGACACGCGGTGAGCACACGTGACCCTTACCCGCCATCACGTGACTATCAGGAGGCGTGGGATTAGGTCCGAGTTATTGGCCGTCACGTGACCCCGGCACGTGACCTGCCTAGAACAGTCCGGAAGAGCCTAGATGAGCTTGTGCCTAGGCTGAGGCTAGAATGTGAGTCCGGATGAGCTTGAGCCTGGACGCGGTCTAGATTGGAGACTCATGGTGTGTTATCTCTGACTCGTGCCAAGAGGGCCTTATGCCATTGGTGGATTTCGATGTGGATGACTGATGCGAATTGAGGGCCTTGTGCTATTGGATAGGTGTATTAGGGTTTTGGATTTGGGCTGAGCTTGAAAGCTCCCCCTTGTAGTATAAGTAGAGGGCTTTGGACGCGTTATAGTCCTTAGCTTTGATATCTTGTGTAAATACCTTCCCCTTCGCCGGAGTTGGTCTTAGGGCACAGAGTGTATAAAGCTTGATCCCTCATTGTCTCGTCCCCTCCTTTGTCATCTTTGCTAGTGTGCTGGAGTTATCGCCACTACGCATCCTGCTATAAGTCATGCTTAGTCATCGCCGACTTCTTGATCTTATCATTATCAACGATATCTTGGTCCTTGTGCACGACACGCCACTCGGACGCAGCGAACCGGCAACGGTCACGTGATTGACGGCAGACGTCTGGAAGGAACGTAACACATACTAGGTCTCCTTCTTGGTATTTGGGCGTGCCTCGATGTTTGACCCACATGGACTGGGCCTTCCATATCAGTTCCTGAGCATGTTGCCGTGCTTCTTGGAACTGTTGAAGCCTCGTGTTTACCATCGGAATAGGGGAGGGCTTATCCATCCAATCCGCGTGTGGGTCATATCCCATCATTAGTGCAAATGGAGATACTCGTGTCGCCTCGTGGGGCCAACTGTTGTGCGCGAACTCTGCCATTGGCAGGAAATGCGCCCAGTTGTCTTGTCTCTCGTTGGCCCAGAATCGGAGGTACTGTTCTAGCCACTGATTGGTTTGTTCCGATTGCCCATCTGTGCGTGGGTGGTAGGCCATGGAAATGTTCTGATAGATACCTAGAATTTTGCACAGTTCTCGGGTAAACTTGGACGTGAACCGGGGGTCTCGATCGCTGATGATTTTCGCTGGTAATCCGAATCTCCGAAATACATGAATGACATACAAGGCGGCTGTTTCCTCTGCAGTTATTTCCTCAACGCAGGGGATGAATATGGACACTTTGGTACAGTCGTGGTCCATGACCGTGAGGATAGAATCGTACCCTTGCGATATCAGCAGTTTAGTGATGAAATCAAGCACAATGACTTCGAAGGGCTTAGCGTCAGGTATCGGGGTTATAGGCACCAGCGGTGCTTTGGTTGGCCGGTTATTGACTTTGTGACGTTGGCATTCCGTGCACCCCTTGACATACTCGGTGACGTGTTCCAGCATCCTCAGCCACCAGTAGTGTCTCTCGATGATTCGTGCGGTTCTCTTGATTCCCAGATGTCCGTACGTAGGGGTATCGTGGTGGTTTCATATAATTGTGCGGATAGCGTCGGTTCCTCCAGTAATGACCCTGGCCCCCTGTCGGTACCATACTCCGTCGAACTTCTTTAGCTGATGGGAGTCTACCCATGGGCGTAGTTGTTCCTCGTCTTGTACATGTGATTCGGGGAGTTGGGTGACCATGGCTCGTGCGAATACTTTGTCAGGTAGCACTATCACTCCCTCGTTATCTCGTTCTCCCTGGTCATAGTCGGGTCTCCAGGATAATGCATCTGCACGTCCGTTGCTCGTTCCTTTGATATGGTGGATCTCGATGTCGTACTCCATGAGTTCAAGTACTTCTCATGCAATGCGCCGACTTATCTTTTGTGATGACCTCCAGTGCGTGAGGTTTAGATGGTCTGAAAAGATTTTGATCTTGTGTGGCGATCCCGCTAGTAGTGGTCTCCAGTGTCGGAGGGCCTTGATGATTGCCAGTAGTTCCAGATCGTATATGTCATAATTGCGTTCGGCTTCATTGAGGGTGGCTGAGTAATATCCTATAGGGTGCCGTTTTCTGTCCTTCTTCTTCTGCAGCAGTACTCCTCCCACCGCAAAACCTGATGCGTCTACTTCGAGTTCGAACTGATCGGTGAGGCAGGGATGTGCTAATACTGGTTCTTGGGTAATGAGCGACTTGAGTTTCTGGAACGCTCGTTCCTCTTCTGTACCCCATTGCCATTCAGTATCTTTTTGCGTGAGTTTGTTGAGTGCTTGTGTGTGCGTGGCAAAACCACGAATGAAGAGGCAGTAAAAATTGCAGAATCCGAGGAAGGAGCGGACGTCTCTGACCTTCGTCAGGTGTGGCCAGTCTTTGATGCCCGAAATTTTTACTGGGTCCATGCGAGTTACCCCCTTTTCAAGGATTACCCCCAGGTAATCCATTCGTGGTTGGTGGAAGAGGCATTTTTCAGGTTTGAAGTAGAGGTCGTGATCCATCGCTACTTGGAGTACGTCGCTAACGGCTTCAATATGTGCTTGGAGACCAGCTGTTTCGTGAGTCGCAATTCCAATGTCGTCCATGTACACCCGTATTATGGTGCCTTTCTTTTCGTGTGTCGCGATGGTGAGTCCCAGAATCTCGTTCATCATCATTTGGAAGGTCGCCGGTGAATTGGTGAGTCTGAAATACATGACCAGGGGTTCGAAGAGTCCGTACCGTGTTTTAAAAGCTGCCTTGGGCTCGTCTCCCGGCTTGATACGGATATTGTTGTACCCCCACCTAACATCAAGTTTAGTGTATACGTGGCCGTTCCCTAGGTCGTTGATGAGTTCCGATATGAGTGGCAGCAGATATTGATTCCGGATGGTGCACGTGTTGATCTTCCGGTAGTCTTGAACTGGTCGTAGTTTCCCATCCTTCTTCTTTATGAAGAAGAACGATGAGGCATACGGTGATTTGGACGGGCGGATGTATCCCATCTTGAGTTGTTCCTCAATCCATATTTTGAGCTGGTTGTCTTCTTCCTGGGTCATAGGGTAGACTTTGCAGTCGATTGTCGCTGGTGTGCCTTCTTTAAACTCGATGGCGTGGTCCCATGGTCGAGAGGGGGGAAATTGATGTGATGCTTCTTCACTGAATATCTTCACGAAGCGTTGATAGGGTGGTGGAATTGCAGCCGCTATTGTGTTCTGGTGAGCAGCTATTGCAAGTTCCATAGCAGTGGTACGTAGCTGGCACTCTGCTTCTAGTTCTTGGACTATGTCGTTGCATTCTTCCTCGGTAAATATTCTGTTGAGATGGCCTTCCTCTTGTGTTTCTATGCTTGCTATCATGGTACGGCCTTCATCTCGTTTGATAGATTGTATGACTATGGGTGTCATGAACCTATAAAGTTGGTTCGCGACTCAGGCGTCTAAGACCGGTCCGCGCCGGCCCGGTCTTATGTAATCACCTTCCTAAAGGGGAAATCCGGATTCGGAGTTTGAATTTCGTACTCCGACGATCACGTGATGTGTCACGTGATCTCCCATCGTTTATCAAGTCACCTGACGACTAAGAGTCGTACCATCCCCTGGATTATTCTGATTGGACTGTGGAGCAGTCAAATCATCATGACGTCATCAACTGCGGAGCAGTCGTACCACTCCTGTGATTATTCCTATTGGACTGCGGAGCAGTCATCTCTATGACGTGATCGACTGCGGCGCAGTCACACGTATTATCGCCATTGGACACTATTATTAGATGTCTCTCGAACGTTCCATTGCGCAGCAAAGCGCAGTATTCCGCAGCACCCGTGGGCGGCCCTAAGCCTGCCCTAAAGTTACGCACAGACCATGTCCCTAGGTATATAAGTTAGTGTGTTACAACGGACAGTCCCTCAGACTGTCCACTTGTCTTAATCCACTTGTTTACACTCTCCGCCTGCCTCTTCTTCCTCTTCGCGCACAGTGCCCCTTCAGCTACTTGACTGCGGTTCAAGTACTAAGCGCCACTACCCCTTGCAAGTCTGCAAGTTCTGTCTGTTGAGCCAAGCGTCCTCATCACAGTTGTCCTGTGCCCCGCCTCGAGTTCTCCACCACCCCCGGTCTTCTGCTTCCCCCGTCGTGCCTCTACTGTCGAGTGACAGTGAGTCATCACAATGGGGAGCGTGTCTTCGTGTATAGTGGCATGGGTCCAGCTGATGGTAGGTTCGTACGTGGCCAACCAGGGGTATCCTAGTACGAGATCTTCATTTCCTATATCCGTAACAAGGAATCTCATGGTCCTGTGATTCCCTTTGGTTTGTACATCCAGATCTATGAAATGCGTGATGGACCCAGCTTTGTTTTCTGTGTTATCAATGTTCCATATTTTCTTGGGGTACTCCAAGGCTTGTAGCCCGAGTCCCATGCATTTGGCGAACGCTAGTCTTATGAAATTGTCGGTGGCTCCTGAGTCGATGAGCCCTTTTATGTCGGCCATTGAGTAACTTGTTCGAATCGAGACTGGAATTCTAAGCGAACGGAAGCGAGTCATGATTACAGAGTTACAGTTGATTGCCCTCACCCAGGCCGATGGGTTTAGGCATCCAGAAAATCCTCCTGATTCCACATGTCCTGGAGTATCAGGTCCTTTACTTCGTCGCTCGCCCCTCTTACTCCTTCTATCCACTCTTTTGCGATTTGCTGCGGTGTGGACGTGCTTGCTACATGGGCCGCGGGCTGTTCTTGACTATAATAGTCCATTTCTGCCTTTCGGTTATTTGATGGTTGCCACTGTTGCTGACATGGCTTCCTGGGATGGGTACAGTTCCGTGAGATGTGTCCGGGCATATTACAGTTGTAACAGATGACTTCCCGCATGTTTTGGCGCTGACCGCCTCCTTTCCCTTGCCCGGGTCCTCCCCTTGGTGGGAATGGGGGTCTAGCTTGGTATTGACCTCTGTTTGGGTCTCCTACTTCTGCGAGTCGTGCACGTGAGCGATCCGCCAACGTGTCCATTGCGTTAGGATCGTACCGTGGAGGGGGGTTACGTGGTGCGTTCCAAGGGTTTCCCCCAAACCTGGGTTGGGTGGTGAATCGAGGAGGTGCATTCCTCGTGGGTGCCGTGATGTTGAGCTGTGCCTTGAGGTGGATATATTGCTTCTGGCGGCGTAAGGCAGCGTCTTTCCATTCATTGAAAGTTCGAGGTTCATCCATTTCGTATACCTTGGTGAACAGCTTGCCCGGTAGTCCCGCCGTGAATCGGTCAATCATTTGTTGGTTGTTGAGATGGTAGTTAGCCTTCCATGCTAATTGTTCAAACGTGGTGACATACGTGTCTATGTCATCTCTGACCATCCTAAACCCTTTGGCCAGTGTGGCCTGCGCCTGTTCTTGTTCCAACGTGTTGGAAAATCGATCGGCGAACCTGGCAGTGAGCGTGTCCCATAGGTACTCATCGTACCTATCCGTTCCTCCTCGCACCTTGTTGTTCAGCCATTGGAGAAACCCCAACATCCAGTTGCTAACCAGGGGTCCTTTGATGTACCCTAGGAATAGCAAACATCTCTTATAGACGTTGCTCATGATAGGGGCGTCGAAATTGAGGCCCATGTATGCGTGCCATTGAGTGAGGAAGGACTCGTAATCAGCGCGGTCCCCTTTGAATATCGATGGTGGTTCACCTTCGAGTCTAGGCATCAGCCCTCCTCCTGGTCCTCCGCCTGGTGGTCCTCCTCCTGGTGGTCCTCCTCCAAAGATTCCTCCAAAGTTACGTCCTGGTGGTCCTGCGCCTCCACCTCCTCCTGGCGGATCTCCTGGTCCGGATCCCGGTGGTGGGTTGCGTCTTCTTACTGGCGGTGGATCGGGGATATCTGGTCCAACTGCCCTAAAAATGGCGGCATCGTCAGCGGTCATTTGGTGACCGGTACTTGGGTTAATGGGTTGGAGGTGCGCTTTGGCTTCCTTGGCTATCCTCCAGATTTCGTTGTCAATTGCCATGTGTCGGAGTTGTTCTGTAATGGTTTCAGTAGCGGTTGCCATTGGGTCTACTGCAGCGGGGGATAGTACTTGAATTTGTTCAGGTTCGGTTATATGGAGGGACTCAGCTGTTTGTACTATGGCTTCTTCTTCTTCTGCTTCGCTCTGGCTTTTGTCTTCTCCGCTTGTTTCAGATGGTGTGGGTGTTCGGGGTTCTGATGTGCTCGGCTCTTCTTCTGGTTGCCCATCAACTCGTCCGTATTGCTCCCTTGTTGGTAACCCTTGCGTGTCGATGTCGCAGTTGTAGTTTCTACCTGCTGGTCGTACCGCATCATATCTGTTGTCGATTGGGTTCCACGTAATCTCCACCCAGCACAGATTTTTGAAGTTGAACTCAACTGGTCTGTATCGCATGGGTCCTGACACGAAATCTACGAAGTATCCAGTCTCTCCTCTGAATTCTCTCCACCTAGCGGCTCCTAAGAACTGGACAGGTACATTGCGGTCTCCTCGTCTCTCGAGGGAATAGGGTCTGAACTGGGTCCACTGGTCTCGAGTTGTGAACGCCACGGTGAGTGATCCTGGTCTTAATGTAACACCACCACGGACGTTTAGTCTGACTTAGACTGCGAAAGGGCGTTCACGACTTGGCAGATTTTCCGACGTGGATCACGTGATGTAGACACGTGACTTGGGCGTGTGGTTAAGGTACATGGCACTAATCGAGGCATGTGACTTTGGTGTATACCAGGATGTTTCCGAGTCACTGGATACAATCGATGACAGATGACTTGCTCAAGGGAGACAAGCGAACTCGTGATACGAAGGGGAGAGGAGAGTGGTGATTGAAGAAGACCAGGATGGCGATCCTGAGTCTTCAACTACTACTACTTATACACATACGAGGTAGCTTTAAAGCTCCTCCCGAAACTGTACATTGAATAGCTAAAGTAGCTCGAACCCTACTATAGCCGTACTATGAAACACGCCACATTGGCATGTGATACTTGCGCTGACTGATGCGAGAAGTCCATGACGTATTACTACTTACTAAGGGAGTCATCGCCCGTGAGTAAGAGTCCACTTCACCGTGACCGTAACAGTAGTCTTGGGCTTCTCATTGTAGGCCTGGCCACCAATAGTATCGTTCCACCAGTTTGATAGTCCGATTGATTCCTGGATGTCCGTGCACTGGTGGGTCGTGGTGTACCTGAATGATGCGTCGTCGCTCGTGTAGATCTCCTGTTACCACGCGTCTCCCGTCTTTGTACCACGTTCCTTCAATCTCTTTGAGTCTGTGTGGGTCTACCTATCTTTTGGTCGTTTCCTTGTCTTGGGCATACACCGGACATGTTGTTTCCATCTCCAGGATGTCAATTGTTGGTTCTGTATGAGTGGGGTTTTCTGTGGTGTCAATGGTGTTTGCGCGGACGAAGATGTGATGTCACGGCGCAGCCAGGACGAGACCCATGCAGCAACCAGAAGCACATGCAGAATGACCTACAATGGGACAGAGAGGTCCGCGGAGCCACAGCAGTACTCGAAGACCTGCTAGAGAAGTGGAAGAAGGAACCGCATGCGCAAGATCATGTGCGAGTGGGACGCGCAGTGAGCACACGTGACCCTTACCCGCCATCACGTGACTATCAGGAGGCGTGGGATTAGGTCGGAGCTATTGGCCATCACATGACCCCGGCACATGACCTGCCTCGAACGGTCTGGAAGAGCCTAGATGAGCTTGCACATAGGCTGAGGCTGGAATGTGAGTCCGGATGAGCTTGAGCCCAGACGCGGTCTAGATGGTGACCCCATGACTGTATGGCTGACTGATGCGAATCAAGAGGAATATGCTATTGGATAGGTATCTTAGGGTTTTGGATTCGGGCTGAGCTTGAAAGCTCCCCTCTGTAGTATAAGTAGAGAGCTTTGGACACCTTGTAGTCCTTAGCTTTGATATCTTGTGTCAATCCTTCCCTGCTGTGGAGGTTGTATAAAGCTAGATTCCTCATTGACCATCCCTTCCTTTGTCATCTGTGCTAGTGTGCCAGTTATCGCCACTAAGCGTTCCGCTTGCTGTCATACTTAGTCATCGCCGACGCCTCGTACCTCATCATTATTACTTTTGCCCTTGCCCTTGCCTTGGTGGGCCACGCACTGCAGATCGCCCTAGCCATCACCTATGGAGTCCTGAAGACGTACAAACACATGCAGCAGCAGCAAACAGGCAATTAGGCCACACGATTGGCAGATGTCCGGAAGGAACATAACATGTGATCTGGTAGTACTGTAACGTGTTCATTGTTGTTTTCCCCCTGGTCATAGTCAGGTCGTCGGGATAGGGCGTCCGCTCGTCCGTTGGCTGTGCCTTTTATGTGGTGAATCTCGACGTCGTATTCGGATAGTTCCAGTACTTCCCTTGCTACTCGTTGTCACAACTTGTACAATTCTACTCTTTATTTTCTCTTTTCGGACTTTGTGTCTCGTGACGTGGTGTCTCGTGACTTATAGGTCTTGTGACCTTTGACTCGATATCTCGGAGCCATTATGACTCCTGTATTGCTTGGGTGAGTCACTGCTGTTCCCCTTGACCCTGGTGGAGCGCTATGACTCGTATTGACTCATTATGACTGCGCGAGCCCTTATGACTTGTGCTCTGACTCGTTATTACTTTACGATGACTCGATACTAGGACTCGTTCGTGACTCGTCCCTAGTATCCTAATTACTATAAGTACTGTCTGTGTTGGCTGCTAGTAGCCCCAGACTTGACTTCTTGTGTCTTACAGTACTCGAGCAATCGACCTGTTTGATACACCATCTCTCACCGAACCCCAGCAAGCCCTCCTATCCACTCAAGGACTATCCACGCATAGTCCACTCGTTCATACTTTACTGAAGTTCCTCCTTGGAACTTCCCTTCGAACACCGAACCGATCCTGTGACTCTTAGTGCAGTGTCCCTGTAGAGAACCTATCCCAAGTCGGGAGAACGTCCCTACCGTGACGTAACACTTGTCTACTGATCTTTTGTGGTGATCTCCAGTATAGCAGGTTCATGTGGTCGGAAAAGACCTTGATCTTGTGTGGTGATCCTGCAAGGTATTGTCACCAATTGCGTAGGGCTTTTACAATCGCTAGGAGTTCTAGGTCATAGATGTCGTAGTTTCTTTCGGCCACGTTCAGGGTGTTCGAGTAAAATGCGATGGGGTGTCGTTTGTGGTCGGTGTCTCGTTGGAGGAGTACCGCTCCTACTGCATATCCTGAGGTGTCTACTTCCATCTCGAATTGTTTGTCTAGTTCGGGATGTTTGAGTACTGGCTCGTTCGTCACTAGGCTCTTGAGTTTGTCGAACACTTGTTGTTGTTCCGTTCCCCATTGCCATTCTGTGTCCTTTCAAGTAAGTTTGTTGAGGGGTCGTGCGTGTGTGGCAAAACCTCTGATGAAGGCGCGGTAAAAGTTACAAAATCCAAGGAATGATCGTACTTGTTTGATGGTTTTGGGGGTTGGTGTCACGGTACGCGAAGTGGACTCTTACTTACTGGCAGTGACCCCATCTGTAAGACGTAATCGGTCTCGGACTTAGTAGTAGCCGGAGTAGCACAAGTATCACATGCCGATGTGGCATGACTCATTCCTAGGACAGCGATAGTAGGGTTCGAGCTATTACTGCTAGTTGTAGTACGGATTCGGGAGGAGCTTTAAAGCGTCCTCGTATGTGTATAAGTAGTAGGAGCCGAAGACCAAGATACGCCATCTTGGTCTTCTTTGAATCATCACTTTCTCCTCTCCTCGTCTGCTCTCTAGTTCGCTTGCCTCTATCAAAAGAGCAAGTCGTCTTTATCGACATCCGCCCAGTGACTCGTCTACGTCCTGGTGCCTTACGCGTCACGTGCCTCGATAAGCGCCGTGTACCCGTGGGAATAGTCACGTGACTAGCAACTCGTTATCCGCTAAGTTGTGAACGCCCTTTCGTCGTCCAAGTCGGACTAACGCTCGTGGTGGCGTTACATTAAGACCAAGATCCCTCACCGTGGCGTTCACTACTCGAGACCAGTGGACCAATTTTCAGACTTACTCCCTCGAACGAAGGGGAGATCGCAACGTACCAGTACAATTCCTAGGAGCTGCAAGGTGGAGAGAATATCGCGGAGATACAGGATACTTTGTCGATTTCACATCAGGACCTACTAGGTTCAGACCAGTTGAGTTCAACTTCGATCACGTTTGCTGGACGGAAATTACGTGGAATCCGATCGACAACAGGTGGGATATAGTACGACCAGCAGGAAGACTATACAACTGCGATATCGACGCACGCAGCATACCAACCCGAGAACAGTGGGGGCGCATCGACGGACAACCAGAGGAAGAACCAAGCACTTCAGAGCCTAGAACCCCAGCACCCTCAGAAACTAGCGAAGAGGGAGAACACACAGACGAAGAAGACTCAGAGGTAGAAGAAGTAACCAGACTAGCTGAGTCTATTCCTATATCACAACCAGAAATTATCCGAGTAAATCCACCAGCCGAAATGGCGACCATCACCGAAACTATCACCAACGAAGCTGTAGAGGAAGAAATCAGAAGAATGCGCGAAGAAGCAGAACAACTCCTGCTCCCCATCCACCCAGCTACGGGCCATCGCATGACCGCAGATGACGCGGCTATATTCAGAGCCATAGGACCAGACCAACCCGACCCACCAGGTGATAACCCGCCGCCAGGAGGAGGGGGACGACCACCAAGACGCCCCAACGGAGGATTCCCAGAAGGGTTCGGACACGGACCCCCCGGAGGAGGACCACCGGGAGGTGGGGGACCTCCGGGAGGAGGAATACCGGGAGGAGCAGTAGCACCAGGGGCACCTACACCCAGACTAGAAGGTGAACCACCGACCATATTCAAGGGAGATCGGACTGACTACGAATCCTTCCTTACGCAATGGCATGCCTATTGGGGTCTCAACTTCGATGCCCCGAGCATGCGCAACGTATACAAAAGGTGCCTCCTGTTCCTAGGGTACATCAAAGGAGCGTCCGTTGCAAATTGGATGCTAGGCTTCCTCCAATGGCTCAACACCGAGGTACGAAACGGGAGAGACCGGTACGATGAATACCTCTGGGATACGCTGGCCACAGGGTTCGCAGACAGGTTCTCAAATACCCTAGAACAAGAGCAAGCCCAGGCAGAATTGGCCAAGGGATTTAGGATGACGGGTGACGATATTGACTCGTACGTCACCAATTTCGAGCAGCTATGTCGGAAAGCTGATTACCGCCTCGACGATCAACAAACCATCAATCGCTTTACGGTCGGACTTCCGAGCAAACTATTCACGAAAGTCTACGAACTCGACGGACCCACCACCTTCAACGAATGGAAGGACGCGGCACTTAGACGACAGAAGCAGTACATTCACCTCCGCGCCCGCTTAGGAATGTCCGCACCCGCAAGAAACCCACCTCGAGGTCCGCCACCTCGTTTCAATCCACCCCCACGATTCGGAGGATCACCCTGGAACGGACCCCGCAACCCGGCCCCACACTATGACCCAAACGCAATGGATACATCGGCGGATTGATCCCACGCGCGCCTCGCAGAAGTGGGAGACCCCAACCGTAACACGTACCAACGACCACCATTCCCACCTCGTACAGGGCCGGGACAAGGAGGAGGCACCCCTCGTAGAGACATGAGGGAAGTCGTTTGCTACAATTGTAACGGGCTCGGACACATCTCACGCAATTGCATGCGTCCCAGAAAGCCAAGACAGCAACAATGGCGACCCACCGGCAACAGCCGTAGCATGGAAACCGAATACTATAGCCAAGAACCGCGTGCCCAAGTCGCACATACCGTGGAGCCACAGCAGACGGCAAGTAGCTGGCTCGAGGGAGTAAGAGGGGCAAGTGACGAAGTCAAGGACCTAATTCTCCAAGATTTGTGGGAGAAAGGGGATTTTCGGGACGCCTGAACCCATCAGCCTGGGTGAGGGCAACCAATTGTAACTCTGTAATCATGACTCGCTTCCGGTCTCTTAGAATTCCAGTCTCGATTCGCACTAGTTACTCAATGGCCGACATAAAAGGGCTCATCGACTCCGGAGCCACCGACAACTTCATAAGACCCGCATTCGCCAAACAAATGGGATTGGGACTCCAACCATTGGAATGACCCAAAAAGATATGGAACATAGACAACACGGAAAACAAAGCTGGGTCTATTACTCATTTCGTGGACTTAGACGTACAGACAAAGGGAATCCACCGAACTATCCAATTTCTTGTTACCGATATAGGAAACGAAGATCTGGTACTAGGGTACCCCTGGCTCGCCACCTACGAACCCACTATTAGCTAGACGCACGCCACTATTCACGAAGAAGCACTACCTATAATTATCCGATCCATCAACCCCTCCGAACCATGTACGGTTATCGCAGGAACCACTACCAAAGACGAAGTTACGATAGCACGAACTTTCACCGACAATGAAAAGGAAAGTATCGTCCAGGAGCTGGAGGATGAATGCCAGCTACGTACCACCGCTACCGAGCTTGCCATAGCCGCTAAACAGAACACGGTAGCAGCCGTGATTCTGGCACCTTACCAACGCTTCGCAAAAATATTTAGTGAGGAAGCTTCCCACAGATTCCCACCATCGCGACCTTGGGATCACGCAATCGACTTCAAACCAGGTACCCCGACCACCATAGACTGCAAAGTATATCCCATGACGCAGGAAGAAGACGCCCAGCTCAAGACATGGCTAGAAGAACAACTCAAGATGGGGTATATCCGTCCTTCGAAGTCACCATATGCCTCGTCATTCTTTTTCATCAAGAAAAAAGACGGAAAGCTAAGGCCAGTCCAAGACTACCGGAAGATCAACGCGTGCACTATCTGCAACCAGTATCCCCTCCCACTCATGTCGGAACTCATCAACGACCTAGGCAACGGTCATATCTACACCAAACTGGATGTCCGATGGGGATATAACAATATACGCATCAAACCGGGGGATGAACCAAAAGCAGCGTTTAAAACGCGGTACGGACTCTTTGAACCACTTGTCATGTACTTCGGACTCACGAATTCACCGGCAACGTTCCAAACCATGATGAACGAAATACTGGGACCTACCATCGCCAAACACGAGCTTTTGGGCACCATCATATGCGTATATATGGACGACATCGGTATAGCTACTCACGAAAACGTAGGCCTCCAGGCACACATTAACGCGGTCTGCGACGTACTCCAAGTAGCCATGGATCATGACCTCTACTTTAAACCGGAAAAGTGTCTCTTCCACTCACCGCGAATGGATTACCTGGGGGTAATCCTTGAAAAGGGGGTAACTCGTATGGACCCGGTAAAAATTTCGGGTATCAAAGACTGGCCACGCCCAACGAAGGTCAGAGACGTTCGCTCCTTCCTTGGCTTCTGTAATTTTTACCGCCTCTTCATTCGCGGTTTCGCCACGCACGCACGAGCGCTCAACAAACTCACGAGGAAGGACGCAGACTGGCAATGGGGAACAGAGGAGGAACGCGCGTTCCAGAAACTCAAGACGCTCGTCACCGAAGAACCAGTACTCGCACACCCATGCCTCACGGATCAATTCGAACTCGAAGTAGACGCGTCAGGCTTTGCGGTAGGAGCGGTGCTACTACAAAAGAAGAGGGACGGAAAAAGACACCCAGTCGGATATTACTCGGCCACCCTTAATGAAGCCGAACGCAACTACGACATATACGACCTGGAACTCCTAGCAATCATCAAAGCGTTGAGACACTGGAGACCCCTACTTGCCGGATTGCTGCACAAAA